>JARVJO010000164.1:5504774-5520718 GCA_031762555.1 Cynodonichthys magdalenae | reverse complement strand
AGAGAGAGAGAGAGAGAGAGAGAGAGAGAGAGAGAGAGAGGGAGGTTTGGTCTTTTGTCTATGTTTAAAGTGTCTTTAACTTCAAAGACTTGTCTTATGTTCATCCTACTGACTGATCCTCCTACTCTGTATCTATGAATGCAAATACTCTGTTAGGCTATTTGCAACTTAAATTTGAGGGTTAGCAAATAATATAGACTGTGACGTAAAAAAAATACATTTGAACAATCCCATCAGAGAAAAATGTGTCACAAAACCTTCCCTGACTAGTTGAAGTCACGTTAATAAATGCTCGGCAGCTCAGCCGAGGTCAGCTGGTGGCTGGACGGTGGCTGAACTCACATTTTATTTAAACATTTTGAATAAATCAGAGGGAATATTAATAAAAAAAGGGAAAGAGGATTCCAATAACATCAGAAAAATACCATAAATATCTGATTCCCTGTCAGTTCTTCTTAGACAAAACAAAAACTGGAAAGAAAAATGAAATGTCGCCCTCTTGTGGTGAAAACATGAAGCGAACGCATTCACACTTGATATTTTTTTCTTCCATACGTTTTTCAGCACACATATTGTTTCACAATGTTTGTGCTTTTTCAACATTTCATGTATCAAAAATTAAGCTCCTTCAGGATATTTTGGCTATGACCTTTAGTGTTTCAGCAATTTATACTTGTTGAGATATTTAGCTTTTTCTGCCTTTTTTTTCTTATTTAAAATTATTTTGACTTCTTAATGCTGTTCTCTTTCTTCAGCTGCGTATTTTGCTAATATTAGCTTTTTGCAGGTTTTTCAGCTAGCTATCTGCTCTTTTCAGCTGTTCAGCTAATTACATTTTTTTTGGTCTTTCAGCTTCTAACTGCTTATTTAAGCTTTTTTCATTTAGCTGTTTTTTGCAATTTAAGCTACTTTTTAGTTATTTTCAGCTTATGTTTTTCATCTAAATTCACCTTTTTGTGATAAATTTAGTTACTTCTTTTAGCTACTTAATTCAGCAATAATGTGCTTTTTCTACTTCTTTGTGCTAGATTCAGCTTATTCATTGTTTTTTTGCAATCTGAGATACTTTTTAGTTATTTTCAGCTATAATAATGTTTTTCAGCTAAATTCACCTTTTTGTGATAATTTTAGCTACTTCTATTAGCTGCTTAATTCAGCAAATGTGTGCTCTTTCTGCTTTTTTGTGCTAGATTCAGCTTTTTAGGCTACTTGTTTCTGCCTTTTCTATTTTAAAACAAATTGCAAAATGTTTTTGTGCATTTTTTTTCTACAAAAATCTATCAGCATTAAGCATTCATGTTGTATTTTCACAGAAAATGTGGTCTGGTGTGTTTTATACAATACTATGTTGATAATTGGAAGAATATTTTCTTTAAGATCATTTTCATTCTCTCATTTTATGTCAAAACATTTTTCAAACTAATAAGAAACAGACAAATTCATGGAGGAAAAGGTGTGTTATAATTAAATATTATTATTAATATTATCTGTCATCACTCAGTTAACGACACCTGTCATTAAAACGTATCGCCTTACATTAAAGAAAATAAGTGCAGCAATTAAAGGAGTGAGGAAGAAAACCTAACCTCATTTAAAGCCTTTTAGGCTCATCTGTGGAAGAATGTATCGGATGGGGTTTTATGATCATGCTATCTGAGTTTTACAGGAACTGACTTGGAGTATGATGCTAATCAAGCTATAACAACTTTTAATGTGTCCACAAGATGCTCTTGTTAATGTCCACCTATAAGGTACCTACTTTATTTGTACTTAGAAGTGAAATTAAAAAAGCGACGGCTTATAAAACAAAGACAAATTTGTTTACGGCTCAGAAATTTGTTATAGGATTTGACAGATTGGATTCATTAACTTTATAATCTATTGTTCTAACCCCCGCCTGCCGTTTCTAAAACACGTGCTGTAATCCCTGTGGGAGCCTTCATAAATCTGCCCGCTCCGCTCTGCGTACCTGAGGCTTGTAATCATCTCAAAGGGAACTCCATGAGCTCTTATTATGTCTCAGTTTGCGCTGTGTTTTATCATCGGCCGCTGCTCGGCTGTGCAGATTTCCTCTCTGATTTCTGCTTTGCTCTCTGACCACGGAGCTCATGTTGTGTAGGAGGTGCAGCTTTCCTTTTTTTTAAAAAAAAACATAAAAACACTCCTTTGAGCCTCAGATCTCGTTAGACATAACACTTCCAGGCGAGATCACAGAGGACCTGAGATAAGATTCAGGTTCTCTCACCTCGCAGTTTAACGCTCCCACCTGAGATGTTAACACCGGTGGGCACGCCAAACCCCTCCGCCTCTGTTTTCCCCTCACAGCTGCTCTTTTACCAGGAGCGACTTCTAGTCAATCTGACCACTTTGGGGCTTATTATACAGCCCTGGACCATCTAAACCCTGATCAACCCCCCCTGACTTATAGCAGCTCCAACTCCTGACAAGCACATGACCTGAGGGTGGCCATGGATCAGCTATTAGCTTAAAAAAAGAGAGACAAAAGGATCAAGGTGAGCAGTTGAGCTGGTGAAACATTTTCTATCGTGCCAAAACAAAGAGAGCGGCCCAAATGTTTTTCTTTTCTTAATAGATGTAGCTCTGTTGTTTAACATAACGTGTCAAACACCAGGCGTGTCAAACACCAGGCGTGTCAAACACCAGGCGTGTGGGCCAAATCTGACCCTTTCTGTCCCCAAAGGTAACATTTTAAAGTGCCTTTGACATCAATTTTTTAATAATAAATATGAATTAATTTCTGTAAAGATAACATTAATAGGATATTTAAAAAAACACGCAGCTGAGATGAACTGTTGAGAAATTCACATGTGAAGAAACAGGAAGTGATGTCAAAGGGGAATGTCTGCGTGTAAACGCAGCGTTAACGGCTAACAATGCAGACTGTAGAGAAGAATTTGATGTTTCTTTAGATTCTTTTGAGCCTTTATCAAAGAGATGAAGAGTCAGAGTTCAAATGATGTTTTAATTTCTTTTAAAAACCATGGAGTTCATTTTCTTTAAGAGTTCCCCTTTGATGTCACTTCCTGTTTCACTTTGGTTGAGCCAAGTTTAAAAGAAAATTTAGTTATGTGACAAAATGGTTAAAATTGTGTGTTTTACACCAAGTTTTCTAAAGATGAAAATTATAACGATGTTTTCTCTGACTTTTTATATTTGAATGATCTGCACGTCACTTTAAATATAAAACAGTTGTTTCTCTTGTTGTCGCTGTTTTAATGAATTCTTCTCATGACTTTCAAGCCAAGTAAATTCTGTACAAATTTTTCAGTAATTGTTGATTTTGGTGTGGAAAGAGTGACAGAGAAACTATTTTAATTACCTTTTCAGTATTATTTTTTTACATGATTATTTTAAAGTCAAACATCTGGATTTTCAGTGAGGGTTGCCTTTTTTTTACCTGATTTGTTGGATTATGATAAATATTTCTCTAAGAAATAAAATAAAATGTTTTAAGGCATAAGAAATAATTGCTAACAATGTCTTCCTAAATGAAATATAATTTCTTTATCTGTTAGGTCATGTATATTCTAAATGCTACATAAAACATCATTTGGAATAAGGTGTTTTTATTCAATAAGAATAATTTAATTTAATAATTATTGACATATTTTATTATCTTGAACCAAGTTTTAAATTTTGGCTCCTTTATGTAACGGAGTTTGACTCCCCTGAAACAAAGTAACAATTAAAGGTCTAGTTCAGGGCTACTCAACTGGTGGCCTGCAGGCAACTTTTGGTCCACAGGTGACTTCCAACCGTCCCACCTTTGAGCCCCCACAGATTTTCTTCTTTTTTAAATGTAGTAATTTTTTTATTACCTAATTTAACATAAAAATAGATTTCAAATCATTTGTAAATGTTTCCATGCAACAAAATGAACAAATTTAAAAGATAAAAGATTATAATATTTGAGCAACACCCCCCATTTCCGGCCCCTGAGCTGTTGTCTTTGAGTAACCGCGGGCCCCCCAGTGCAATTTAGTTGAAAAGCCCTGGTGTAGTTGGTCAAACCATGAAAAAACGGACTCCAAAAGGACGTACAGGAAATGGTTATGATGCAGGAGATAATTTAACAGACAAATGAAAAACAAAAACACTGTTTCTTTATATTTGCTTTTGGATTTTTCCCCTGTTTCCACCTTGACAACCTTAAAATGAGCTCCAGCTCCCCTCTAATGGTTTTGATCTGTTTTTCTTTCTTTTATCCCACAGAGACGTTCGAGGTTCTGCTGAAGCAGGGGGAGAACTACACCAACGCCTTCCTGCAGGCGTCCTATCAGAAAATGGCCGACCAGGCTGCGGAGACGGTGGGGGAGCTCTTCACCGACATCGGGCTCTTCCTGCTGGGGTCCGAGGTGGACGTGGCTGGGTTCGTGCAGCGCTTCTTTGACGGTCTCCTCCCGCCGGTGTACGGCCACTTCCTAAACCTCGGAGCCGGCGACTTATCGCCCGTTTACTCTGAGTGCGTGAGGTCGATAAGCCGCGATATTAGACCGTTTGGCGCGGTGCCGGACCTCCTCGCCGATCAGATTACTCGCTCCGGGGTTTCTGGGAGGCTTCTGCTTGAAGCGCTGCACCTCGGCATCGAGGTCATCAATACCACAGACCACTTACAGCTGAGCCGTGAGTGCAGGCGGGCTCTGCTCAAGATGCACTACTGTCCTCACTGCCAGGTACGGATGCATGCTTTTAATGTGAGCGTATCGATCCGAGCTAACGAGATGCTGTTCCTGGCAGCGCTGACCTCACCCGTAACTCCCTCCGCAGGGCTTCACCGAGACCAAACCCTGCATGGGTTACTGCTTAAACGTGATGCGGGGCTGTTTGGCCAGCATGGCAGAGATCGACGCCCACTGGAGGGAGTTCGTTCGCTCTCTGGAGGGTCTGTCGGACAAGATGCACGGAGCGCAGGACTTGGAGCAAGTGCTGCTGGGAGTTCACGCCATGCTTCACGACGCCATCAGACACGCTGAGAAAAACGGGCCTCGCCTTCAAACACAGGTTCAGATAACCAGCCGAGGTTGAATATACAAACCAAACAAGTTGAGGCATTTTGTAAAATCTCAGGAATCATGAATTTTATTGACAGTGAAACAAATTAAACACATCAAATGTTGAAACTAAGAAGCTAAACCATTAAATAAAAAGTCGTTTTGAATTTTACGGCATTAACAAGATGGAAGAGGGTCAATAAAAGACTGTAGAAACCACAAATCGCTGTCTGTAAACAGTTCCCAGTGCCGTCCACAGATGCTGGTTAAAGCTCTATCACACAAAGGAGCCACACGTGAGCACCATCCAGAAACTTTGCTGCCTTCTTTGAACTGTTTGAAATAAACAGTAAAAACGCGGAAAACTGTTCTGTTGTCAGAATAATTTAAATAATAAAAGTATTATTTTGTAAACCACAGACTTCTGTTCTAAAGAAGAGAGGAACTATTCAGCTTGTTATTTTAATTTAGTTCACTTCGGTTTATTTTTAAAGTGCCAAGTCATAACAAAGTCTCGGGACGGTACAAAAAATCTTCACTTCAATGCAGTCTCCCATCCTGAGCAGCACATTGGTGATGGTGGAGAGGAGAAACTCCCTGGAGTCCCTGTTATTGTTCAGTCCAAAAGCCTGCCTCTCTGATTGTATGGGGGTGCATTATTGCTTCTGATACGAGCAGCTTACACATCTTGAAAGACACACCGTCAATGCAGAAAAGTATACTTTTCTTTCAATTTGATCTAAACCTTTTATTTTAAATGTTTTTAACATGTATTAAATAATTTCTTGTCATTTTCAATACGCAACTACAGCAGAATATAAGAATAAGTAAAACATTCAAAAACAAACAGATGCTTTATTTAACAACAGTGTTGAGATGTTAGGTTTATTTTGTTCTATTGTGATAAAAAATGAGTTTATGATGTTTGCAAATCATTACATTCTGTTTAATTTAGATTGTATTGAACGTCTCAACCTTTGGGTTGTAGTTTTATGTTTTAGATTTGGAAACAGCGTAACTAATGTCACCTGAGAATCTAGTCTGTGTCAGAGAGGTATGCACAGTTTAATACACCTGATTCAAATGAATGAATGATAAACAAGCTTCTGCAGAACTTGGAGACCTGCTAAGGAGCAGTAAAACCCCTGAGGACCAGGATTGAGCACCACTGCTTTAAATCAAAGATAAATGGTTTGAATTGGACTTTATTCAGACACAAAAACAAATTATTATGAGGCTAGAAGGCCTACATTTCTCAGAAATATATTTCCATGTGGGCAGCTGCAAGGCACTCAAACCTCCAAACTAGAGCCAACATCTACTTCTCCGAACTACCAACCATTTGTTATATTTTATAGGTGGTTTTTATCTATCATCACCCATAAAAGCTGAGCCATAAAGTCTGATTTTTACACATTGCCGTCTTTCTGTGTTTACATTGTTTGCTGTAAAGTGAAAGCCCCAGATGTTTGCTCTGAGCTACAATCACTGAACTGAACGAGACGCCACAGCTCCATCTAGTGGATGATTTTAGTAACTGCTCACATTTGTCACTTATCTATAAAAAACAGGGATTATACAGAAACTCTGTATTGTTTAACCACTTTTTAAATTGTGCAGCCAGTGTTTGAAAGTGAATTTGTGTCTGCCAGGTTCACAGGAAGTGTGGCACACCGAGCAGGAAGTCTGCTCAGCCAGTCAGCATCCAGGAGAGCAAAGTTTCCACCCCGCTTAAAGCTTCTAACCGAGCGTCAGGAGCCTCACTCGCTGTCAGGAGAAGGTGAGTAAAGATGAGAGCGCAGAAAGATTTACAGCCGGCGTGGGAGAGATCTGAGTGTCACCCCTTTTTTAAGGGAGTTTCTGAGCAGCCTGCGCTCCTACCTCACGTTCTACATCGGCCTGCCGGATCAGCTGTGTGTGCGTGAGCTGGCGTCTGGTGACACGCCCTGCTGGAATGGGACCGACATTGTGAAAAGGTTGGTTTTAAAGCAACTAATGATCTCATAAAGCTCTTTTGTTTTGTTCCATCAAGACGTTTTTCATAGTTCTGTCTGCTTTCTTTCTATTAACGCTCTGTGAAGCAGGGGTGGAGTCAGAGGGGTTGCCGGGGGGGGCCACCCCTGGTGCCACACCCAAAATGACAAGTGATCTGAGGATCACGTTTGACATTTCAAAGATGGGCAGTTTTTTAAAACTGTTTTTGAACAAGTTTTTGAAAATAACAAATAAAACATGTAACTTTTAGGACAAGAGGAAATGTGCATACATAACAAAAAAGTAAGTGAGTGAATGAGTAGGTGAGTAAGTAAGTAAGTAAGTACATTTTATTTATAAAAAAACCTTTCATAGACAAAATCACAAAACATACAATAAAAGTCAACATTAAATTATAAAAAGAATAAAACAAGCATAAAAAGCACAATAACTTTATATATTTGATTTTAGACCCTATTGGGCGTCACTCTCAGCTACCATTACACAAAATTTCAGCCTAATATCCCCAAAAATGTCAGATTTTTCCTTTGTAGCTTAGGCGGCCATCTTGTATATTTAATTTGCAATTAGACTCTCTTAGGGATCGCTCTCAGCTACCAGTGCACCGAATTTCAGCTCAGTAGCTCTGAAAACATCAGAATTAAAGCCATTTGAAATTAGCTGTGGTGGCCATTTTGGATTTATTTCAGCTTATAACAGCTACCATCAAACTAAATTTCAGCCTAACATCTCTAAAAATGCCCTTTTTTTTCTCTTTAGCTTAGGTGGCCATGTTGGATTTTCAAATCAAGAATGTATTTTTTTGTATGTGCCCCCACTAAAAACAGCTGGACCACCCCTTGCCAAAAAGTCTAGCTCCGCCCCTGCTGTGAAGATGCTTTCTGATAGACATGTGACTGTGAGAAACACACACAGCCTTCATAAATACACATATATCCAGACCTCACTGACAACATGACGCTGATGCAGAATTCATCTATTAGCTGCGAGCTGCAGACATAGATCCTGGATATGGATGGCTGTGAAGTGGAGCAGACAGACTTTGGCCTCTTTCATGGTATCAGTCAGTGGCCTTGTCTCCATTACATCACAGCTCTCCATCTTACACATGCTGTCATCAGTCAAGGACCCCCCCGACCCCCCCTCGCCTTCATATATCCTCAGTCTGGGGTTGTTTCTCTTCACTGTCAGCTGCCGTCAGTGTGGAGACGGCAGGTGGGCCGGTCAGGTGCAGCCGGCTCAGGTTTAAGCTGTCTGCTGTACAGGATGACAGCCGAGGCTGTTCCAGAGTGATGTGAAAGTGTGAAAGTAGCCAAATATTTTAACGGCACAGACTTGTAAAATTTCAGCTGATATGTCGAGTCGATTAGCATAAACACAGATTTAATGTAGAGTAACTTGAGTACAGAACGACTGCTAGACGCTAAAACAGAGCTGTTAAAGTTAAATCAGCTGAAAACTAAAAGCAGCAGAACCGTTTTTTTAAGTTAAAGGCAGTAGAACAGTAGCTAAAGGCTAAAAGAATCAGAACATAAGCTAACATTAGCAAAATAGATGCTAACATCAGTATAGCATTAGTTAAAAGGTAAAGGAAACAAAAACTTAGAAGCTGAAATTGTTAAAAACAGCAAAGCAGTAGCTAAAATTTATTGTCTTAATGCTGATTCAGCTTTCACACAATATCTCAAGTTAAGATCAACTCAAGGTTTATGTTTATTTACAAATATTTACATGATGCAGCTCATAAAACGAAGCATTAGTGAACAAATCCAGTTAAACCTTGTTGACTGCTCTTCGTTTATTATAGCGCCCCCTATAGGTGAACATGTCTGCGTATTTTTCTCTTCCGCTGTCGTGAGCTATATTTACCCTGTTGTTAAAATCCTCACTGTAGTCCCTGCGATTTGGGCTGCAGCATGAGTTTTTCCGATAAAAAAATACAAATAAAATAAATAAATAATAATAAACACAACAGATTCAGTAGGGTTCCATGCTCCACTGGATGCATGCAAACCTCTTAAAAGGTCAGTCAGTTTGGCCTGGGAACATCTGGTGAAAAAGAGGTCTGCTCCGCCCTGTTCAAGCTGCTGGACCCCACAACCCGACTCTGGAACAAGCAGAAGACAATATTAAATTATGAACACAACCTCAAAGCTTCGTATAGCAAGAAAAGGTGAAGAAAGAGCGTCCCACAATTTAGCTCAGCTTGTAGTTCAGGTCCGTGTGCCTAAAGGTGACCCTTACACATCCACAGGTGGAGCTCCTGGAGTCAGAAATAATGTAAAGGCAGCTCAGGTTGACCCGACGTTCGTGCTCACAGGAAGGTTCAGTCAGTGGGATTGATTTGTAGGTGAAACTGTTCAATTATCTACAAACGTAAACATGGCTGGGTGAAGTTAATGTTACCAAAATAATTATAATAATTAAAAAAAAAACAGTATTTCACACCAGGAACAATCAAAACCAGCTAACGATGCCTTCTTTGGCGAAGATGAACAGTTATTTCTACCTTTTCTGCTCTAAGAGCCAAACTTTTTCTCAGAAAGAAGAATCCGTCTCTGAGAATGGAGGCCAACAGGCTGCAGACAGTCTGACAGCAGGCTTTAGGAAATATTTATATTCTTTGGGCATCCCCCAGCTATTAAAGCCTCCTTTTCTCTACTTCACATTAACAGTAATACTTATTGATAGGTACTCTTCACCTCTGGTCCACTTAGCTTCATTTCCATTCAGCCATTACTGAAAACGCAGAAATTAAGGCACATTAAGGAGCCAGGCTCTGAGGGTGGAGGGGGAACTATTGAGCAGAATGTCTGCAGCTAAGCGGGCCATCTGCAATCCTTTGCTGCTTTCTATTACCCTACAGTCGTAGACGAGGGGCTGGGAGTCAACACGGGCTGAGACAAAAGCAATAAATAACCTCCTGCCTACGGGTCATAACCCAACATCCACTGAGAGAGAGGAGGGAATAAAACTCACTGCTGGATGGTGGCTGATTTACAGGAGCTTATCGAGGCCTCAGAGACCTTAAACGATTGGTTTGGTTCATGTGTGTGTGTTGCACTCTTTATATAACGTCTCTGTGTGTGTGCTGCAGATTGTTTTATGAGCTCAAAGAAGCTGAAAGTTGCGCCGGAGCTTTGCCTTTTTTAATAAAGACAAAAAGGGCAAACAGAAAGTAAGGAGCCTGAGATTTAAGGAAGATTTAAAGTGTGTGTGTGTGTGTGTGTGTGTGTGTGTGTGCGCTCTGTAAACAAAAGGATAAAGAAGAACCAGGAAAGATCACAGCTTTTAACTCTGTGCCTGTGTTAATGCTGATGAATGTGTTTCACCTGAACGGAGAACTGGTCAACATCATTCTTCATGTTTTTCTAATTTATTTATTTACACGATTATACTGGAAAAAAGATTTATGAATTTAAAAGTGCAGAAAGAAAAACAAGGATTTTAGTTTGACCACAAACGATAAAATTAGCCCCTGTAACAAATTTTTATTCGGTCTTAACTTTAAATGTCGTACAGTTTAGACCTTTTTTAATCCCGCTTGATTAGCAAGTGAGGAATAATCTCAAAGTTGCCACGCCACAAAACAAAGTTTGCTTTATTATCTACTTTATGCTTAATAGAAGAATAAAATTACAAATAAACATCAAGCTTTTTGCTGAAAGATTTGAAACTCATCACTAGGTTGGCAAAACATATTTAGAAACTATACTTGGGCATTTGTCGCCCCCTGCTGGTCATTAGAGAGCATGACTGCTTTTACATTGGCTTCAGTCATCAGAACCTGAGTCTTGGCTTATATTTTTCTAGATTTGGTCACAATGTGTTTTTATCATTTAGAACACATCCGTCTAAATTTTTCAGGGCTACTGAGGGTTATATTCTAAAATATTAAAATGACAATATCAGTCAGGGTAAACTCACATTTTCTTCTTTTTTTACATACTGTCTTCACGATGCTTACAACACTCTTTAGTGCGGGTTTGGCATTTACATTAGCTTTAGCATTTCAGCTCAGTTCTTCTAGTCCATGGGTGTCGAACTCCTTTTCAATGAGGACCATAAGAGCATCTGTGTCTCTTTCCTGTCCCCAAACCCAGCCTGTCCTGAGCCTGGTTCTGCTGGAGGTTTCTTCCTGTTTGAAGGGAGTTTTTCCTCTCCACTGTCTGATGCTCAGGATGGGCTTTGACTGTGACGAAGTGATTCAACATAATCTGCTGGCTTCTTTAGATTGTTCTTTTTTGATGTACAGAGCTCTGAGACGACGTATGTTGTGACCTGGTGCTATATAAATAAACTGAATTGAATTGAATTAAAAGAACCAGGTGTGATTAACTTTGACATTTTGTTTAACTTCGACTAAACACAAAATGTCATGTTTCTGAACACCGCTAACAAACAATAACTGAGCTCTACCTGGTATTTCCTGCATAGAATCAGCATTTAACACATCCTCTTATAAACACTGAAAGTAGTACAACTGAGTAAATGTGAAAGAAATAATGTAGAAATACTGTTCAAAGTCAATATAAGAGTTTTACCCACTGATGAGTTGTGGTGAGTAGCTGCTGTCTTGAATTCTGAACCATTTTCCCACTGGGAATTTCCACTTGAGCTGTGTTTTATAAATTTATGACTTGTAAGTGGGGAAATTCCCACATCCCAGTACCATTGCTAAAAATTAAATGTAGATTTTACATGGCAAATTTTGCTGGCTACTTTGGAACCCTGTGCAGCTCCACCTTGAGGTGGGATGCCGTCATTTCGAGGGTAAAATAATCAACATGCATTTTGGAAGATGTAGTTCATATTCAAAGCTGGCTTTAATGCAGCTTATTTTAAGACGGTAATACAACATTGAAGCTCTCGCGGGCCACATAAAATGCTGTGGCGGACTCAATTTGACCCTCGGACCTTGAGTTTGACACGTGTTGTTGTAGCAGTTTCTTAGATTGACCAACATTTTATTGGTAGCCAATTTTGGTTTGCCATTTATTGCAGTAGTTTGTGATATTGATATTGTGATGAAGATAAATTGACATCTTTAACCTCTCGGGCAAAGATAAAGTACTGAAGCTTCTTCTGTGGATTAAAAGAGTTTAAAAACCGTTCTTTTTATGTCAAAACAAGATAGATGAGGAAACAGTAATTCTGTTTGAGGAGAACAGCTGAACAGAATTAAATATAAATGAACAGAGCAGCACGGACGTACATCTGCGCAATCAGTTGGTTCCTCTGCTAAATGACCGCACACTGTGAGGAGACCCACTCTACAACTTCAGGGCTCCTATTATCATGTGATTAACCTCCTCAGGATTACCCAGGGCAGCAAAGACAAGGGAGAAGTCAAAGGTCAGCAGTCAGGTAGCTCCAGCAGCATGAAGAGTGGCCTATTGAACAAAAGGCCATGCTCAGATATGCCTGCTTGTCCTGCAGCATCCTCCTGAAGCGTCCTGTTGGCATTCATCATAGCTGCGTGGTAACTCAAACACCATGCAAGGTCACTAAGTTTTTTTTATTGTGAAAATGCAAAAGTGTGCTGCAATCCTTTTAAAGAAAAATACATTTTGGAAACATCCACATATTATAAAACACACACGCAGGCACGGAGAGGACGTACAGCGAAGTAATATTAAGTAAATCCTCACACTCTGGGACTTGTCAAGGCTTTTTTAGCATCACTTCTCTGGATTCACCTGAAGCTGGAAAAAAAACACATTTATGGTCAAATAATTTGTATCCTGCTGTTTTGTTAAGTCCATTCCTCTACCTGAAAATGACTTGATTTTTTTTATTGAAGATTTAGCTGCCAACTCTCCTTCTGTGTGTGAGTGGGTAACTCATGGCAACCTGTCATTTCCTCTGTTTGTGTATCCATGACAGATGGAGGAAGTATGTGGGAATATATTAACCTTTCTGCCCCGACGAGGACGGTGTCTCTGACCTATTTAAGAAAAGTTTAACTGCTTTTATAAATGTGTTTATTTGTTTTTGCCGAGCTCCCCTCAGTGTAAATCTCAGGAATTTAAAATAGTCTGAACCACATGTGACAAACTCGAGGCTCGCGGGACAAATCGGGCTCTCGTTACCAGTTTATCCGCCCCCAAAGGAATTTTTTTCCCACTTTATTTAGTGCTTTATTCCCTTTATTTATTTACAGCTGGCCAACTTTCAGGCCAAGAAAATTAAGTTTAAATTTACCCTTTTGCATCCATATACGAGGACATTGTATTTTTGCCTTTCTGCACCATGATACTTTATTTTTTTTCAACTTCAACCCAATGGCCTCATATATAAACACTACCAGCACCATCTAGTGGTCCCATGACAACATTACACTCATTTTAGTGAAAACATGATGGTTGGGATCCCGGTAAAATGCTTCTGCAGCAACTCTCGTCAGAAAAATAGGCAAGGTAAAACTCCAAATCATATTCCAAACTAGTGTCTTTGTGCACAGTTACATCTTTAGCTTATACAGCATGCAAATTTGACACACCTTTGCATCTATAACAAAGTATAATATTGGTAAGGATGAAGTCCTCATTTGAGGACATTGGGACTTTATTTTGTTATTGATTGTCCCATGTTGGATAAAGTTGGGGATGTTTAGAAGAATTTACAAATGCAAATAGTTATTGTAAGTGATACATTTGTTCAACCAATTAATTATACCAAGGATGTTCTGGTTAAATACTCTTTAATTTCCTGCCATCATGTTCCATAATTGGTTCTTCAAACTGAGGAGCAATGTGAAAATTGTCGATGATGATGATGATGATGCACTTCACTGATCTTGCTCTGGTCAACAGCTAACTGTATTGCCAAGATAACCAGGAACAATGGTTCCCCCAGAAAGGCTAAGTTTTGCATGGTAATGGCTCAGGTATTCCTGACATTTTTAGACCCAGTGTCCTCACATGAGGACATTGTTTTTTTCTCTCTCCAAAAAACACTTATTGTACCACGACAGAGTCTAGTTATTATACTTATTAGGTTTTATTAATCCCATGTATGTAGGAGAAAATAAATACACACCCAACAAAATCTTTGTTCTCAGGAGGAAGATTTGATTTTGGTGTAGAAAAAGTAAACGGAAATCGACTTTACACTTTACATCACTTGGATTAAGATCATTTGTAATTCTATAAGAATAATTTGTTTTAAGTAAATATTGACAAAGATTGACTCTTGGCTTGGACCAAGCTTTACCGCCCGTCCCCTCCTCCCGACACTTTTCTGTAAAAGTAGCCTACACATTTGTTTTTACACCTATAAAGCAACATCGGTCAACATTTTAACAAAAATCCAAACATGAATGAAGTCACGTTGTAGCAGTAACCCCACAGAAACATCATTTATCACCTCGTTTTCATGTAAGCTCTGCAGAGGTGTTATCAGCTCTCAGCTAATTGCTTTCATGACCTGCAGCTGTTTTGTGCAGGAAAAAGCTTTAGATTTAAATTTCAGCAGGATCTGAACCAGGACAGGATAAACACGGACAAAAACAATCTAGATTGTGATTCACAGAAAAGAGTTCGGAAACAAAAAAACACAGCGAGGCAGAGGAAAATACGCCTGAAGGGATAAAAATACATTTTCCCTGAAACTAATTACACTCAAGCAATATTTTATTTATTAAAGAGTTTTCACCATGTAGTATCATCAGGCATCAGTGTTGTTGTTAGTACACAAATAAAGTAACACCTTAATAATAATAATAATTACACTCGGCTCATTATCTTTTGGGTGTTTAAACCAAAAACTTCTACCAGCTTTAGTTTAACGACAAAAATATGTAGAAAAGTAATACATGAATTATATATCTTTTTGTAATTGTTGTTTAATTTATATAGAAGTTTATTTTAGAATAAAAGTTTGATTTTTTTTTGGTAAGTTTTGGAGTTTTTTACTTCAGATCCCTTTTCAAATTTTTGTTTTCATCTTGTAATATTACATTTTTTATACATGTTTGAAACATACTAACATTTTAATGATGCTTATAACTAGATTTGAATAAGCAACAAATAAAAAATGTGTTTTAACTTTTTTAATTTCCTCAAATTAACCCGATAGATCAACTTTTCATTGTTTTTCATTTTGCTAAATTATTTTATGCCAAAAGGGCTCTTACGTATTTAATTTTAGTTATTCAATATAAGGCAGATTAAACAATATTAAAACAAATTCAGTATAATTTTATCAAAGTTCCTCAGGATTTAAACCCAGAAATTCACTTATTTCCCTGTGATTTGTCACTTTTCAATCATCATAAAAGCTTCTTCAAGTTCCAGCATTATTTGTGTCCAGCAGAGATAAACTTCTATTCTGTCTGATAATATCCAAACACAGGCTATTATACATTGTATTTTTGTTGTTTTTTGTATGTTTTATTCACATCATAAACTGTAGAAAAGAAAAATGCCTCTAAATAATAAATCTATTAAGCTTACATAAAAAAATCGGATATTTAAAGGAAAATTATTGTTTGCTTTCATTTTACACTAACAGAAGCAGATTTGTGGATAATTTCAACCAAACGTTACTTAAAAAAATAATTGCCTTATGTTAAACCCGTGCAGAGAGCCCTCCAGATGTATACCCTCAAATAAACATAACATCACAGCTGGTGATGTTTGTTTGGCGCAGACACGAAGCACACTCTTCATCGACTAATAATCCTGCTGCTGAAGTCCCATTCAGTGAAATGACTCTGGTCATTACGGTCATAAATCCAAATGTTTGCCCTGCAGGGCTCCCATGCAGTTGTTGCAGCCATGTTGAACCAGTAGGTGGCGCTCTTTCCTTTAAGTTGCACACCCACTCACTGACACACACACACACTGAACCAGAACCGGGATAGATTGCCGTCACTTCCCAGCTCCTGTGCATCAGTTTTGATGATGTATGCTGTGCTGCGGTGGTTCTTATCCA
>JARVJO010000164.1:5484653-5494738 GCA_031762555.1 Cynodonichthys magdalenae | reverse complement strand
CTGCAAACGCTGCTAATGCTGCTATCGCTGCAAACCCTGCTAATGCTGCTATCGCTGCAAACGCTGCTATCGCTGCAAACTCTGCTAATGCTGCTATTGCTGCAGCCTCTGGTAATGCTGCTATCACTGCAAACTCTGCTAATGCTGCTATCGCTGCAAACTCTGCTAATGCTGCTACTGCTACAAACTCTGCTAATGCTGCTATCGCTGCAAACACTGTTAATGCCGCTATCGCTTCAAACTCTGCTAATGCTGCTATTGCTGCAAACTCTGCTAATGCTGCTATCGCTGCAAACTCTGCTAATGCTGCTATCGCTGCAAACACTGCTAATGCTGCTATTGCTGCAAACACTGCTAATGCTGCTATCGCTGCAAACTCTGCTAATGCTGCTATCGCTGCAGCCTCTGCTAATGCTGCTATCGCTGCAAACTGCTAATGCTGCTATACCTGCTAACGCTTTCCAACAAGACATCAAACTTGCCGTTGTCTGAGCTGCACTTTTTCACTGCCAGACCACAGGTACCATCATATTGTTTTCGATGAACAAACTTTGAATTAAAAGTGTTGGCAGTTTATAGATCCTGAGATGCTCAGAACACTGAATGTTTCTAACCTTGTGTCCTTCATCTGGGGAACACAAAGGTTTGAATAAAGACCAGTATCTTTTTGGGAAGTGCGATGGGCCCACTTACGAGGCCCTCGCTGATATGGGTTCTTTATCCATCCCTAGTAACCATAACCATAGCTGTGTTAGCGGTTGCTTTTGTCGCAGGATGATGGTGTCACAACAACAGCAAAGAGTGTTACATTCTGAAATTCTTAAATATAAACTTTATCACTTGGCTGCAACATTTCAGATTAAACTTTTGCATTTAGGATTTAACATTTAGACATAACATTAAACATTTAAACTAAATATTTAATAAGAATTAGCAAAATTCTAAAAGTTTGCTCCATTTTATTTACAGGTGTGTAACGTGTAATGGAGAGTAATGCATTGAGCCCAGTTTTTCCAAAGTGAGCTTTCGCTCTCTCTTTTTTTATTTTTTGTTTTATTTCTCTAAGGCAGACAGTCCAGGCGGAGCGGGGTCACCGCTTCAGGGGTGTCTCAGAGAAATGCTCCTCTGCCGTGAGCTCGTAGAAATATGAAAGAGACCCTAAATCAAGACACAGAGCCCCCATGAATCATGTCAGCAGCAGAGCTGAAGAAGAGGGATGGGACCAACTGTAGCGGCATATGAACGGCTAACTGCCTGGCGGCTCTGTTGACACGAGTTGAAGAAGTGTGAAGAGGTTGTGAAGATTAGCGCCGGCTCGTGCCACGGAGCCAGGAAACCCGTTTTAATCCGAAAAAACGATGAGCAAAACCCAAATATTCTGTGTGCTCCATTCGTCACTCTGACTTTTAAAAGAAATTGGATGAAGGGCATGTTTTTCTGTGTGTTACAAAGTGAGATGAATTATAGTTGCAACACATCTGAATTCAGGTTGTGTGAGTTTTTTGCTGGATTCCCCCTGAGGGCTTTTTTTCCCTCTTTTTTATTTATTTTTTTAAAGCAGAATGAGACGCTCAGCAGAATAATGTTGAAAGCTCTGTGAAATTACAGCTATAAAACTTCTGAATGCTTGTTTTATGAGATAAGAGTCACATTTTTGGTGCCATTTGGAGCTGAAAAGTTGAGCTGTTTTTCAGTTGACTCACTAATCAAGTTGATTCAATTTTTTTGAGATAGTGAAGTACTTATTACTTTAAATGTGCAGTAATAGAAACATTAAAAATCAATGATTAGGTTGACGCGACAATATTTTTAAATGGGGTTCTGTGGAAAGGTTATGAACAATCAATATCTTACCTGTTGAACTTGACTTTGAGGAATAATTTCTGAGCAAATAGATGAGCTAACAGCTAGTTAGCCAGGATCAAACAACTCTAATCTTATAAATGTCATAATAGATAAATTGTTTTTTGCACACTTTTACATTGTTGTCAGCTGTGACTCATAGACTGTATAAATTACATATACATAGACCTGCATTTATAAGAATTTTAACTTCCAGCCCACAAAATATGAGTTGCAAAAACTTGTGAACCCAGATATTACTGGTTTACATTTGCAAATGTTGCTAAAACCTATGTTAAATGTGGGCATAATAACAATATAAGCAAACCTAATAACTTTGATACAATTTTATTCATTTATTGTGTGACTTGAGATTAAACATTTTTTTTCTGTATGTTTTTCGCTAAGATGTGCCACAATCTTTGTGCTATTTCAACAAATCGTGTCAAAACGTTCAGCTCACTTATACCTTGAGTGCAATAACTTTTAGTATTTCAGCAACTTATGCTTTTTTGCTTTTTAGCTTTATTGGTAATATGTTTCTGTTTGAAAATGAATGGAGCTGTCTTCAACATTCTTAAACCCCTTTTGAAATGTTTAGAAATCTTTACTGCACTTTTTAGCTTTTATTCTGGTTCAGCTTCTCTGTACTAATTTCAGCCTTCTTTAGCTTCTTTTTTTGCTAATTTTAGCTTTTATTCTGCAATTCTTCTGCAAATTTCAACGATTTTTTATCTTTTCTGCTTTTCTGCTTTACTGCTAATTGAAGCTACTTTTTAGCTGATTTTAGCTAATTTTAGTTTTTTTCTACTAACTTCACCTTTTTGCGATAATTTAAGTTTCTTGGTGATGAATTCAGAAAAACATCATTTCTCAGCCTTTAAGAGCTAATTTCAGATTTTTTTAGCTACTATTTTTGGCTATTTTAAGCTTTTTTAGCTATTTAATCACAAATTGCAACATTTTTGTACTTCTTTTCTTTTTTACTAATATGAGCTTTTTTTCTATCCATTAACCATTTGTCTGCTAAACGTTTCGGCTGTTTTTAGCTACATTCCTGTCGTGTTCAGCTTTTTTGACACAGTTTTGCTTTTTTTTCTACTGATTTTTCACTTGTTTTTTCTTCTACTCTTAACTGTTTAACTGTACTCGTAAGCTGTTCAAATTTATCTCACATTACATTTTGTTATTAAACATTTTTAGCTTCTTCAGCTGTTTTCAGCAGAAATCTTTCAGTAATAAGCATTCACACTGCATTTTCGTGGGAAAATCTGATTTATTTAATTTTTTCTTAATAATTATGGTGAAAAGATTCCATTAAGAATTTATTTGTGTTTTAAATTTATGTCTGGAAATTATCTGGGGACCCTCATTTGATGTTTTATGACCCACAGAGGGATCTCGAGCCCACTTTTGAGAACCAATGTTATTGACCAACTGTCCCTGTCTTCTCTTGTTGAAATTTGAGCCACTGAGAAATATTTCTGAATCTCTTTGTTTTTTTAGTTAATTTTTTTGTTTAACTTAATCATCAAACACTATTTACCAACCTCTCTGACCAATAATGGAGTTATCTAATCTAATCTAACAGCATAGAGGTGTCACATGTGTGGCCTTCTTTTATAACTTAACCTGATTACTTCATCTGAAGGCAAATCTGTTGAAATTTCATTTATGCCTGTTAAATGGAAGTTAATTGTGTCTTTAAAGCAAATTGCTTTGCCCTTCGATACGACTAACGCTCTGGTTGTTGTGGAAGAATCTTGTGGTGTGCCCCAATAAATAACGCAGAGAATTATGATCGCTGCATCCGGCGGTTTGCACACATTATTCACGCATAAAACGACAGATAATCAAAATGCTGAAGCTCAGACGTGTTTCGCAGAGTGAACTGACCCACCAAAGCAGAAGTAAACAATTCACTCTGCAGGCATGGAGTAAAAAGCGTAGGTGTTTGTTCCGAGCTCATAAACAGGAGGTGTTGTTAAGTGCAGGATAAATTGTGGGGATCTTCAGACTGTGTGCAGCTGCCTATTTGTGCGAGGCAGCATATCACAGTCAACAAGGCAGTATAGCAGCTTGTGCTAATAAGGATCAGCCTAATTTATGTTCTCCAACTGAATAAACATCTTACTTCAGTCTTGCTGAAAGATTAAAACTGCGTGAGCGCGTCGTCCAAAAAACCCGCTCGAGTTGTTTGTTAAATGTTTTGTTAAATATGGAAATTGAGGCGGCTACAAAAAGCCCATTCATGAACTTTCTTTTTGCAGCTTGTTTTTGTTTGACTCTCACACCCATCACTTCTCATCCGTTTTAAAACGAACCAATGCGTTAAAAGCTACTTTTCTAAAAATAAATAAATAAATAAAACTTGAAAGCCCCGCGGTAAACACGGCATTCAAGGACAGTTTTGTTGAGCATTTCTTTAATTAAAGGGGGAAGTTAAAGTGTGAGTCCGACTCGAGGGACGGACGTATTGACTTGGCGGCAAACAGAGACTGAGAGATGGGCGTAATTGTGATGGACCTCAGGGCCGGACGGCAGGAGTTTTAAGAGTTGTAAGCGGGGCGAGAGGTGGTGTTAGATGTTGTATTCTCCTGTGATTGTCACAGAAACAAGTGTCAACAAATATAGTGTGGAATACCCACAGATGAACCTGTTAAAGGATGAGGATGGAGAGACACACTGATGAATGCAATGTAACATATAAGCTCATCCTCAGCTCTGTAATGCTTCTGCAAAGACAAATAAAGTCCAGTTCATCAGTTTCTTGTTTAAAAGTTACGCTGCCAGGGGATTTCAAACTGTGTGGCGTAACCCCCCCAGGAGGTCCGAGGGTAATTACAAAGGTAAGATGAGCGTGTGATCGCTTCTGATTGATTTTCTTTTAACGTTTTAGACTAAAATATTCAAACAAAAGTAATGTTTAAACGTTGGATTTGTTTTTTAATGACAGATTGTGATAAACTCTTGAAAGTGAAAGAATTCAAAGTGTTCAAAGAATGAGCCCGAAATCAATTCAAAGTTCGACTTGAGTATTTAATTTCACATTACAGATTATCACTTCCTCTAAACAAGCCTGGACCAAGTACTCAGGACTTTGGTCACTAACAATTGGCTCTGTTCTTCCACAGTAAAGTAGCTTTCAACAATATTCTTCAGAACTGAGTCACGCCTCCTGGAAATGACAAGGAAGTCCTACAAGCAGGGGCGGAGCTAGACTTTTTGGCAAGGGGTGGCCAAGGTTTCAATTCAGCCATTTTAAGACTTATTGAGATAGGAAATTTGTTGTGGAGTAGCTAAGAATGATCACATGCTGATTCTAATCCCAAATTTAGCTAACCACTAATTTTATTTTATTTAACCATTATTTACCCTGGTAAGTAATTGAAAACAAATTCTCAGTTTTAACAACGACCCGTTCAGAAAACATTAAAACTTCATACAACAGAATATTGAACAGCAGAAAACAGAAAAATATCATAAAACAAAGAAAGGAAAAATATAAATAAGACTATAACCATATTCAAAACATACTATTTACACATAAGTCAACTAGATTTAGCTCACTGCTTTTACATTTTGCTAATATTTACTAAATGGTTAATATTAAACTTAAATGTTAAATAATGAATATAAATGTAGACATTAAATTTTAAATGTTGTGATTAAATGTTGAAGTTTAATTTAAGTATTTCAGAATATAATTCCAGATGCAAAAAATGCAGCTCGGACACCGACCGCAACTCCAAGTTTGATATCTTGTGATAGAAACATTAGTGTCGATAGCAGCATTAGCAGGGTTAGCATTAGACCATTTCGTAGTTAGAAATGATCACAAATGCGCAAAGCGGGCCAAGCTCGCAATTCAAGGTTTGTCAGGAAAAAGCTGACGTATCTATGGAAACGTCATTGTAGTTGCACGAATTCAACCGAAACATTTACGCTGTTATACCAGCGAAATGTATTTACTCTGAACCCAAGTTATTTTAACTTGCTTTTAGGATCATACAGTAGATGTAATTTTTCATAAATGTCCAAATGTGTCTTTTGGAGCTTATTGAGTTTACATCATTTTATTAGTGTTTTCATAGCAACCTCAGCTTTTACTCAGTTACTCAGATACCTTCAAAGTATAAAATATTAGTTTATATGAAATTCTGTTAATCACAAAATATCTTTCAAATGATCAAATACTTGTCTTCAAAATGGTAGTTTGGTTGGGTTTTGTGGCACATAGTGAAAGTCGGAACAACAGCTAAGAGCCACAGGAGCCTCGTTAATGGAAAGAAAACAGCAGCATAAATAATCAAACAGGATTATTTCTCAGCTGCAAGTTTCACTTTAGTGCCTCCTGTTAGCAGGGGAGTGCTATTGTTCCTGTTTAGAAAGTGGTTTGTTTCAAATACAATATTTAAAACAATTACGCAGCTTTGAAGCACTTTTTGTCACGCTTAAATTTGTCCACATCAGAAACCTAAACGTGTGTAATAGAGCAATCGTTGTAATTCTGTTATGCAGTAAGAGTGAATGTTTGTTTGTTTGGTGCTCTGTGTTAATTGGGAAACACTGCAGCTGTTTGGGTCATGTGTAGATTTTGCGTTATAGAGACGAACAAAATAATTTGGTAAGAACTTTCAGATTAAATTGTGACGAGGAGCTGCAGGTGTGAAGTGTTGCTGTGTGTTGATGCTCACTGAGAGAGGCAAAATGCCTTTTCGGGAAGCTGATTTCACAGCCTATACGTGTCTTTATCTAGTAAATAGTTCACGCAATTCGTTCCACTTTCCATCTCTCTGCTGCAGCTGCACCTCGTTGCCTTCCAGCGACGACAGTCATTCTTTTAATTTGTCGACACGTACAGACGTCTTAATCTGAAGAAGCCCTGAACACAACTCAAATCATTCTGACTGGCATTTTGCAGCCATCATTCTCTTCGGAGTGTTTGGAGAGCTGGGGGTGGTTTAAGAGATGCTTTGCCATCAGCAGCAGTTTTTTTTTCTTCTTCCCTCCGGCCTTTTCGGCCGCTGTAACACAGAGTGAAAAGAAGAATGGGGCTGAGAGCAAATATCCACAAACAGCTTCACCAGGGCGATTAGATTGTTGGTATTTTGGTCCCTTTTGCCAGAGTTTTGTTTACTGCTGTGCTTTCCTCAGAGGTGTAGTGACATTGTTGCGAATCCCACTGTCTGCAGCCAGAGAGACAGCAGATGTGGCTACTTGTTCCTGCCAGCTGCAGTTAAACAATGAGATTGGAGGACAAAAGCCTGGAAACATGGTGCAATCTGAAGTTTTAAAATGTAACTTGGTGATGTTTGTATGGAATCTTGAATAAAGCATAGTAAAACGTGGCGAGAAGTGAACTAAAACACTTTTTCTGCAGGTTTGAGTTGTAATTTTCATTACGGCTAATTATAAAGTGTTTCCTGTTATTGTTTTCTGGCAGCTGCTCTAAATGCTTTAAAATTTGTATTTATTAAATACAAGTCAACTTTGTTTGTCTTACACATTACATGTGTACTGTTAGGGATAAAATGTGCAAAATAAAATGTTAAAAACACATATTTTCATTTTTGCTCACTTTCTGACTGTAAAAACATTCCACTAACATTTTATTGTTGTTTAGTTCAATGTTTTTACATTTTTATATTTTTTTTACTAAATATAAAATGTTATATCTAAATGTTAAATCGTAAATCTACATGTAAAAAAATGTCATCTTAAATGTTGTGGCTAAATGTTGAAGCTTACATTTAGGTATTTCAGAATGGAATGCAACCTTTGATGCATGTTTTTTTTGTGACATCATCATCCTGAGACAAAAGCAAAAAGTAACACTCACGCCGCTAAAAAAGTTGCTAACAATTCTGATAGCAACGTTCTAAGCAGCAGTGTTATCAGAATTGTTAGCAACGTTTTTAGCAGCAGCGATAGCAGCATTGTTAGCAATGTTTTTAGCAGCAGTGTTAACAATGCTGCTAACGCTGCTGCTAAAAATGTTGCTAACAGCTCTGCATCTGACACTTGCAACAGTGAGGGAGACAGGGAGACGAGGGGTGGGTGTGTGACAGTACGGGCTGTGGCTCTTTTGAATAAATACAAATTATGTAACACAGTTGTTTACATTAGAATTAAAAATATTTGACCAAGGGAAAACCAGAGCAGGACTAGAGAGAGATGAATATGATTTAGATTTTTATTTCTGTGACTTTATACGACCCACAGGAGACACAACATTAACAGCAGTCGTCATTTCATCCCTCGGCTTTAGCAGCTCCTTTAGTTCCACAGCTGACGCTGCTAAAAATGATGATTTTTTTTCCCGGATCTCTGAGAGCAGGACTTCAGTCTCCGAACTCGTAAAGTTCTTCTTTTTATTTTGCGCTGTCATTTTTGTGAACGAACACTTCCTGGTATGTGGGGCAGGAAATGTAGCCTTATATGGGGTGGTAATTATGCTAATCTCCTCTCCTCATCAGTTTACGCTGCTCATTTACACACTTTTCCTGAAGATAGAAGCGTTTGTTGAATCTGACGTGGCATGTTCGTAAGAAAAAGTAAGAAAATGTTTTTGCATGAGGCCCTGTGAGCTAAATAACAATAAAATGTTAGTGGAAGTTTTTTCACTAGGAGTTTACATCCAGAAAGTGAGCTAAATAATAAAACACTGACATTTTTTTAAATTTTTTTTCACACATGTCTCCATATCTTATGAGCTTTCCAGCAAGAACAGAAGTACACACACAAATTGTTTAACAGTTCTGGATTTATAAACACATTCATACAAACATACTGACTCAAGGGATTATAAATACAGCAAAACAACTGATTTACAGAGCTGTCAGACTTTTCAGATATCACAGCAACATTATGGATGAATTGAACGTGAGCTCTAACAAATCTAACTCCACACTTTAGTCCAGCTTGTTTATTTGTTTTGACATGTTCTAATACAAAGGAACAACATGTAGGTTTGCTGCATCCAGTTGTGATAAAAAGTCAGTTTCTGGGTTTTTTAGTCACACTGAGCAGATGACTGGTAGCTGCGTTTTAGTTAAAAGAAACAAACCGTCAGGGTTTTCTTCAACTTCAGCTGCCTGGTGTTCATCACAGGGTCAGATTGTAGAAAAAACACACGAGCCGAAAACAAGCTGACAAATCACCTCCTTTTAAAGCTGTGGTTTTACCCGGTGATGGAATAAAAATGAAGCTTAGTGATTCAGTTCTGTTCATCAATCATTGGTGCTTAATCTCTGTTTAGAGCTTTTTAATTATCATCTAAACCAAGATAGATAATTTCTTTAATAAAGCTAATACATTGATATTTTTGTAATTTCAATCTAATTTTGCATCTGTTTAGTGTCGTCACGGTTGCTAGGCGACCAGACATACGCTGGGTAAGGGCGGGAATAAAGCCGAAGACTAGACCGTCCAAGTTCACAGCGACTTTCTTCCGGTCTTCGCGGTCTGACCCGTCCCACCTCGACTGGGTAGGCTTCCCGTTTTGGACACAGCCAAAGTTGTTATAATCTGAAGCATTAGAGATGTTTGTAAAACCTAAATTTCGAACCTGTTTGAAGGAGCGGTGTACTTCTGTTCAGGGAATAAGATTATGGAATAATCTGGAGAGGGATGTTAAAGAAGCCAGATCAATGTTTGTTTAAGAGAATGATCAAAGTTAGTTTGTTGAAGAAATATGAAATAGTATGATGTGTATTCATACTAATTGTTGTTCGAGAAGTATTGTTGTTGTTTTTGTTGTGTTTTTTTATTTGAATATTATTATTGTTTGAGTTTATAATATTTTTGAAAAAAAGGGAAAGATATAATAATTTTTTTTCTTTCTGCTGCCTTTCATTTTATTTGTGATTTTTATTTTTTGTATATATTTTTGTTTTGTTTTTAAAGGAAATTAATAAATTATTTAAACTAAACTAAACTAAAAGGAATAATGAATCACCCCTGAAAACTCATATACCTAACTTCCTGGTCACACCCCTGGGGGCGGTACCGTTTACGTTAGACATTAGAATTTAAAACAAGCTTTGTCATCCTGTGGAAAAAAAGGCCATAGTGATGACTGCACAAACTGTAAAATACAAGATTGTATTTTAAAGGGAACATATGCAAAATCCACTTTTTTAGCTGTTAAATACATTTTGTTGTAGCTGGAGTGTCTAGGAGACAGAAAAGGTGAATTTAGTGTCTCCTGGTTCTGCAAAGATCTTTATATTCTGTTTGGG
>JARVJO010000164.1:5470953-5484553 GCA_031762555.1 Cynodonichthys magdalenae | reverse complement strand
TAGTGTCTCCTGGTTCTGCAAAGATCTTTATATTCTGTTTGGGTCATACTTTTAAGCCTGTTCAGTTTTCTCTATTTTCTATGACCTTGTCTGGAATTTTACGTCAAATTGTCTGCGACAGAATTGCCATATAGGCTCTGGACCAACTACAATTTCCTCGTCTTCATTCTCCTCTCTTTCTGAATCAGACTCTGGTTCTGGGTCAGACTCTGGCTCCAACATGTAAGGCTGGATGGGCAAGTCTTCTCTTGTTGACATCTTTTAATTAAATTGTAAATAAAACGTTTCTACATCGGTAGAAAACGTAACCCCGTTCTCTCAAACCAGAGTGGACCGGTCTGGAAGCAGGAGGGGGGCGGGACTTAAAGGAACAGCAACAAAACCAGCTGCTTTGAAACACACAACAGAAAAGTGGTGAAAGAGGATCTGGTTAAGAGAATAAGAAGGAATTTAGAGCAAAGCTTTGTACTTCCACTTTATAAAGACCCCAACTGAATAATATAAATCTGAAAACAAAGGATTTAAAAGCTGATATGTCTACTTTAAATTCAATTAATAATACACAAAAATTTCCTTCAACTCTGTCAGAAAACATGTGAACATCTATAATTTGGCTTTTTTGCTGCATCATAGAATCGCTTGAAAAGTTTTTAAAAATAGAAAAAAAATCCTAAATTTTGCCTCTTAATTATTAGGTTAAATTATCTAATGTAATTCTGAGTTATGAATAATACTTTATTGATCCCATGGAGGGAAACTGCAGTTAAGAACACCCATTCAAGGAAAACACACTTGACAAACATTGGGGAACAGGTGAACAGGTATAGTAGGTAAATAGCCTTTACTTGTAATAGTACATATGTTTTTGTGTTTTATTTGTTATTTTTCTTTGTATTTTTTTATATAAAAGGATTTTATGTGAAAACCTTTGATGCTGGCTGTAAAAGTGAAGCTCTGCCGTATTTTAAACCTTTCAGAAACTTTTGTGTCGCTTCCTATTTGGGATCATTTCTGTGCCGGCGAGAGGTGCAGCAGAGGTGAAGGGGATTGAAACTTTCTGTTAATATCCTGCTCAAATATCTGAGCAGGAGAGAGCTGCAGGAAGCTCCTTCAAACCTTATTACAGTTTTTTTTCTGTGCTCCTCTGGTCCCGGTACTTATCTGGATTATGAACCGGAGCCTCAGTGAGTGGAGCTCCAATCACCACTCGAGTGTTTACTTTAAACCCAACGTTCTCGCTGCCTCCACTCTTTGACGGGAGCGAGGGTGTTGCTCCGGGCTCGTTGATTTGTTTTTGCGTGTTTGCAAAGCTCTTCATAAATTTATAATCATGCTTACATTGTTTTTTTTTTTGTTTGTTTTTTTTCTTCTCACCACGTCTGTGTTAAAAAAGAGACGTCTGCGAAGACAGAAAAGATGACTAAGCCTCTTAAAAATTGTGCCAAAGAGGAGAAAATCTTTTCATCAGAGTGATGATTTCAATAATCTTCTCTGGACTGAGACCAAGGAATCAGAACATGAAGTTTTGAAGATATTTATTTATGATGTGCACTGGCATAAAAACTCAAAACTGAGCAACACAATTCAAAATCAGCAGAAAATCCTTTCGGGTGTGAGCTTGCCGATCAGTTGAGTTTTATGTTTTTATTGTTTGTTCTGTTCTTATGACATCTGTTTAATCCTGAACGTTACTGCCCGTAGAGGACGTTAACATCCCAGAAACTCCTCTTTGTTGGTGACCATCTGCTTTTATGAAGCCATCGCGCCTCCCAGAAGGCCAACTTTTCTGCTTGTTCTTATTATCTTTCAGAAAAATCCAATATTATGAGATTTTATGAAAGTAAAATGGCTTTTTATTGAGGGTTTTGATGTTTGGCAGTGAAAGTGGGTGATACTGGTGCAGATTCAATCGTTCACTGATGCAGTAATGGATTTTCCTGAATGTGAGGTTGGAGGATTGCTGTTAAAGTTTGATTCAGATGAGTGCAGATGTTTTTGATCAGATGTGGAGGCGAGACGTGTTGCAGTTCCATCGTAACGCGCTGCCACCAGAGTTTGTTTCCACCTGTTCCCCTCCTCCTGACTTTGATCCTGTTGTCTGTTAACACTGAAATGCGCTGCTGCTAGTGATGCTAATAAGGGAATTGGTAAATAGATAATTTCATGTATTGTCTTGACCCCCTGCAGTGGCAGCGTGACGTCTGCTCCTGCGCAGGGATTCTGGGACTCTCAGCCTTTTGAAGAGTTTGTGTCATGATTTCCCCTGACGTCACGTGTCGTAAAAACATCAATGAATAAATAGACAGACGCTAAGTGCCCCTCATAAACTTCCCCGAGAGACGAAGTGGGCACAAAAACCCGAAGACAAACACATTCGAAATGAAACTGCAGAGTGAACGCTGACTTTGCTGAAATCTGTTGAAGAAGCTGAAACATCAGTGAAGGTAAATAATTTAAATAAAAAGCTAAAATAAGCAGTGACAAACTTAATTAATTAGAAAAGTGAAAAGACAAAACAAATGCAACAGTAACTAAAAGCTAAAATGTGCAAAACAATAGCAAAATACTTAAAATGGCAGAAAACAAGCAAACAATTTCAAAAATAAAAAATAGCAGAACTGTGGCAAAATGCTACAACTAGCAAACTTTAGCTAAATGCTAAAAAATAAAGCATAGCCAAAGGCTAATATTAGCAAAACAGTAGCTAAATGCTAAAACCACTTAACCTGTAGCTAAAAGATAAAATTGACAAAGCAGCAAATGAGTTAAAAGAAACAGGACGGTAGCTAAAATCTAAAACAAAACCATAACTGAAAGCTAAAATTAAGAAAAGCGTAACTAAAATATAAAATCAGCAAAATCATTGCTAAAAACAGTTTTAGCAGTTCTGCAGCTAGTTTTGCTAATTTTCGCCTTTAGCTAAAATTTTAGCTTTTAGCTCTATTATCCTGTTAAAATCTAAAGTTAACAAGACAATGGCTAAATGAAAATGCAGTTAAACAGTAGCTAAATAGAAAATTTGATGTTGCAGCAACTAAGTTTAAAGTAAACAGAATAGTTGCTAAAATCTAAAACTAGCAAAACCATAACTGAAAGCTAAAATTAAGAAAAACGATTGCAAAAAGCAGTATAAGAAATTCTGCAGCTAAAAGCTAACATTAGCTGATATTTTATTAGTCATATAAGTAGATTTTGTTGTATTCCTCCCATCTTCTGAAGTTTTTTTCTGAAAGTATGCATTTATTAAATGCTTCCTGTGTGAAACTTTTTAGTTTCTGTTCTTTGAAATAAACAGAACAAACAACACAAATGATGCTTTTAGTTTTTCTCTGAACTGTAAAGTTGGAGCTCAGTATTGTGGAAACAAGACAAGTTGGAAATAATCACAAAAAAATTTGCTGCTTAAACTAAAATATTTTATTACATTCTTTCAAATGCAGCTCACTCAAACCAGCAGCAAACACGATAAAACCACCAATAATTAAAGAAAAACATTAAAAAGATGAGCAGAATCTTTCCTTCACAAAGTTCCTGTAAACAACCTCATGTTTTATTACTGAGGCTGCCGCTCGCTGCATGTGTTCACGAGTTCAGCCGACTAAACCGTTTCTTTACAGAACAAAGTGACGTCAGAGAGCAGAAGAACTGTGATGTCCACCCTTTGAACCAGTCGTTTGACATCTTTAGACCTCTGAAACTCGTTTAATGCTTTAATCTAGAGTTCTGACTAAAGTGGGAATACAGAAATGGATCAAAGTGGGTTAAATTTTGTCTTTATGGCAGCGGAGAAAATGAAAGTTCATCCGTATTTGAAGTTAAAAACATGCTTAATTATTCCTGACTTCTGTTGTGACGTAACGTGTGTCAGGGATAAAAATAACTTCTTTAAACCGTATGAATGATATTGTGGAATGAGAATTTGAATTGCACAACTAATATTTAGTTTAATAAATGAGCTTTAAAACGTTTTACAGTTTGCATGCATCTGATCCTCACGAAAGAGGATTAGAGCTTCTGGAGGGGGCGGGGGGGTTGAAATTCTGACTTTAATCTTAGAATTCTGAGATAAAAAGTCAGAATTTTGAGAAAAATGTCAGAATTCTGAAAATTAAAATCAGAATCTGAGATCAACATCAGAATTATTAATTTTTTTCAGTGACCCTATTCCTCTTTCATAAATCCTTACAGAATGTCAAAAAATTTTCTTTGCTGAAAACAAAACTATGTTTTGAGTCATAAAAATCCTGTTTAACCAAAACCAAACTTTATCAGACGATTCAGTGCTTCAGTGCTTCCAAAGCAGCGTTATGTCATCATGACATGTTTCTGTTTTGCACTTTTTATCCCTCTGAACTTTTCTTTCTCATTACCTTTTAATTACTCAGCTTCACCACCATTAGAGCACACCCCAAACACCACTTTTCTGTTTCCTGCACTCCTGCAAAAAACTTAATTTTATGGAACCCGTAATTAAGGGTTATTTATATGAACCGGTCCCGGAATCTTAGCGCCGTTGTAAATACTGGTTTTCATTGACCACCGGCTCGGCCCTCTACCAGAGCGGATTAATTACAGCTGCCACACACACACACACACGCGGCTCCGTCTGATTAATTTCACGTGTCTCACTGGTAAGAGTCAATACGACTTTAAGGCTCAGGGCCTCCGAGTAATTGGAACAAACATGGCAGTAGTGATGTTTGTAGCTAAATCTTTGCCAAAGGCGCAGCTGACTGCTGTCATATTATCCTCTTTGTCACACCTCTAAGTAAAGGAGCACAGCGCCGGCAAGTTGTGTTAAGCCTAATTCAAATAATCCTTTATGAAAACACCTCATTACTACCTGTGAGTGAACGTTTTGTCAGTTAATTTATCTGCCACTTAAATAACGATGAGAAATTGTCTTATTTTATCAGTTATGAAAAGTTTTTCTTTGAATTAAATCTTTTCTTATCCCCGTGTATTTCTTGTTTTGTGAACTCAGAGAGACTCTGTGTTGAAGTGTGGTCCTCGGATTGATTTTATACATTAAAGCGGGTTTGTTTCGTTGTCCTGCCTGAGGTATTTTCTGTCCTTTTGAGTCTAATTAAACAGGCTCCCTCTGCGGCGGCAGGGTTCTTGCTTCTCGCTCTGTTTTCTGACGACGAGCCAAAAGGACTTTTGTTTCCTCCGTGACAACGTTGAAGGCAGGTATTTCCTTCCAGCCCGCTAACTGCAGGCCTGCTTTGTTTCTCACTCAGCCAGGCGTGAACAGCGTGTACAGTCTGCCTCCTTCATCTCCCCAGCTGCTAAACTCCTCGCTCGCTCCCAAACAGGCTGATGAAAAGTGCTCTCAGAAGAAATAAGTTTCTGTATTTAGACAGCCGCCTTCAATTCGTTTTTTTTATTCCTCAAATTGTTTTTTTTTAAGAAAATGAAACGTTTGAATCAGATAGATGGCTTTAGAATGTCATTACATTCAATAAAAAATAATTAACTTAGTTTTTAACTCATCACTAAGACAATTTTATAATTTAACACATTTAGTTTTCACATTGGTTGTAACCGGACCACTTTATCATGTTGTCTGTCTGCTCCATGTTTCACCTGTCACAGCTGCAGCCTCTTCTCCCATCAACCCCAGTCCTTTTATTTTAGCTTCACCTTTATTAATCAGGTGAGCATCATTGGTTTCTAGAGCAAGGGGTTCCTGCAGTCCCTAAAGCCCAGTGATTGGATGTGGGAGGAGTTTGTGAAGGCAGTGCCCCTTTGGGCCTCCTTGATAATGAAATGTGTGCATTTTATCACCATGACAACCTTTTTTAATTTTAAAATAAAGCTAAGTTTATTTACTCGAGCTCCTCGGGTAAGTCCTGGGTTTAATCCTACACACCATGACAAAGAGTTGGATCTAAAATGTCCTCAACGCCAACAAACAACTACAGTATTTTTTTTTCCTTACTTAGTACTTAGTATCAAAACATTTTTGACCAAAAATTGCTCACGTCTGCATGAGAAGCCTGAGTTCCATTCAGATTAACATGGAACTCAGATTTTCTTTGTCCTGGTTTCTTTTTTTTTTTTTTAAATGCATTTGTAGTTGTTGCTTTTATTTTCTTTTAATAGAGATGAGCACAAACATACTATGGTTAAAGTAATCTCATCTTATTATTAGAGTTCTGAGAAAACCTTTTTATTATCTTTTATAGAAAACAAGAAGAGGAAAAAAGAATAATGATGCTTTCAGAGAAAACATTAGTCCGGGTCAAAGGAGCAGAAAACAGATTTTGTTATTGTATAGACATAAATAATAACAAATTACAGCACTTTAAGTAATTATTACAGATAATAGTAGAATCTGGTTTAGGGTCTTTCTCAACACACTCCAACAAATATCAAGATATTTGAGTCGTAAAGCTGTAAAAACAGTCTGATGTGAGTCAGTTTTATTTAAAGACATAAAAACAGTTGGTTAGAATCAGTTGTAAGAGCTACATAAGATGGAAAGATGGAAGAACTGTGGGTTAACAGGAACATTTTCTGCATCCTGCTGTCATCAGACACGACCAAACCTGTCCTGAACAACAAGCAGAGTGAACAGACACAGTCATAGTTTGCAGCTGTTTGCTTTAGATTAAGCAAAGCCTGAATCAAAAAAATGTGCAGCGAATTAAATCTACCCTGAAACGTTCATAATCACATTTAAACCCAAGTTCAAACAAACCTGCCCAAGTACACGGCCATTAAAATCCAGGGGTGGAACACCAAACTAAAATCCAAGAGGTGATTTACTGTATTTCCATAGGTTTGTGGAATAGTTTTGTTACCATTATAAAAACCTCTAAAACAATTTAGATGTTTAAAAAGTAGACTAAGTCGAGTTTTTTTTAAAATGTTTTTTAAATTTGGAGGTTGTTCAAGCTTGTGTTTGACACAGTATAAGATTTTTTTTCACTCTGCACCCTTTTCATCCACGGCATGATTTACTATTTATTTTTATTTTACTGTATATAGAATTAGTTTTTTATGAAATAAATTTAAAAATTACAAAAAAATTACAAAAAATTCATAAAATAATTTACTTTATTTTGAATGAAGTAGATGCCATTTCCTGCACTGTATTTGAACAAATTATTAAATGTCTACATTTAAAAACAAGAAAACACTTGAGTTTTCTCCAATCAATCAAACTAAATGGTACAACTGAGTAATAGAGCCACACAGGTTTAAACTTTTTTATTATGAGAATAAAGTCAATATTATGAGATAAAAGTCATAGAAGTCAGTCAGTAACGTAGGATCAGAAAATGGACGTCATGTAAGATAATGTCTTGTTTCTCATAATATTATGACTCTAATCTCGTAATAAAAAAAAGATCTTGTGTGGCCGTAATACTCCCTTGTAGAATGGATCATTTTGCAAAGCATTAAAACAGCGCTGGGTAAGCTAGTATTTTATGATAAATGTGTGTGGGAGGGTCCAAACTAGTATTAGTTTATATTTGTGGGAAGAACATGTCCCCGCATGAATAATTACTGTGATCCCATGGGCTAATTGTCCTCTTTGCTAAAAAAGTCAAATGTCCATCTTTAGTTTGAAGAGGTACATTTAAAAAAACAATTTTAAAACCACAGAGAGGCTAGATTTAAAGTTTATATATATATATACTGTATATATATATATATATATATATATATATATGTGAAATTCTACTAATCCTATATTGTTGGGGGAAAATGAAAATGAGCCCAAAGCAAAAGGTTTCTGGAGCAGTTTTTCTTACCAACTTGTAGAGATAAAATCTAAAATATGACACAGCGATGAAGAGTAGAATTCATCCTCAGCTTGCTTGTGTCTGAGCTGTAAGTGCGTGTGGTTTTACAGCACACTTTTTTCATGATATACAGAGCGGAGTCGGGCTCTTTATGTGCTGCAATTAGAGCAAATTTCTTTTGACGTACTAATCTTTCTCTGCAGCGCCGTCAGAGGAGAAGCGGCCTCAGATTTCTCTGTTCCAGACTGTAATGCTGTGCACTTACAGTATAGTGTGGCAGCCCGAGATAGGGATAAGACCCAAGGATAAAATGGTTGAAATTTTCAATCTAAGGCTGAACAGCTGAAATAAGGCCGAACGGCAGGAATGAGCTGCAAACCAAGCATCCCTTTGGGGAGAACAGTATGGATTATAAGATCCTGTTTCTGGTCTACAGAGACCAGGGCAATCATTCAGCAGCTTTATATCCTCTTGGAGGTGGTGCTTGATGCCACTGTGTGCTTTTTACTCACCCTGAAGAATATATGATGACTGTGATCGCTGTTTTTCATTTCTGACACCTTTTAGGGAGGAGATTCTTATTTTCTGGTGGTGCATCCCACCGAGAGCGTTTGTGTTGTGTATTCTGCAGCCTGCAGCACATTACAGCAGATTGTACGTGTTTCAGGATACGGATCCAAAGGGCAAACAGAATGCACAATGAGTGTGTGTGTGTGTGATCTAATTCTTATTCCTGTGTTTAACTTCATCCTAAGGTAACACATGCAGTTTGAGTTTCTTCAGTTTCCATAGATTTTAATCAATTTAATGTTTTTTAATCTATAAAAAAGGTTTAATTAAAACATTTTCTACAAACTTATAATGAATTTGAGTTATGTGGTTTACTTTAATTTAATCCTTAAAAATGTTTTCTAAGATTTTATTTATTTTTATATGTCATGATTTTTTAGTGAATGCATAGTTGTGCAGTAATGTTACTGTTATTATTGCATGTTTACTTAGTATTTTATTTAGTTTTTAATAATATTGATGTATTACTATGAAAGAGGATTAGGGCCACTGGGAAAGAAAATTCTGACTTTAATCTCTGAGAAAAAGTCAGAATTCTGAGAAAAAAGTCAGAATTTTGACTTTAATCTCAGAATTCTGAGATTCTGAGATTAGCTCCGCCTCTGTCAGTGCAGCGCAGCTGTGGCTACAATGTAGCTTATCACCATCAGTGTGTGAACGTGTGTATGACTGGGTGAATGGCTGTAGTGTAAAGTGCTTTGGGGCTTGATAAAATGCTATATAAGTTCAGTCCATTTACCATTTAATTAGAATGTGTTTTTAACAAAATATTTATTTTAACATTTTTCATATTAAAATAAATTATATTTACTTATTTATGGTATTTTCATTAAATTAGGCTTTTGTTTATATTTTACACAGTGTATATCTCTGTGTTTAATGTTTATAATATAATTTTAACATTTAATTTATTTTAATAATAACTTTTTTATGTTTTCTTTCCAATAAAATAGTGTTAGGGATAGTTGTTTTGTGCAAATTTCACATTAAATAATTGATTCTTTTGATGTTTTTTCCAGATTAAATCCATTTTATTTGACTAAATCTTGTTTTTTAATTGAGTTTTTAACTTTTTTTGTCGGGGGCGGACATGACTGCAGCATCAGTGTGGCCGTGTCAGACCCAACAGTGACTTTGTTGATTCCGGTTCGTACACATTCAATCTCAATCTCTGCAGTTGTTGTTGAGGGATTAAAGAAAGCTGGAGGCAGGTGGATCACGGCTCCGGCACATCCACGGTTCAGGTGCAGCTTAGTCCCAACACATCCAGCTTTAGCCGCAGGCGCCGGCTGCATCAAGCAAACAAGACCTTGACTTTCACACTCGTGTTTTGGTCGGTCAGCGGGCTCAGAAGCACTTGTGAAACCAAGTTATTTAAAAGAATAAAGGTGTGAAAGCATAATCTGAGAAAGTCTGGACATGTGTTGGAAAACATTTAAAATCCTCACTTCTATCAGAGCCTTTATTTAGGTGAAATGTTACGTTTATTTTGAAGGAATTTAGAAAAAGGGAAGTTAAGTCATTAATGTAACTTTTGAATATTTTTGAATTTTTCTTGTTGTGAGAAATTACATTATACTACTTAGAATACAACAAAATCAATATAAAATGCAATATTTTTCAAAAACCAAACTTAAAATCATTATCACAAAGCAAGTTGAGGCTTTTCTACAGCTCTAAAAATGCAACAAGGAACGTTAATCAAAATGAAATTGATTACCAAGCAATGATGAGCTTCCTCAAAACAAAAAAAGAAAGTATTTTAGGTTGAGGTTTTTAGGAGATTAAATTAAATGTTGCAGATTTCAACGCTTGGTTTCTTGTGAAAATAACCGAGACACTGAAGAATGCAGAAAGATATGTTAAAATAAATTAACTTACATAACAGTGTTTACCCATGAGTTTGTGTAAAACATGTTTTGTTGCCTGAGGAGACAAACACTTGACTCATAGCCTATTTATATATTTAGGGTGAGTCAAAAGTCTCAGGACACCCTTTTTATTTAAAAACGAAAGGGAAAATTAAATATCCGAATACCCCAGTAAGTGATGGGTGATTGGACTTATCTTACAGATTATGTCTGCCATCTTGAAAGGTGCCGAATTGGGTCAAGGTCAGATTTTTCCAATTGGAAGGTGTGCTGTCCATGGTGCTGAACACAGAGCTGAAAGCGTCAGATACCTTTAGCAAAGAAAAAAAACCTTTTGAACTTTCTGCTTTGATAACTTTTAAACCATAAGAGATATTGCACATCTGATTGCGACAAACCATTTCTGGTCTTTCGTTTGCTAAATAACCACCTTCCCATTAGAAAAATGCTACTTTGATCCAATATGGTGGCTTTCAAGATGGTGGTATGTTCCAGACATGGACCCCCTCAACCATTACTTGCTGGGGTATTCAGATATTATCAGATATTTTCCCTTTCATTTCAGAATAAAAATGGTGTCCTGAGACTTTTGACTCATGCAGTATTTATCAAGTAGGACTGAATGTACAGTTTGTATTGTATTTGTTGTAGGAGCCAATAAATGAAGCATTTTGACTTTCTTTCCTAAAAGGAGCAGCTGAAGAATAATTTTCACCTGTGTTTTTTGGCAGTGTTGGCAGAATATAACACCTGGAGCTTGTTTTATTCTATTTTAAGTTAGCAAATTTGAGGGGTTTTTTTTGGTGTTTTTAGCACAATTTTCCAATTTATTTTATGAAATTGTTGTGTTGCAGAGCTGGCCAAATGTCATGGTCAAAATAATAATAAGAACTGAAGTTGGAAAAGCCTCTTCTCTCAGTTCAGGATTTATAAACTTCTCTGCACGCAGATTTTCAACACCTTTGGCAAATATATTTAGCAAGTGTGTTTAGATTTGTTTTGGATTAATGGTTCCTCAGAGCTCTTCCATCACCTAGTAGATTTTAATGAAATTTTCAGAAAGCAATCATCGGGTTGACATCTACAACTGATTAACTTTTAGAGCCAAACCGATTTACAATGGCCGCCACAACTAATTGACCCCAGGAAACACAAAGATTGCTAAAAGTCGGTCAATAACTCCATCATTTCTCAGCATGAAATGATCTTTGTTTAAAACTTTGACATGAGGCGATGGGCAATATGCATTCCTTCAAGAAATGCAAGTGTTTGTTATAAATTTATCTAAATCACTAAAGCTTTAAAAGTTGACTTAATTTTTCATGTAAAGCCGCAGCGGCAGAAGATGAGCCACGAAAAGAGAAAAATGGCTGTAATTAGGAACAGAGTGGTGATAAGTTGTGATAAGAAGAAAATATGTCACTTAGTGGTTATCGTGTTTATAAGTAATCACGTTTGGAGGCAGGAAATTAACTTCAAAATTGCATTTCTTTTATCCCGACCTACAGGATCTGTGTCTGAACTTTACCTTCCTCCTTTTCATTTTAATATAAATCAAGATCCCTTTTTTCTACATTCGATTACACTTTGTTTATATTTATTTAAATCTGACGGGGTTTCCTGAGCCAATTTACGCTCCTGATCCGTCTCCGTCTAACGCTCAGTTTCTGGAGTCAATCAATCGATCCATTTTAGCATGGTTAAAAAGAACAGTGTTGACCATGTGTCACAAGTGCAACACAATTAAAACCACAAATAAAATAAAAGACTAAAAACTGATAAAAAGACACAATTTCAAATTTCTGATGCAACTCAAACTGAACTTGATTTAAAGCCAGTGAAAAAAAGAGTTTTCAAGCGGGATTTAAAAGACTGAACAGATTCTGCAGTACAAATTTAAGAGGCAAGAGTTGTTCCACTGTCTGGGGTGTGCCACAAAAAAATCCTGACCCCCTCTACGTTTCAGTTTAGCCCTTGGCTGCACTAAAAGCATCTGATTAGAGGATCTCAGTGCTCTGTTCAGGTTATAAAAGTGCAAAACAGCCAATAAACTAGATACCACATAGAGGTAGCATATATGACCCTCGCATGTACGCAAAGCATCAATGCACCAGAACTCACCAGAACAGATTTATTGCTTTGGGTGGGGGTTCAGGGCGGTGGGGAGGCTCATTGGTGAGCCTGATGGATAGCCCTTCATCATGAAGCTCCTCAGCTGAATAGTTTTTGAGTTATAAGCATTTTTTTATGTCCAGACACCCCCTTTTCAGATGGAGCCCCCTCCTCAAATATGGGGTCTATTGTAAAACTGTTGGCTGGCTCAGTGTAGGTCAGACTCATTTACATTCCTGCCTAATTTCATGTTAATCGGTGTAACTGTTTCAGTACGGTTGACCAAAAATCACTAAAACATAAAATAAAATAAAAAAATAAACGGTACGAAAACAAAATGTGTGCCAATGGCTGCCATATAATTTAAAACTCAAATTTTAAGCAAAAGAATGACAGAATTTGTTTCTCAAATTGAAAAGCACTGCCTAAAAACACTCCAAGATTCTTGACCACAGAGGTTCAAGAAACTTATCATTTATTCAAACTGAAAAGCCAGGTAAAGCTGCATTATGTAATAATGTAAAAAACCAGTGTTTGTGTTCATTCTAATCAATACACCTGTAATAATATTCATGTTGCAGATACTACACATTTAAATCTATGAAACTTTGGTCAATAATCGCCAAGCTTTGCATCATTTAGCTGCCTGTTCAGCTTTACTGTCCTGATCTCCGTTACAGAATTTATTCCACTTTTTAGACTTCTCCCAGAAGATATCTAAAAGGCAGCTTTATTGAAATGTGAATTGTATGTGAGGCTGCAGCTCTCGCCTTTGACAGGACATCTAAATATTTGAATTAACATCTGGGGTAAAAGAGACGTACCTGCAATCTAAAACCTGGTTTCATTAAATTAGCTGTTCAGCCTTCATGTTGTCCCTGTGTTGCATTCTTGTGAGTGGAAACATTTGCACTGCTCTGAGTAAGATGATTCTGTTTATATAGTTTAATGTGTTTTTTATTTCATGAGGTTACAGTTCGACGCCGTAGATAAATTGTTAAAAATACTAACAAACTTAAATCATCCTTTTGTTCTGCAACACAACAAACTAATATCTGAGGAAATTTTTGTAGTTATGATCAGTTTGTATTAAATTATTAAATCATATGCTTCTTTCATTTAATTTTAACAGAAATATTCTCCTTTTTGCTTTTTAAAGCATGGGTTACAATTGAGCCAGTGGGTTAAAAAATAATCTGTTTACATGTTTTGATCATTGGGCGGCACGGTGGCTCAGTTGGTAGAGCTGTTGCCTCTCAGCAAGAAGGTCGCCGGATCAAATCCCGGCCCGGG
>JARVJO010000164.1:5455043-5470853 GCA_031762555.1 Cynodonichthys magdalenae | reverse complement strand
ATATGGGCACCAGTGACCCCCGTGACCCTTAAAGGAAGAAACGGGTACAGATAATGGATGGATGGATGGATGGATGTTTTGATCGTTGTGCCTTGAACGACCTTTAGAGTAATACGGAAGCTACGAGTATGAATGCGATACTAAATGATTAAAAGTTTTGCATTTATTGACCAACATTTCAAGGATTTAACTGTGTAGCATGATTGTTATTAGAGCGTTGTCACACACAAAGCGGGGGTCGTACTGTTTTATCGTACTGTTTATTTTTATTTTTCATTATTTTTCTTTTTTAAGATTTTTGATCAACTGTAGCAGGGAAACGGCTGCACCGATCAACGTGAAACTTGCTGGAAATGTAGATGTGTTCGACCTACACTGCACCAGCCAACGGTTTTGCGATAGACACCATATTTGAGGAGGGGGCTCTATCTGAAAAGGGGGTGTCTGGACATACAAAAATACTTATAACTCAATAACTATTCAACATAGGAGCTTCAGATTTTCAATTCAATTCAATTCCTTTAATCATTTCGTTAATAAATTCAATATAAAATAAAAAGAAAAACATAAAATATAAAAAGAAAAAAGAAAAGAAAAAAGAGAAATATCAAATCACAAATACAATGAAATAACAGGCAGCAGAGAGAAGAAAAAAATCTTATATCTGCCCCGTTTTACCCAAGAATAAATAATTTTGTTGTTGTTTAGCTCTGATGAAGGGCTATCCATTGGGCCCACCAATGAGTCCCCCCCCCCAAAAAAAAATTATTACGTAATGCACCAAATTATTACATTTTAATTTCGATAAAGAGCAACCTCAATTCCAGCAAAATGTAATAATGTTAATACAGGTTTTAATTCAGTTTTATTACCCTTTAAAGCCAGATTTTGAATTGAATTGAATTATACTTTATTGATCCTAAGGGGAAATTACATTATTCAATATGGCAGCGTTATTACATAATGCTGCTTTACAAGTCTTGGTGCTTTCCTCCGTCTGCAACATGCGTGAACCGTATCCGTAAAACAACAAGGAGGATCTTTACCTTGATCCTCTTGTCTGATTAAACGATGTGGTGGCGATTGAGATGTGTGAGTTGTGTTCAGTCACCTGCTGCCATGGTCACAGACATTACCGCTGACAGACTGAACGGAAGCTAAAGACTGAGGAGTCCTTCAGCTGAACTGAAGCCTATTACCGCCTCTATAACAACAAACAGCCGAGCCATCCACACTCTGGCGTTTAATAGTGTTATTACTGAGAAGTGTCAGAGCAGGCTGGATGTAACACTGGTAATAAGAAGAATATAAGGGGTTTTTAACATCTACACAAAGAAAAATACCTGCAGTGGCCCACGCTGGGACTCCAGGTTCTGCCTGCAGATGGATGATGTCCTCACCTTCGTGTCACTTCAGAATATTTATCATCTTTTCATGCTGGGAGGAGAAGCTAATAGATGTGATTTAATTCACTTTTTTAGACACACAGCTGCTGCATTTTACAGTGCTGAAACAAATATAAGCTTTTTATTTACAACAGTAAGAAAACAAATGTATCAATGCAACAATGAAATTTAGATTTTATTATCGTTTTCTGCCATTAAAAGTTTGATTTATCTGTTTGGAAAATATATCTTGAACCACTGAACAGGTTTTTATGAAGCTCTCAGAAAGTAATTCTTGGATGTACCTCTATACTCTGTTCCTCAAGGACCACTTTCCTGCATGTTTTAGATGTTTCCCTGCTTTGACACACCTGATTTGTATGAATGAGTGATTGACAAGATTATGAAGAATCTAAAGACCTGTTGAAGAGCAGGGAAAACATGCAGGATAGTGGGCCTTGAGGACCAAAGTTTGGAACCATCAAACCCAACTAGATCGTGATTCACTTGAAACATTTTTAGTTTTTGCATGACTGTTTTAATGACAAATACTCACCAGTTCGTACCTTTTTTTTCCAGCTACACACTGCGTGTTGTTCGCAATGGGATCAGAGCTCAAAGTACCAACCCTGAAGTGAAAGTGAAGGGAGAAGACCCTCTGATCAACCAGATCATCGACAAACTCAAACACGTCAATCAGGTGAGACCCTCTATGGAGGATTTATTTTGTCAAACTCATGGTTGCTCTCACCTCAGGCAATCTGCCTGTTCTTGTTTTTATTGTTAATTATCAGACAACAGGAAGTCTCTGATTAGCTGCTAATAAAGCTGCAGCGTTTCACTCGTTACCTTTAATCCTCAATTAAACATTTTTTCTATATCATCCTTTATATTTCCGGAAAGCCTCGGCTTATTGAAGAACTCAAACGCAGAATCTTTTTTAAGCAATACATAAAAATAAAAAAAAGAATAAAAATCAATCGTTACACATTTTGAAACCCATTTGATCCGGTTTGTGTGCCTTCGTATTTACAAAATTCTTTTTCTGCTCTTTGTCAAAATCAATGTAGCTTTTCCGCTCGCCAATCTGCTTTTATGCACATTTGTGCTGCCGTGGCTGCTCCCGGTGCCGTTTATCCGTCGGGGTGATGAGATTAAAGCCATTTACCGGAGCACTTTCCTTCCTCTTGCCTCAATAACAGCTGCTTTGGCTGCATCTGCGCCGTCGCGCCGCAGAAGCAGCTCCACGTGTCTGTTGCTTCAGTTTCCCCAAGTGGCGGGCTGAAGGCCAGGTCACCTCTCCTGACCTCACGCTGGCACCCCCTCCTGCACTAATTCTCACCATCTGTGGGGTGTCAAAGCACATAAATCTATATCATAACCGTTTGAGAGGCTCAGTCCTGCCTCGCTGACTTTCACTGTGTTTACCTCCTCCTGCCTTTTGGCTGTTTGGGTCTTAAATGTGATTCCTGTGAATTTTTATTTTTTTGTGTTTACAGAAAAGATTGTTTTATAATCTTTGAGTTCTCAGGATGAGTTTATCTGATCCAGAAGTGGTTTATGTGATTTACTTTTAAGCACGATGAAACAGATTATGATTATGAGCTCAGGACAGATTATATAATAATCTACAATCTGTTGAGACTGAGTACTCCAGTAGAACTTTTAATCCCATATTTTTCTTTCCTTTTTATAGTTTTTGCATGTTCAGCTATTTTAGACTCTGGGAATGATGCAACAATTAATGTTTCTGCTGGTCTCTGCTTGTTTGTAGCATTAACAAAATGTCTCATGACTTGTCTCTAATCGGTTTCAAGAGCTGTGTTTTCAAAGTCAAAGTCAATTTATTGTCAAATCTGCACAATGTACGGGACATACACAGGATTGAAATTACTCTCTGAGACCCCTGGTAATAAACATCAGAAAAACACGTCAAAAGTCAGAAATAGACAGTTGGTAAAACTTTAAGCATAAAAGATGACTAATAGAATTAAAGTGATGTCTGCAGTAATGTATATTTAAAGTGTATGTACATGATTTATACTGTATGTCTAAAGTCCCTGATTTTTGCATATACGTACAGGGATTATATGAAGTGGGTTAACGTTAGTGAGTTTGACTAAATAAAAACAAGTGTTGTGACACCTACTCTGTCAAACAGCTATGATGGTGATAAATAATAAACACTAAAAAAACTGGTCTAAATCCATCCACCTTGTGTCCTCCAGTAGAATAAGTCTTAAACGTGTTGATGGGACCAAAGTGGACCGAGGCAGATCTGATCAGAGGTGGACAGTGAAATAATGTTCCACGTGACCTATCCCATTGAACAGAACAGTGTTGAGAAATATGCAGCTGGAGTTTTGCATTTTGTCAAAATATAACAATATATCTACAGGTTGCTTAAATACCTAAAATATAATCCTAAAGGAGACATATCCTGTTTGAAATCCTTCTTTTTACATTTTAATCTATCAGTTGGGGTCTATATAAAGTGGAACTGCAATGCTTTGGTCTGAATTCCTCCTTATTGTAACTCCACAAGCCCTGCCTCTTTTTTGAGCAGCACCAGGAGAGGCTAAATTCTAATTTTCTGCCTCAGAGACTCTGAGTACACAACAAAATGTATTTTAAATAGTGGATTTTGCATGATATGCCCACTTAAAATAATTTTTTGAAGCACTTTTTGAGCAGAAGATACAAAAAACATAATTTTGAGCAACAAAAAGCTTTAAATTTTTGATATTTTACCTGCAAGCTAACAAAGTTTTTTGTTTTCTTTCCAGTTGGTAAATCTTTATATCCCAATATTATTTGAGGTTTCCTCTCTAAAACAATGTCAATAATAATCTAGATAACCAAAAACAATATTCAGACCAAATACTAATAGGTCATCTTGATTAGGAAAACAATTCGAGACATATCTCTATAATTGCTCATGATATCAGGATGATCAAAATGTTTCTTAAAAAGCAGGAATCTGAAAATGTGCTGAGGTCATTTTGACCAAATTAGGCTTCATCCTCAGTTTGATGTGATGGGCCGAAATATGCAAACTGTGCTTACAGAAACAAGCTGTAATAAAAAATGTGTGCTAAACACAGCTGCATGGCTCAGTGGGACTGCAACCGAAATGTTAACTACAGTCGCCCACTAGTCGCAGCCCAGTGATACTACCTTAAGGACACATTTTGTAACCATGATTGTCAGTTTTTGTAAATTTTTTAAACCTTTTTATTAAAGAGTCACATCATGAGGGATGGCTCAGCATAAAGAACTGTTTTCTGTTAACTTGTGGGTTGGATTGGTCCAAACGAGAGATAAAACCAGTTTTATCTAACATTAGCAGAGCTTTATTAGCTGTTTTATAACCTCGCCATGTTCTGCCTTCCTCTTTCATTCCTAATAAGAGCCCAAAGTTACCTTCGTATAAAAACACTTTGTCATTCTGCGGCGGAGGCAACCTTGTGCTGTTTGCTCGTCTCTTGTTCTGTTTCCACTTTAACTTGCTTTTGTGCAGCGCAGAGTAGATTTACAGTTTTGGAACAGAGTTAAAGGTGTGCTGCGGAGATAGTGCCAGAGAACAATTTGCATTTTTATAGATCTGCATGAAAATAGGATTTCAGGTTACATTTGAATCATTTCCGGGTGGGTGGGTGGGAGTGTTTTATTTTTCTTTATTGAATAAACTTGTTGGAGGACAGAGTGGAGTTTTTTTCTTCCTCATTTGAAATCGGCGTCATTAGTACAGTAGACATGACACATAATATTTAAATGGCTGTTATTAGAAATCTGGGTCCATTTTAGACATTTAATGGTTGATTATGAGTCTTGTAAAAGCTTTCTGAAGTGCATTTCTCTGCTGCAGCTTTGTCTCGGCTGCACTCACCACCGATTACTCATTTTTCTACAACTACGTCAAAACTACATCATCCTCAAGGCCACTTTAAAACCTTAAGTCTGTACTGTAAGAACATGTTTAATTCACGTTTTACCATTTTGTTTTTCAGAGAAAATAGGAACACAATACTAAAATAAATGCACTTAATTCCAATTAAATACATTATTTAAGTAAATTTTATTCATATAGCACCTGTCACAGATAAAAATCACAAACTGCTTCACAGATAAAACAAACTAAAACAAAGATACACAGATAAAACACAAAATAAAATACCAAGTTAATCAGTTAAAAGCTTTTCTGTACAAAAATGTCTTCAGCTGCAGTGAGAAGTGTTCCGCAGTCTTGTAGCAGCTGCCTAAAACTCCAGATTTCCACGAGTTCTAAACCTTGTGCGTGGATAAAAAAAGAGATAAAAGCATGGATAATCAGAAGTTCAGCTTTTGACACAAGCAATCCAAGTTTAGAGATGTTCCTAAGGTGATAAAAACAGCTCCTAACAAACTGTTTAAAGTGATGATCAAACAACATTGAACTTTCAAAAAGGACACCCAAGTTTCTAAAATTTGATTTATCAGAAGAGCCTAAAAAGTTGACATGTTTTCTGATATCTCGGATAAAATTCGTAAATTAGACTATTTATACGATTCAGAAGCTTTAAAATAAAGTAATTATAATAAATCTGAATGTCATCAGCAGAAAGATGATAAAGATGATAAATATCGTGCTGTCCAATAATTTGGCCAAGTAGGAATATGTACGGCAAAAAGAAAATAGTACCCGGAACAGATCCCTGAGGTACCCCACAGAGCAGGTTCAGCTGAATTTATCACAACCAACACTTTTATTTTTTACACAACCTTGAAGAAACAAAAATGAAGCTTTGAAAGGCAAGCAGCCATTTAATTGTCTGTGTCTGTATGTGTGCGTACATTTGTTAGCAAAATATCTAATGAGCCACTGGACAAATTTTAATGAAAGTCTCAAAAAGTAACTTTATAACTGATTTAGAGTCATTCTTATTCAAGATGGCGTCCGAAGCTCATCATCTTTATTAAACACATAAATGACTAAAACTCAGTCTATTTAACAGACACTCAGCTAAAACTTGGCGTGGTAGTAGCTGAAAGTCATCCTCAACGTGCACTTTAAGCACAAACAGATTTCTCAATATCTTTGCTTGAAACTTTAAGGTGGCATTCCTTTGAGAAAAGCTACTTTTCTGTCTTGGTGGCAGTATTGGCATCTGAGTTCATCAAGTCAGCAGTATGGATTTATCGCCATTTTCTTCCCTCGCGGCGTGCCTTGGAGCTAAAGAACACAAATTAAACTTCCTTCACGAACTTTCACACTTTCAACAAACCTGTTCCGAGTTTATTAACCGCAGTTAGAACGGCAGGCATGTCCTGTGTGATGTAAGCAAACCAACAATACTGCTCATTAGTCGCAGGAAATACAAATAGTGTAAATATGAAATGTCAGGAGGGCGCAGTGTTTCTGTTAATTAAAACCCAGAAGCTGTCGTCTGTGTGAGGTCACCGTTCTGTGCATGTTTGGTGTGAACATATCTGTTGCTTTAACTTTTCTTTCTCCTCATCAGCTGCATGAAATGTAAAACTGAATGACGGTTGACGCACTGATGAAACTTATTTAACTGAGATTGTCTCGTGTTGTGGAGGAACAGAGTTGTAGCCATTTTGGCCAAACTTCAAAAATTATGTTTTGCTTAATCTTGTGTGATAAATGTGAGATTAGACAAGGTTTGTTAGTTTGTGTAGAAGATGATTCTTAATATGACCACGTCAAAATTTAGCTCAACATCTGCAAATCTGACAGAGTTCGTCATTTTTTTTGCGTTTGCTAAGTTCGATTAGTGGCCATTTTGAATCCATTTGATTCCAAAAAGTAATCGGTTGTAGATGTGATGCATTTACTTCACATTCCCTTAAAGTAAATGAAAAAAATGCTTTATATTTACTCAGTTAAGTTGAGTGGAACCAGTTGACATAATTTAAGTAATCTGTTTTTTGAGTGTAACATTAACGAGATTTAGCAGAATTTAAGATAATCACAAATAGAAAATAATTAAAAACACATCTAATTATTAAATAATAGGAAGTCGTTGGATTATTTTTACCCTCAGAATAAGCTATTTATTTCTACAGTAGCTCGAAAAGGACGAACAAAAAGCAAAATCAAAAACCAATTGTGTTGTAATGATGAACTGGCCACTAGACTTCAATGATAAATGAAAAATAATTTTACATGTTACATTTCCGAAATTTCTAATAAAATTAATCTTATCACTTGAAATATCACTACTTCTAAAGCTTCTATTAGCTGTCGTGTTTGGGGGGGTGGTGGGGTCGGCGGGTTGTGGAATGATTTTTCAGTTTGTTGCAATAAGGAACTTCAACCACTAGATGTCACTAGATATAACACACTGTTTCTTTAAAGTTTGATGATCCATTTCAGTCCAATTTAAAAAGATTATAAATGAATATTCCACATTTTATTCATTTTTAAGACACTGAAACACAGTTCAGAATATTTGAGACGCGTTAATAAACAGGTTGTGAATCTAAAATTGGTGCTTAACACTTTTCTGAGACAGAAGGCTGCTTGAAACAAGCATTTGAACAGTTTCCTCAGCAGAAAAAGGTCTCAGATTTTGCTGTTTAAAACCTACTTGTGGTTGAAATAGAACATTCGCCCTTCTGCACAGACACAGCCTGCCGGATGTGTGCCAGCACCTCCTCCGGCACATGCAGACAACAAGAATAAGGGGAGGGGGTGGAAGGTGGGGGGTAAACGGTGACCCTTACACGCTCTGTGTGCAGATCAAGCTCCTGTGAGCTCCTCTTTGCTAGAATCGACTTCGAGATTTGGATTTACCAAGGTAATTGATCACTGGTTGTGTTTTTCAGGGCTGCAGTAGCTCAGTGGGCCGCGTTTTTTTTTTTTTTTAATCCTGAGGCTGCAGGTTTGAACCCAGGTTGCATCAGGAGGAGCCTCTGACGTAGACCAGTTACTAAATCTTTCATGCGAGTTTGCTCGCTGCGTCGCTCGGCCTGCAGAGGAGAGCAGCTGAAAGAATAACAAGTGTTTTTTTTCTCATACTTGCGATGCAGTTTTAGAGCAACCTGCATAAATAAATCTCCACAAGGTTTGTCTTGATAAGATATCGTATCACTGAGGATTACAAGAATGATTTTAAAATGAGATTTTATCTGTGAGCATCTTTCAGAAGATAAATACAGATCTGGTCTTTACTGAAAGTGTAGTCAAGTTAAAACTGAAGGTCTTTTTGTTTAATTTAGGACACTAAAGCAGTGGTCTCTAAACAGCAGCAGACTGGAATCCCTGACTGTCGCTGCTTTGAAGATACAAACAATAATAAGATGAAGTTCAAACAAAGTGTAATATCACAAGCGGTACGTTGTTATACACGTGTCCTCGGCTCAAAGTTGTTCCTGGTGTGGGTTGGACTCGAGTGAAGAGTGTTTGGTTTGGGAGCCTGGGGTTCTGCTTTTTGCAGACGATGTGGTTCTGTTAGCCTGCGCTGGTGCAGTTTGCAGCTGAGTGTGAGGTGATTGGGATGAGGTCCGTGTACTTTTTAATCATTTGTTTTTCATTTTCAAAACTGAGATTGAAAAGCAAAAAAACGGATGGCTATTGTATTTTCATTTTATACTCCAAAAAACATAAAAAAACCCTACATTTTTAAACTTTTGTCAAACTGAAATTTTAGCACTGTCAACCAGGAAACTGGACACTGTCCTGTGGAACCTGCTGGGGCTTCAGGTTTTTTTATCATGGACCTGTTGGAGAAAGACTTCATGCGTTAAAAGCAGGAGAAGCTCCAGGAAACAGTTTGAATCATCACTGATACAAAGTATCAGCTGACACCTGGTAAAGAAATATCAAACTAGTCAGCTAGCATTTCTTTATCGCGGCTACCTGTTTAGCTAGTTATAAAGTAAAACATGTTCGTTCATCCCGTTATAAGACCATGTAAGGTGGAGCAAGATAAAAAGGTTTTTAAAAGAAATTAGCTAACTATTAATAAAAAAAATACAATCTACAGTTAGTTAGTTAAAGAAATGCAAAAATAGTTAGCATTTATTTATTTACATGCAGCCGCCTGTTATTAAAAAGTTATTTAACCAGCTCCACCATAAATGGTCCGATAACGACGGTGTTAGACTTCCAGTTTGAGGAAAAAAAACAAAAAACGACAAGTCGTTTTCCCGTTTTTGAAGCATAAAATGAAAATAGAATAACCATCTGTTTTAGAATGTCTGTTTTTTTTAAAAATTAAATGACCTAAAAGCACACGGACCGATTGGATGAGAGTCTGAGGTCGTGGTTCTCGACTGGAAACAGGTGGAATGCTGCCTTCTGGTTGGGAATGAGTCTCTGCTTTAAGTGGAGAACTTCAGATATCTGGAGTTCTGTTAAGGAGTGATGTTAGGATGGAGCTGGAGTTGGATCAATGGATCAGGGCCTCATTCTCATCCTGGAAACGAGCAGCTGAAATAAGATTTTTTTGTCTGGTGGCCGGGCTCAGATCGGGCGAGGAGCACCGTTATCTGGGGGTAACTTGTCGTAGTGCTGCTGCTCCTCTTCATGAAAAGGATACAGCTGATCAGGATGCCTCCTGGTCGAATCCCTCTGGAGAGTTTTTTGATATGGATCCACTTGGATGAGACATCATGGTAGAACCAAGAACTCTGGAGTGATTCTGCATCCTCTCTGGTCTGGAAACGCCTTTCATAGGAAGTGGACAGTGTCCTGGACCTGCTGCCTCCAATAAGTGGCAGAAAATGGATGGATTGTTCTGTTACAATTTATATTTGATGACTAGACATTTTCTCATAACCCCTCTGCTCCACAACCTATAAGAAACAAATACAGAGCTGCATGTGTTGCACAAAACTCAATCATTAAAACAGCTGAAGTGAATTAGCAGGATTTTTGATGAGGTAATTAGACACTTCAGGCCACTAGAGGGTGGTAGAGCGTGGTCACCCTGATCAAAAATCTCCTCCTTTAATAAGCCTGTTATGAAAATACAAGTTCTCATTTAAAAAACTGCAACTCATTCAGTCTTTGATCCAGCATTTGAAATGTGTTGCAACATAAGCAGTTTCTCTGCTGGCATCGGAAACATCGTCTCTGCAGCAGAGGATCTGGTTGCAGACAGAAAATGTTTACACAGTTTTGTAAACTTAGCCAACCATTGACATCTGACCTGATCTAAAAGAAGGGCAATTATTTGATCGCACTAAGCAGAATCAGCAGTAATGTGGTATTCAAAGCTCCTCTGTTGAAGCCATTTAAGAGAATAAATCAGGTGGGAAAACACGGAAAGACACTAAAAGGAAAAACGGCAACAGAATGACATTCAGAGGAAAGAAAAGATTTAATCTTTTGACATTTATTATGTCCTCATTAAGTATATTTATTCCAAGATTTGCAGCATTCACTTTAAAATAATAAATTCAGCTGATATAAATAGGAATAATTAGTTCTTTTTGTGTTAATTTAGGAATTTAAGCAAAACTTCCATTTAATAAAACCGTTAAACAAAGGAGTGTTTACAAGTTTACATGTACTAATGTAAAAATTAGTTTCAAAAAGTGTCTTTAGAAGTCAAATCAAAGAATATTTCTGAAAACAAAGAAAGAATCTTGACACTAAATAATTCTAAAAAGTACAGAATAGTTTATAGTAAACTTAACATGTTTGAAAATGAGTCTAAAGAAGCTTAAACTTATTTAATGTGACATTCTCCAACATTTAGAAACACAAAATGATATTCAGTCATTTCTATTTATAACATTTTTCATAGGAAATTAGAAAACCTAAAATTTTGTAAGAGATTTTAATGAAATGAACAGCCATTTATTTCTAAATTTCAATAAAATCAGGTCATTAGGAGTTCTGTTGAAGTATTCCTGCTGTTTTTGCCGCATCGAAGGGAAAATATGGAGCGGGGCCTTTTCCGAAGTTTCAACAGCTTTAATTAGTTACAGAGGCGTCCAAAACACCTGATTTTACTTCCGAGTCAAAAAAAAGGCGGGAAATGCTTTTATTTTTAATCACCAGCTTTTGTGAAAATTGGGTCACTGATCTGTCTGTAAATGATTTCAATAAAAAATTCCAAAAAAGTAACCATTGACATAAATCTGCCACTGATTCAGTTTTGGTCAACCTGATTCAAGATGGCCGCCACAGCTAATCAACCTTAGCAAACATAAAAGTGACTAAAACTCTGTCAGTTTTACAGTTACTGAGGTAAAACTTGGTGAGATAGTAGCTCCAGTTTTCCCCCAACTTACCTTCCAATCGCTTAAAGATCACGTTAGTTTTCGTCTGCAGCTTCAGCGAGAACTGAAACCAGAAGTGAAACGTGGAGAAAAATATGATTTAGTGTCGTACGTCAGGCACAGGTCACATTGAAGCTTGTGTGTTCGCAGTCCTTGATTCTAGTTTGCATTATTATCTCGCTGGGATCTGATTTGCAAATAGTTCTGACTGGCATCTCATTAAGGGCTGAAGTGCAGCACAAGTGTCAACCTGCATGTCTGACCTGAATTGTCATTAAACTCTAATTTTTTTTCTTGGTGCTCTTCAGAAGGTGCTGATGACATGTTTTGAGACAAACTACCTGCTTTTGCATTCAAAGTGATGCTTGAGAAGGTTTTTTTTATTGCCCTGATTATCTCTCACTGCTGAAAGGATGTGTTTGTGTTTCTGAGTGTTACAGAAACTTCTCATAAATCACTTTAGGAATTTAGACAGTAATCAATGGATGCACGTCTACGACTGATCCATTTGTGGAGCCAAACTAATTCATGATGGCTGCCAACTGAAAATCAGGACTAAAAATCATTTAAAATGTCTAAAAACATAAAATATGGCTAAAAATTATAAAAAGTGGCTAAAAACAAAAAACGGCTGAAACATTAAAAATGGCTAAAAAGCAGGTGTAATAGTAGCTGAAACTGATCTCCAACTCATGAGCACAGATTGTTCAAAATCTTTGACAATTCTGTCTGTTAGCAAAATATCTCATGAAACACTGGACCGGTTTAATAAAACCTTCAGGAAATATTAATTCAGTTTACCTCCACAACTGAATTATTTTGAAGCCAAACCAATTCAAGATGGCTGCCACAGCCAGTCGACCTGAAGAAACACAAATATTGATACAATTCATCCGATTTTACTGGTATTGTGCTAAAATTCAGTGTAACTGCAGGTCAGACGTTTCCCTAAAACTTATTGAAAGCTTCATTTATGACACACGCTTCAAGTCTTCGCTTAAATCTTTAACATTAGGTTAGAGTTAGCAAAATATCTAATTGCCTATTGGACCGATTTTAATAAAACTTTAAAAGTAATCAATAAATATAGATCTACAACTGTTAGAGTTGATCTAATCTAAGTTGACCCCTTAAAAAACCTAAAGATCAACTTAAACTTCTAATTATTAAAGTGAATCAGTTGGAAAAACTGAGTTATGGTGTTTATTTGTAGTGTGTGTATATTTAATTATTGTCTACAACCCTTTCTGGAGGTCATACTTAACTTGTCTAAATATTTAAGCATCGTCTTTAAAGACATGAAACAATTTTTTCTTTTCACTCAGCTTTTATTTTTCTAGCTGATTTTAGCTAAACTTATCCATTATCCTATTATACACACCTTCTGTTAAGTTATTTATTTGTTTTCACACATCTCTACTACATTTACTCATTTGGAGATGAAGTGATTACTTTACAGACATTCAGGTTTTTAATAACAAATTATACTTCCAGCGACTGAGACATTTATTTTGTAGTTTTCTGTAAGCTGTAGACTTCTATAGAAACCAAAAACCAGAAACATGTTGGTAGCAGAGGTGAGTGATTCTGTTGCAACAGATGATGTGTATCTTGGCTGTAATGATCAGAGTATTGATCCTGTTGATGTAAATAGTCTGAACCTGTTTTAAAGAGAAGTAAAATCTTATAATCTGAAGGTTTAAACTTCTAGACTAGGCTTAAATTTTCATTCATCAAAAGTTGTGGACACAGTCAGTTTTTTAAAACAAAAATATGAAACGGGCAACAAAATCTGAGATCAACCCTCATTAAAACTGAGTTTACTGAATTCTCTCACAAGTTGTGCACATTTGTATTATTTATAACCTGCATGAGTAAATAATGAAATAGACACATGAAGCATGAACTGCTGCAGGTTGGGGTAGGTAGATGTGGGGTAGGGGAGGTGGGGCACAGGACTGGAAGATAAGGACTTGATGTTTGAAAACTTAGGGGAAAAATGAGAAATTACCAACAAATTTAAGAGTATTTTGCTAAAAAAGCTCAAACCTATGGGATGATACAGAATTTGTTGTCAAATAAGCTTCCAAAAGTCCGGTTTTAATAATTTAGAGGTGTTTTTTGGGCAATAAGAAATGTCTATTGATAATCTTTGTTTATGGGTAAAATAGTATCTCCGGGGTATATAATACACTCAAAAAACATTTGCATTGGATTAACTTAAACAAGTCATGTCAACAGGTTCTGCTCAACTGAATTCAGATTAAAACCATCTAAAATGTAGTAAAAATTTAATGTTAAAGACTGATTTGCTCTAAAATTTTATTTGATTAAGCTGTAAATAATGTGAGAAAAAGTTAAATCTGACATGTTTTTATTTTTGCTTTTTTGCTTTGTCTTTATGACACGAACTGAAATGTTCCTGAAAAAGCAGCTAAAAATACTTCAAGTCTTAAAATGAGACTGTTTGATACTTTTGTTCTGAATTTGTAGAAATCTTGGTACCGTTTGAGCCGAGCCGTCAGTCAGCAGGTTACTCTGTTTTTGTGTTTCTGGGCTGGAGGAGGAAGACGTCGGTGTGGAACAGCCGCTCGACTCTGACTGACACACAATGAAGTCAGCCTGAATTGCCTAACTGCGTTATTAGCCTCCCGTCTCTGAGTGGCGTGGGGGTTTTGTCTAACGCTGGCTGGCAGTCAGGTGCTTTGATTTGTTCCAACTCTACACAGCTCCCCCCTCGGGCGAGCCTCTGGCTCTTATTGTGGTGTGTGGAGAGTAAATGATGACCGAATAAACCAATTACTCTTTTCACAAACAAAACTGCACATGTGCTGATAAACTGCGTGGCTCCACGCTTTGAATGATCCTCCGCTAATTGGTAATTTCCTTTTCTTTTGAAATTACAGCACTAATTTCGCTCTAACAGCGCTGGAGATAATGGATATTTTTTTCTGAAAATCCATTTCTTGAAACATTTTGCTGTCATGAACTTCATAAAATTTAGAAGTCGTCTTATAATCAGGAGCGAAGGCCAAAGTTTACTTCGGAGAATAACACAAATCAAACAAATGTTTTAAAGCCATGTTTTTAGTCACATTAGCAACAATTTAACTGTAGAAGAAAATAATAAACAAAAAGCACATTTACTGCATGAGTTGTAATTGTTCTCTAATTTACTGATGCTACAAAAAGATGAAAACTAAATACTTTATATTCTGACTCTTATAGTTTCTTTGTAGCTATTTACTGCTCTTCAGGTGTAAATTGGTGCTTTAACCCAAACAAACACTGCACTGCCTTCTGCCAACATTTTAATTTAGCCTTAAAGGCCTGAGTGATTCATCTACTGATCTCTATGAATTTGTGAAATTAAAATTAAAAAAAACAATTAGTGCTGAAATAAACAAAGAATTAAGTGCAGTGATTGATGAAGTTTCACAACACACTGAATACAATAAGACTTTAATTCACTATGAACATTTTTTAATTATAAAAACCTTTTTGTGTCACACTAGTTTTAAAGCTTCAGTCTTTTTACCCATTTTTTTCTTAGTATCCATATTTTATATTAAAGGCATGAGGCTTTGTTGTAAGCCTCAAAACATTTCTCCAAACATTATCACTAAGTCAAGAAGTTAATTTTGTCTGAAAGACTTCTAAAACAGTTTTTACTGCCCCAACTGTTGTTTGTCTTTACTGCTAATTAGCAAATCTTTGTATTTTAATGTTTTTTTGTGAACACTGAGTACATAAAACTCCTATAAGCACTAGTTTCCAGGCTTTAAAATCCCTCTCAGACTTGAACTGGAAGCAGCTGCAAGGCTGTCATCATGTCTGAAATATCCCCTCTGGTGCTTTTTGTAACATTTCTACAAACCAGACTGAAAAACAAAAAGCATCCATCCATCCATCCATCCACCCACCCACCAACCCATCCATCCATCCATCCATCCATCCATCCATCCACCCACCCACCCACCAACCCATCCATCCATCCATCCACCCACCCACCCATCCATCCATCCATCCATCCATCCACCCACCCACCAACCCATCCATCCACCAACCCATCCATCCATCCATCCATCCATCCATCCATCCATCCATCCATCCACTCACCTATCTATCTATCTATCTATCTATCTATCTATCTATCTATCTATCTATCTATCTATCTATCTATCTATCTATC
>JARVJO010000164.1:5440292-5451312 GCA_031762555.1 Cynodonichthys magdalenae | reverse complement strand
ATGAATGAAATTTATTTCAGACAATTTCAGACAATTAACAAATTTAACAAATAATAATAAATCAATTTCAGAAATAAACAACTAGTAATAATTATTAAATCAATTTCAGAAATACTTCTAACAAACAACCTAATACCACATAAAAAAATCCATCAGCCAGAGTACAGCCAGAAAATGCAGACAGAGGTGACGTCAGCTACAACAAATTCTCCTCCAGTAAACGGTGGAAACAAATCTACTCAGTGATCGGCTAAATGGCACAATTAATCGCAATGTTTTATTTTTTTTGCTGATATCGCCCAACCCTAGTTCACGTTACCAAGTGGGATAATGACCATCTGGAATACAAGACAGAGCAGGAACCAATTTCCAATACAAGACCAAATGGATCCACACCTACAAGGTAAGCTGCAATAAAACAACGGAGCACAAACTAACTGATGGGTAACAGCTGATTCCCAGATTGTCAATCACAAGGGAGGCCAATAATGATCATGAATGGTCTTGACAAGAGAATAGCATGATTCAACCATTGCCCAACATGGAAACTCCTGTCAAATATCAGAGTCTTGAAGCTGAAAAACGTGTGTGTCAATACATGAGGAAAATGCAGCAGGGGACTGAAAACAACACCAGAGGCCCGAAGCACCAGCTGCTGAAGACCGAGCTGTCACTGAAACAGATGAACCTGAACACAGCCTGGATCACACAGCCCTCAGATCGCACAACGCTGCTCTGTGAAAAACTACTCCATGATCAACAAAAGCTTTGATATATCACCTGCACAAAACTGTGGGATGACTAATTAATATGTGGGAGAACAAAGAATATTCGTGATGCAGAAAATAGTGTTATGACTGCTTTATCATTTATTATGTGCATGGATTACCGCTGATATTTTTAATTGTGAATTACTGTTGTTAAGAGGAGTTTGGTTAAAAAAGACAAAACTACTCAACTCACATAACAGAATAAAACACAAAACCCTGTGAGGCCAGTACTCCAAAGTTCAAACGAAGGCTCAGAGGGACCGAAACAGGTGGCGAGGTGAACTAATACAACAAACTGGCAAAGGAAACCAGGCAGGATATAAAGTGAGGGATCTAATAACAAATAAATTACAAGTGTGGAAATCAGAAACTGGGACTAAATAAACAACAAGGGACGAGGAACGGGCTCTAAATATAAAACTAACAGGATGGATACAGAACATCAAAAAGGCAACAAACTAAACCCACAGACCCATGACGATAATTAATTTACACGTGGGCAGTTTATTTTAAAATTATAAACTTTTAGCAGAATATTTTTAGGGTTTTGAGCCTTATGTCTGATTTTCAAAGACTGAGAGACCCCACACATCAAAGATATAACAGGTTTGGGCCTATAGTGTGTAAATAAGTACATTTTATTTGAATGGCACTTTTTGCAGATAGACATTGAAGTGCTTCATAAGGAGCAAAACTAAAATAAATAAAAACAACGAAGGATGCCAAATCATCATCATAAAGAAGTCAACAAAGTCAGCCCCACGGAAACACAGGGACAGGGCGGGCCACAATCTAGAGGCCTTAGCTTGAAAGGACAGGTCCCCTCAAGTCTTAAACCTGGTTTTAGAAACCTTCAGGAGATTTTGGCCTAAAGACTGAAGATTGCTGCCCGAAGAATAAAGAGTCAAAATTTCCGCAATATATTTAGAGACTTGTCCATTAAGAGCTCTAAAAGTCCAAAATTTCAAAATCAATCCCGAATTTGATGAGTAGCTAATGTAACGAAGGTAAAACTGGTGTGATGTGTGTCCTCCTGTTAGTTCCTGTTAAAAGCCTCGCTGTGGTGGGAAATCTTGCAAAACTTCTTGGCTTTGTCCAAAACGGGAGGCCGTTTTTTGAGGTATTTACCAAACAGCTGTTTGCCTCTTTTACGCCTGGTACCAAACGTCTGTCTCTAAAAGCTGCTCTTTTTCAAAACCACTTTATTCCCGCAAAACTATTCATCTCACTTTGTTAAATTTAACCAGAATACAGGTGAGCAACACGGTCGTGTAGCTTTGGGTATTTTTGGACCTCCTTGCTGTTTCCATCCTCAGCAGTGCATTAAAAAGTCTTAATCAGAAACTCGATGAAACGGCAGAGGGAACCAGTTGCCTCGAACGTCAGTCGCTCACATGTGTGACTATCAGTTGCTGCTCTGTAGCAACCTAATTTACCGTGCCAAAATGCTGTCCTGCAGAGACTTCAACTGTTTCACTCAGATAACCATGAAAAGTACCCAGATCCAGGATCACCAGGGAAGACGCTGCAATCAGCCACTTCATCTATAAGCAAGCCATCAACCTGAATTACAGGAAGATCTGCGCCAATGCCATTTGGAGTGTAAACATGACGAGGTGAAAGCAAATGGAGGGAGAATAATATGAACTGAAGGGCTGGAAAAAAAAAAAAGAAAAAAAAATCCACATGGGAACAGGATGGCTGAAAGAAAGCCAAGCCAAAATAGCCAGGGAAGACTGAATCAGCTCTTATATTCCCTTTTTTTTGTCACAAATTAAAGTATAATATTCCCCTTAAGGGTAAATGTTACATATATACTTTAAATATTAAAACCAGAAAATCTTCACACCATATGGGTGCTTTCACCCGATGTTCATCACACTTTACTGCAGCTGGAGACAATTAAGGTGAACGTCAAGGACACTGTATGACACACCAAGCATTCATGAGTGCATTAGTGAAATGGCTCCTGTCATCAGTAGACGGATGAGGTGGCTGCCAGGGATTGCCAGAGAAAGACACCATCTGCCATTTGGGAGGCTTATTCAGCAAATGATGTGATCAGGAGGATATATTCTCCGACGTATATACTCTTAATTCAGCACTTTTCAAACGTTGATGCGTTCCATGCAGTGTTTTAATTATATTTTTGCAAGTACAGGTAAAAAGGTGAATGACATTTTTCCATTTAGGGACCCCCGCCCAATCCATCATGTTGGTCGTTGAGTTGATGGCTTAATGTTGCAGCGGTTGGCACGAGGGTTCTGGATACAAATCTAGCGTTCAGCTTGGACCAGCTCTGAGTTTGCATGTTCATCTGTGCCTGTGTGGGTTTTCTCCTATTGTCCATGAACATGCTGTGAACTGTTGATTTGCGTTATTGTGCAAGTTTGGCTCTCCAGTTTTGCTTTTTCCCCTATTTTGGAAGCTTTGTGATGAACTGGCAACCCAACAAAGATGTTTTGTGCATCATAGCTGCTGTGATTGGATTCAGGCGCTCCTTATTTTTACAGAATGAGGAGTTTATGGATAACTAAATTTACCATTCCAACCTTTTAAACAAACATTTATATTAAGTGTTTAAGAAAAAAGGGAAATGATTCTCACTTCTTTTACAAATAGGACATTTATTATTTAAAAAAAGATTTTTCCATCTTTTATGTTTCAAACCAGACATTTACATATGAATCATTGTAGAAGGTTGACTTTAAACTATTTGTGAACAATGTACTGCATTAACCATAGCCTTGTCTAAAGATTGTTATGCTTTGCAATTATGGATTTAGCTAATTAATGCTAAAAAAAGTTATTTTATTGATATTTTGTACATGTAGCACATCTTTTAACTGGCATAAAAAGCACAAGCACATTTTCCCTGTTTTAGCCTGGCTGTACTGGTTTTACTTTTTAAGATTAATTTTAAAGTTCTTTTAATTTGTTTTTAAAGCAGCAGACCAGTTATTGCTTTCTTTTAAAGTTTCAAAGCATTCCTATAGTTTTATTTAATGCTGGTTTCTTAGCGGACACCTCAGAAATTGAATTTATTATAAATCAAGTAGTTTTTCAGGAAGAAGCCACTTCGATTCCTTTAGTGACCACACCTTGAGGGAATTGAAACAAAGCAGGTACATGTGTATAGATATTTTACTTTCAAGCCACATGTGGAGAAAATGGGAGATTAAAACTAGGTTTTTACTTTTCAGAATAAGTTGTGTTTTTCTTTTGATGTGAAAAATGACTAGTTGTTGCTACATTTCTTACCAGTGTTGGATTATGGAGATCTTTTGTATATGAACACATCTGCTCACTGTCTTCAAATGATTGACACTGTTTGTCACGCCTCTTTGAGGTTTATTACAAATTGTAAGGCAATGACATCACTGAGTTGTACTCAAGGATAGAATGGCAGCTCTGGCCACCAGAAGGCTCTACCATTGGTATACATTCATATATAAGGCAATACCTATGTTTCCATCCATATGCAATGGAAACTGTAAGCTAGCAGGGTCCACACATCTCGAGACAATAGAGAAAATTTTTCAGGAATGTGTTGCTATTGGGCAAGTTGTAATTGTTCTGTTTTTTTTTTCACGGATGAAACTGAGAAATGCTTTGGTCTCTTCGTCAGCGTCGTACCTGTTGTTGCTTCCAGACATGTTTTTTTATGGGAATGTCTGGGACAGTGAAAACAGCTGATGTGAGGTAAAAGTTTGCTACGTTTGAACTTATTCAGAAAATGTGTTTCCATCTCCCCTTTTGTGCATTTCCCTCCATAAACTGACTCAAGCAAGTTCAAAAACTTTTTTGCAAAACTGAGCAAGTTTTTTTTTTGAATTTTGCTGTTTTCATCATCCTTTTCTAATGCAATACTTCAAAATGTGAATGAAAAACATTGATCAAAACGTTGCTAAAATGTGGACTTATTCACTCTTATGCTGTATTTGTACTCTAATTAAAAAGAAAAGTGGCTTTTAATGCATCTGCTCGCTATCTGATGCTTTCTGTTCCACTTGCCCATTCTGCACCTTCCACATGGAATGCACAGCAGGAAAAGTTAATTTCACTGAGTACTTTTAAATCAAAACTGAAAGGATTTGAGACTTACTCCATAACATGCACCTGTTAATCTTTGTTTTAATTATTTCTTTTTTTTTTTTATGTTTTTATTTGGTGGTTTATTTTGTTGATATGGGAACTATGTGTGGGATTCACTGCTGCCTGTCTTGAAAAGGAGGTTTTTAATCCCAATGGGACGTCCTGGTTAAAAAAAGGTTAAATAAGGAGAAGCTATTTGTAAAGGCTGAGAACCAAAATGTGTTGCTGCAATCAATGCAGCACCAAACCTGACAGCTCTAAAGAAAATATCCTTGACATGAGACTGAAATGGACTCAGATTGGAAACATTATCAGAACTTTTGAAGACGTTAAATTAACACTTCTTCTCAGACACCTTTGTATTTGCTTCTTTAGTAACTTCAAGCTTTTTTCTGTTTATGAATGTGTATTTTCCAGTTAATGTTGGTTTATTGGATGGACATATGCTGCCTTAAGGTGTCCTTGATTACTGAACTGCTGTATCTTTAACAACATATTAACCCCACTGCCTCCCACTCAGCCACAGATTGTTCTGAGTTTTAGCTTCACTGTGGGATTATCTTATGTAATCAATCTCATGTGACTCATGATGAATGCCTCCTCCGTTTCGTGGGCTTATCTAACTCGTATGGATAATCGTGCACCTTTGTTTGTGTCAATCTGCTTTCAGTCGCAGGAAATGATTTCATCTGCTGAATCAAAGTAGTTATAGGAGAAAAACGAGAGTAAGGCTGTGTTTGCTGACAAGCACAGTGGACATTCTTTACTCTTCAGATTATAAAAACAGAAACTCTAGAATATGAATCAAACATGAAACCTTTAACTTTCCAATCACTCAAGAACTTTTTTCTTTTATGGTTTTTATCTCAGGTAAAAGCTGTTTGTTAAAACAATAGACACATCAATAAGTAGCAAACTATTCAAATTAAGCATTCAGATTAATATCTGTGGTGAATTAACACATCACACTACAAAGTGGGTCATTTTTTTCCAAATGAAACCCACAGAGTGTGCGTTCTTTCAACAACCCTGCCTGCTCTAAATCAAACATGTCTGGATGAAAATGAAATGCAATTGCTTTGTGATTTGCCACGGTAAACATAATGACATTTTTATTGTAAGATAATAGAAAACCTTGCATTTTCTTTATCGTTTCCCTTCCAGGTGTTTGTGTCTTTTGAAGCATAGCTTTTTAACCACAGTAAGTTGTCATTATCTACAGAGGCGCACTCCTGTATTTCAAATATTTTCTCATACTTTGCATGATTTAATAGCTGGCTTAATGAGCTGCGGCTTGAATGTGGAAGGACATCTCATTGTGGTAATGAACCGTGAAAAGGGCAAACACACATTATTGTGTGAATTGCTTTAATAATCAGCTCGGTGTCTGACACACAGCCCATCTTCCAAAAGTCTGCTCCGTCAGTAAGCAAAGATGCTGAATGTTTCATTTAGGCAGCACATTCTCTGATAGCTTGGCAATCAACTCTGACCTTCTTCTTTTTTTGTCACTCTCCAGCTCCTATTGCATTCTTTCAGATACCTGATACATTTTTAAGCTGTTACTGAGTGGCCACGAAATCTCTGTCTGCTGAGGCTCAGCTTTCTGTAGAGGGGGTTAATGAAGGGTTGACATCGGTTCGGCTCTCTGCGTCCAGTCAACACTCAGGTCCAGGGTGTGGTAGATTAGCACACAGGCTTTTTAAGGAAAGTGATTTGCCTTCAATAAAATTTGGTTAATCCTCTTGAATTTTAAGGCATGCTTGCTCTTTAAACTGTCTCAGTGGTGAGTGGCGAGGACTGGAAGTTGCTGAAAAGAGCAGGAAAAAGTGAAGTGGAAAAATTACAACATTACTTTAGTTGTTAAATATTTAGCAGAGGTGGGTAGAGTACCCAAAAGTTGTACTCCAGTAAAAGTAGTCGTTATTCAACGTATTTTTACACAAGTAAAAGTAAAAATTAGCTGTCCAAGACATTACTCAAGTATGAGTAAGAAAGCATTTTGTAAAAACATCTTGTTAAATATTTTAAAATGATGTCATCAGATGGTCAAAAAAAGAAAGTTGCATAAAAATTCTGTTGTTTTTAAAGACTAGAATTAAGAAGATTCATACAAAAGAAATACATAATTACAAAAAAGCAAATTCCAGCAGGAAAAAAACAAAAAAACACAACAAAAAGTTTCCACGTCCATTTTTTTCTTTATATGAAGTAAGAGTTGCAAAACTTCATAATAATATTACTCAAGTTAAGTGAAGAGTCAAGTTTAAAACTTCAGATTTACAGGGCTTAAATTCTTACAGTACCTGCAAATCATGAAAAAAAAACCCCAAAAAAACACAAATATTAAACACGGTCCAAAAAGACCTTCAAATGCTGAAACCCCATATGCTCCCAATACAGAAAATATACAATATGAATTAAATTCAATTAAATAAAAATAAAGAAAAAAGTAATGGTATTCATCAAAATGAATAATATGGACTGTCCAGCAAAAAAATTTTTTTTTACAGCTTTATGGTTTTCCTGATTGATGCAGGGGCGGAGCTAGACATGTTGGGGTGGCACAGGGGTGACCAAGGTGTTTTTTAGGGGGGCACATGCAAAAAAAAAAAAATACTCTGGATTAAAAATTTAAAGATGGCCGCCACAGCTAACTTCAACCTGCTCTAATTTAGCTGTTTTAAGAAATATTGAGCTAAAATTTTGTGTGTGATTGTGATTGCAAGAATGATAAAACAACCAAACAAAAAAAACATTCTGATTGTTCGTCCCAACCAAGATAACTGCTAATGTTAATGCTAATTTTACACGGAGCCATTTTTAAACTCACAGCTGAAAATTACTATAGTAAAATTAATATCCAAGAAACAATATTTTACAAAATCTCATATCAAATACAAAATCCAAGAATGCTGCAAAGCTACTTTCAGATGGCTACAGTCATTTTTATAAATACTGAGCTAAAATTTGGTGTGATGGTAGCCAAAAGCAGTACCCAGCTAGCAAAAAATGTGTCTCATTGTATGCCCATCTTTGAATTACCACGTGACCACACCACCCCTCTTGTCAATCATTTGGGGGTGGCCAATCAGGTTCCATGGGTGGCAAGTGGCCTACCCCTCTGGCTCCGCCCCTGGCTTGCTGCCTTGTTGTCTTGGTCTCAATGCACTGTGGACTATAGGTGGTCTTGACTTCTTTACTAATGCACAATAACATTAATTTTGGCTTTCGTTACCTGCAGTGGAACAAATCTGATACGACTAAATTCAGATAACTTTAACCAGGGATTGTAAGGAAATGTTATTTTCATGTTAAAACAGGGTTTGTATAACTCAAAAACAATTTGTACATTCATGTAAAGAAGATGGACAGAACCACCCGATTTAAAAATGAACCCAGTGGGGAAACACTGACAACTGATGTCTCCTGTGGCTGCAAACATTTGTTTAAAACTTCTTCCCTACTTGACTGGTGATTTTTTTCTTTCTTCATTTATTTTAATGAGTTTAAGATTTTAGCTCTTTTTCCTTCTAGCACTAAATACTAAATGCGAATTCTGGTATTTTCTAAATAAGTAGTAAATTAGAGGATTGTTCGGCAGTCTTGGCCCTCAGGCTACACTGTTGTGTGTGTCTGCTCGAACACTCTTGGTTCAAATTATTGGACATTAAGTAATGCAGAAGGCTGTTAATGAGCAATTCATTTAAACCTGGTGTGGTGAACTATGAGAACAACTAAAACGTAATATGTCCTGAGGACCAGGAATGCATTATGGCTTCTCAGTGATTGACAGAATTTAAAACACAAACAGTTTTGTGGTTCACAAACCTTTAAAATGGTCCCAAACCCAGTGGGTTTACGATTTTATTCTGTTTATAGCAAAATGTATTTCTTTTCCTATGCTTCTCCAGCTTATGTTTAAGACTGACTATAAAAGGGTTTTTGGTTCAGTTACGTTTCAACATGATTCATCGTTTTCAGCTAAGGTAAAAAATCCCTAAATGTAACACAGTATCCAGTTTACAATAGGAAAACTCTGCTGTGTTCACACACACTCGATAGTCTATTGCATCTGATACCCACATGAAAGTAGACTTGCATGACTCACACCACTTGTCAGCACCGTGACATAAAACAGAAAGGTTTTGTCTCCTTCCTTTTCATGTCCTCTTAAAATTTCACTCAGCCTTCATCTCCAGACCTCCAAGGTCATCTTTAGATGTGCATCAGCGGCCCTGGCAGACCCACGCACTACTCTCCCATCATCCCTCCACTCAGTTTGACTGCCCTGCCAGCCAGGAAAATAAAAAAAATAAAAAATTCTGTCTGCTGCAAAAGCCCTCAGCTCACCCTCTCTTTCAATTGTTCATACAGCCACAAACACATCTATACACTCGCATGCATGGACACACACACACCCCTACACACACACACATATTCATGTTGAGAAATATGTCAGCTGAACCGGTGAAAATCTGGAGTCGCCCAACATGAACAAGGTGTTTGAATCTTCTCATACTGATGTTCAGTGTTGACCTTTACTGATAATGGATGAGGAATAATGGAAAAGACTGATATTCAGAGCCGAGGCGCTGCAGCAGCAGCAGCTCGCTGTTAGAAACTGTCACAAATATGTAGAAGAGCTGGAATATTTCTTTATTCTATATTCAAGTTTTAGTATTTATACTATACAGTAACTACTCAATACTAAAATTAACCCAGTATTCTAGTTGAGGGAATGCTGAATCATCACAAACTCTGTTTTTTTCCTGTTTTCTTTTGTTTTTATTTGTCCTTTTTGGAGGTTTTCTCATGTTTTTTTGGAATCAAACTATTTCTGAATTATTTGTGCTTTTTTAACCATTCAGCTCGATCAAGATATGTAACATTAATACTTTCAAAATATTTAAATTTATTTACAAAATGTTTCCCTATAGAAAAACATAAAAGTATTTTCAATTCCTTGAAAATGTAGTTTTAACAGCCTTTAGCTTTTAGCTTTTAGCTAGCCTTTCACTACTTTCAGCTAGTGTTTCATCAGTTTTAGCTTTAGGCTAAAGTGTCACTACTAGTAACTAGTATTTTGCCAGTTTTAGCTGGTAACTGAAGTGTTCCTACTGTTAGCTTTCAGCTAAGCTTTAGCTACTTTTACCTTTTGGCTAGTGTTTTGTTTTTAATCTCCGAGCTTAGCTCATTTGCATTTTTGCATTGATGATGTTTTTTTATTCCTTTATTTCCTCCATTTACAATAAAAAAATCTTAAAACAAATTTGATCAATTACTGAAGGAATTGGATGCAGAAGAGTTTTTACTTTTGTTTTTCCAAACTAAACTAAACTATTATTTTTATCTTTCTTTTTGAATTCTGGATTTCTGCACATCTTGGTTTTAGTTCTGTAGGACAGAGTTTATCTATTTTTCTTTCAAGTCATTATAAATTAATCAGTCTAGTTTAAAAACAGTTTATCTTTGTTGGTGAAATCTTTTTACGATGCCGAGTGGCATTTCTGTCTGCTGAATGGCGTTTATGGAAAGCACTGCAAACACTAGTTTCAGCAGGAATATAAACAGCAGCTGGTGATATTAAAGAGCCAACACTGTTCATAGCTTTAGCTGCAAACTGCACTTATGCATTTTGTTTGAATTCAGTGTTTGTGAATTCAGCTGTGTGCAGGCACTGACCAGCATACAGAGAATAAATGAGAGACAATGAACTCCTTTGACTTGGTATCACTGTTGAGACTTAATTGTTTTGTTTTAATTTAAATAGACTATCATCACAGTTTTTTAAGTGGTTTGATTGGTCTTTGTATAATCCCCTCTACAAAAGCAGTTTATTGCTCTGGCTCCACAGAGTCTGTGTGAATGCTCGGTACTTTAGTGGTTGAAACCTAAAATGCAGAAACACTTTGCTGTGAAAAACTATTTTCTCTGTTTTTGAGTAGATGGACGTTTACCTGGAAGCCTTTAGAGCCACTGTAATGGATGCCTTATCATTTTATTTATTTTCCTGCTGAATGTTTTCTTTAGAAACGGGGAGAGAACTGCAGCCATGAAAGGATGTTCTCAGGTTGCAGCGGTGAAAGGAGCAGCATTTAAATGACGCTCAGTTGGCACAATGTGGCCTAATGTTTGGCGGGGGGGGGGGGGGG
>JARVJO010000164.1:5415838-5429554 GCA_031762555.1 Cynodonichthys magdalenae | reverse complement strand
TATAAAATTGCGATGTAGGTGATAAGGCGAAATATTCCTATACAACAGTAAAAACAAAAACATCAAGTTTCATAATGTTTCACAAAAAGCAACAAATACTTTAATGCTTTTCAGTTTATCTTGAAAAATCCTGTTTGTTTTCTTCAGCTTTAACAAGAACATCAAAATCTGAGGATCTGATTTGTTGAACTTCATCACTGAAAATATTTTTGCAGCAAATTAAATAAAACAATAATACTGTAAATTTTTTTTATTTTAAACTTACTTCATGCACAGGAAACATGTTGCAGTGTAACTTTATTTTATATTTTTTTACAAAACCAGAGGAGGCAGTGATGATCTAACAAGAAGCTTCTCTCCCTGCAACAGAAGAACTCGTATTATGTACCTAAACTAATTATGACTGCAAACGAGAGTAAATAATTAGGAGTTAAATTTCCCAAAGGAGGAAACCACTAACGGTACAATGTAACAGTAATTGTATTTATCATTTATGTAAGAGGGCTCCTCGGGCGAAGTTTCTTCGTCTGCGCTCCGTACTTCCTGTTGTTTTGTTTGTACAGTTCACTCATGCGTATAAATTAAACACATAACGAGATAAAACGCTCGCAGACTTATGGGTCTAAGCTGACCGAGCTGGGTTTTTTTTATTTTAAAAGAAGCTTTTAAAGAGAACATGAAGCAATAATGTTCACTAAGCTTGTTTTTGATGAGAAATTAAAAGTAAAGCTTGATTCTTTACAACATGCGGTGGTGCTGGAATGGATCGGTGCGATTGCCATGTTGGCCCGTGGACCCTTTAAATACGTTTTAAAGATTCAGACGGATTGGAAGGAGTGAGAACGACATGCCACTCTGCTCCCTTACAAGATAATCTGCAGCGACTAGCTCAAGGCCCCAAATATATTGGAGTTTTGAAACTTTATTGCCAAAAGAGACTTTGGAATTCATCACAAATATAAGCTGGGATCTGTTTCTGCCAAAACACAGATGACTGGTCGGGGGATTTCGTTTGAAAGTGACATCTATTATTTATCTTTTTAAAAAGACTCATGAATAAAAGAAAATGTTTCTAAAATGTTTAGCAACAGCAGTTTTGTCCTTTTATTTTTCTTCTCCTCCCTTTGTAGTCACGTCTTCCTTTTAGAGGACGATCTCCGAGAATGGACATCCATTATCTCCGGTGCCGTGGAGGTAAAGAGAGGATTATTTGACTCCTGCCGGTTTAGCTGGCGTCCCACAGTTTACAGACATCAAGATCCATCTCCCAACTGTCGATCCCAGTCTGGCCCGCATCTCCATTAGCACCTTGTGGCAGATGTTTTCTATCAACCATCTATCGCTTAGTGTCACACATCCTTAATTGGGCGTGGTAATTATCCAATCACAGGATATTAAGTATCCTATTTGTGGAAATGCGGTTACTGAAAATGAATAGTTATTGATCAGCAACACTGACATTCAACATAGTCCTTTTCACATATTACCTCAGCATTGATTGCTGGCAGCACTCCTTGTGTGCATTACTGAGAATCGACCTGGTTCTTAATGTGCGGTCCAGGCTTGACCATTAGAACCATCCATTATCACGCTCAACATCCACAGGCTTGTCACCGAGGCCTTGTGGGAAATTGGCAGGCAGACATGATTGTGACTGTGAGGCAGAGGCAAATTTAGGCTCTCTAGTTTCTGTCAGGGAGCTCCTGCATAATTAATTAAATGTAGTCTGTACTGTATGGCTGCGCTGCAGCTTGGAATATCTATGAGTGTTGCTTCATGTGTGAGTTAGCCTGTTTATTTTTTGCACCAGCTGCAACACGGGCATTTTATATTAAGCAGTAAACGAGTGGGTCGAGACTTGAATTTAAAATTAGTTTCCAATTTTGTCTCACCTGACGCTTGTTTTTATTTTAGTTTTTCTCTTCAAATATAACTTGAGAAAAATTCAGAAATACTCATTTTTGACCAATAAAAGGGGGCTTTTTATGTATTTTCCAGGCACATAGTTCAGTTCTATACCACAATCAACTACCTTCAGTTGTTATGAAAATAATGTATATATCAAAATTAAATTTGACTTTGCATCATAGCTATATCATCATATACCTCCTACCGTTTCTGACACTCCCACTGCAGCACGTCATCACAACAATGCTATATTTTACCAACCGTATCATCCTTAGGAATTGCAAAAAGAGGGTAGACTCATTGACATACAAAAATACATATCCTCAATGAAAGCATTTGTTTTAAAAGGACTGGACTGAGAAGTAGTTACTGTATTTATTCGCATGTAACACAAGAAATTTAACCCAAAAATCAATAAAAAAGTGGGCGCATAGTATTATACACGGGAGCAGTGTTGTATGAAGTACCTCAAAATGATACTTGAGTAAAAATACTACTATCTTATAAAATTACTTTGGAAAAAGTTCAAGTTACTACTTGAGTAAAAGTCTTAAAGTATCTGATATTTTTTAAGTTAAGTGTCAAAAGTAAATTTGTGACATAAAATGTACTTAAGTATTAAAAGTAAAAGTATTGAGTAAAAATGAACTGTTAGATTTTCCAAAAGGACATTTATTTGGGAGGTGACCAGCTGTAAAGCATTGTAACAATAACAAGCCAGAATGAAATAAGAGTAACGACTTTCTACTTTCTAGTAGAAAGTACAGGTAACTGTGTAAAAAATTTAAGAAGTAAGCTTAACAATAATTACTAAAGTAAAGTACAGATAACTAAAATTTCTACTTAAGTACAGTAACAAAGTATTTGTACTTACTTTACAACTCTGCACGGGAGTAAATTTTGACTGACGTTTTTAATGTACAATAAGTTTTAATATTATCCTCCCTCCGGTTGTAAGTAGCGCATAGCGAAGCATATAAACCGTAGCTGTTTACTCATCTGAGTTAGAGGAGGAAAAAACTTGTTTTCTATTTCTTGTTAACCCCAGTGATGTAAAAAAGACTTGGACTTTTGTTGCATGTTCTGATAAATCCATCTTGCAACGGGATTCTGCACGGGTCTGGGAGCGGATTGTTTTTTTCAGTGACACACAGAACTGGAAATTTCTGAAACACTCCCACACAAGTGTGTCTCCCTAAATAATGTTTCACCACCAGAGGGCGCACCACAAAGGCTGAAAAATCTCAAAGTCTGTCTGAAATGAATGGTGGCTTCAAACATGATGATTAGATTTTATTAGCTTTTTAAGCTCAAAAAATGATGATCGTGTTACACATGAATAAATACGGTGTAGCATTACGAGCTCAACAGATCAGTTCCACCAGGTCGGGTGGAGTTGTGTGGGGAGCCATGGGGAAGTGGTGGTCTGTGGGACGAGAGCTCAGCTTCAGACTGAGCTGCAAGGAGGAGCTTTGTACAAATAGGTGGAGCTTTGTACCAGCAAGCATTTAGGCAGCTTCACAGGAGATTCAAGGATTTCTCAAACATTGAATGAGTCAAAGAAACACTCTGGGTATGTTTTTGATGAGGGAATGACATTACATGAAATAAAGCTCAGAATAGTCAATTTTCATTATGCCCCCAATTTAAAGGGGCAATATCTTGTTGCTGCTTTTATTATTATTTTATTATTACAAAGTAGACATAGTTACTTTATTATTGTATAGAATTGAACTATATGCCTGAGAAACACATTTATTAGCACTTTAAAATAAAACTAGTTAGCAATTTTTTCAGGCTTTTTCTCAATTTTGGGATCTTTGGGTAAAATCTGGAGTATTGGTTGGTCAATCAAACTTGAGCAGAATTTCGGCATGATTTAAAAAAGTTTCAAGTATCATAATCTAAATTTTACAAGTCCAGATGCTCTATTTTTAGTCATAAAATAACTTCAGTTACTCATTCAATTTGTTTACACTTTTGGTATTTATTCAATTAGTGTTTTAATTTTGTCTGAAGATATTAGATGTTTTTTTTCCTGTAACTAAACTAAAATCCTGCAGGATGCAACCTTCTTTTTGTTGTAGTTTTTTTTAATGATTTGGATTGAATTTGAATGAAAGGCAATGAAATGTGTTACTTTTTAATTGACTGAAATGCAGTTACATATTAAGACAGCAGACACATAGGTAGTTAAGCTGAAACAAGGTTGTTTATTTATAAACAAACTGAACAAAAGTGACAGGGAAACCCAGAAGGACATAAGAGGTTAATGAACAATGATGATTTGATAAAGAATGACTGAAAGCAGGGGGATGTATTTACTGAAAAACTAAATAATGGGTGGGATGATTAGAAATCAGAAGCAGGTGTGAAAGGTGGATTTAAATAAAAATATGAAGCATAAACCAAAAAAAATACAATTCACATTTTCTACAATAACCCAAACTCACACGCTGTAATGCAAATCCTTGAACCCCTGCTTTCCTTTCCACCCGGTCCAGTTGCCCTCTGTCAAAACCCAAACGCAGCCAGCTGTGCACAACCTTATTTCTGGGCTTTTGCTGGTTGTCTGCACAAGCAATCTCTTTATGTTCTGCATTTATGGGTAACCGGGGCTTGTTTGAGGTCCAAACGTTGGGGGCAGATCTATCATCGTAACGCAGGTAGGCAGTTTAATAACACTGCTGCAGACTCCTGAGGAAAGCCAGACATTTATTTATTGTAACATAGGCTCTGGTAGAGCTCTGACAGATGGCTTAGAAACAGGAAAAATGATAATTCATTGGTCAGCACCCTGGAAAGGTAAGGGTTGCCTTTACCGTCCTGTAGGGATAAATGTAAATGAAAACTTTTGTTTAGTTGTAAGTTTTTTAACTGTTTAAACTTCATTGTTTCATGAACTTTCTGGAAATTAAAGCGATAAATTATATTTTATCAGCTGAGTATCAGTTGATTGTATGAATGTCTCTTTATTTATTTATGACTAACAGACATGTTAAAAACAAGAACACATTTGGAACAAACAAGTTTAAGGAATAAATTAACTTTGAGTACATTTTATTGGATCCATGAAGGTGAAAGAGGATAAAGAAATCCCATCATGTTGAGACCATCGGGAAAAAAAAGAAATATTGTAGTTTGATCAAATCATTAACAGATCAATTTTTGTTATAATTTCTTTCACTTTGAGTTGTAACACCATTTAAATTATTATAACTTATCAAAAAATGTGTCTCGTGGTGGTAAAAATGTTGCTGCAGAATTTAAAGTGACATTCATTTCATACAAACACAAACATTGGAGGGAATAATGTTAATATTTAAAAAATTTAGCATAATACACATGATTTTACTCCCTGTTTTTTGCTTCACACAAACTCTGACTCTTTATTTTTCTGATCGCGAATCAAAATAATCTAAAGAAACCTCAAATTCTTCCCTCCTGTCTGTGTTGTTAGCCGTTAGCTGTTTTAGGGGCGTAACAAGAAAATTCATGATTCGGTTTGATACTTTAGTCTCACGGTTGAATATTTTTTTTGATGTAAAAAAGAGAAATGTTTATGCCCTTCTTGATATGCAATTTATTGAAATTAATTATGAACATGTGTTTAACCTCAAAAGTACAGTTTTTAAGTGAAATGTTGCTGAAACAGCAAGTTTCTCACAGGATCTGTGCTCCACAATGCAGCCTAGGTGGAGTAGTCGAACACAGATCTACTGATCCTTCAACACAGTGTCTTCAGAAGAGAAGCTGATAAAATTAATGTTAAAAATCTGTATTGTTCCATACATAGTGTGTACTGAACACACTGTATTGAATGGTTCAATACAACCACTTTCCTGTACTTGTGATCAAGTATTTTTCTTCAGATATTCAGAAATAAATTATGGTTTGAGCCATCAAACATCCTTCAAACACATAAAATTACCAGATTCATTTTTGATTAATATAACAAGAGTTTTTTTAAAAAGGAAAAGGTTTCCTCTGCAGCGCCGGTGCACATGCTGCGCTGCCTTTATGAATATTTAAAATTTAATTACAGAAGGCTTAAAGCAGAAATATTCATCTTGAAATGATTGATCAATTAGAATGTAAAAGAAAGCTCACTTCCTGAGATTTGTTGTTTTTATTGTTCTCAGTTTAGTTTTAGACATTCATGGAATCATGTTTCTGTAGAACTTTAACTTCCTGTGTTGGCTGGGTGTGTCCTCCTCCTCCTCCTCCTCACATCGATGCTTTTATTGTAGGGAAAGTTTTGCTGTGTCCAGAAGCCTGCTTGTAAAACCTGCACATTGGATGGGACGTGCAGCAGATGAGCCCTGGCTCTGCCTCATTTCCTGCCACATTCACACTTTGTCTGGGCTCGTGGAGGGAAAGTTGAAATGAAACTTATGACCTTGCACCGTTCACCTAATGTGGTCCGTAGCTCTAACTTGATTTGGACAAAAGGCTTAAAAAGGGGGTAAAGTTTGCAACTAAATTTATGCACATTCGTGTGTTTTTATTTAGAAAAAAGAGACTTTTAAAGAATTCAATAAAGACATGGCTCTGCATTGTTTGAGATAAGATGTAAAGTTTAATTATTCACTTGTGAAAACACCTTTCAAATGAATATTAGCACATTATGAGCTACATATAGCTGATTATGAAACTCACATTTGCATAATTGAACTTAATAGCAGTGTCCTTTATACCACATAGAATAAGAAGGTTTTTTCAGTTTTCCTGAGCTGGCCTTGAATTAATATTTATAAAACCTCCACAGTTTCTGTTTATCAGTTCATCACTTTAAAGCATTTTCACATATTATTTAGAAATGAAAGACTTTCATCTATCTTCCTGGAAAATAAAACTCACTGGTTAGCTGCACTATTAAAAAATAATCAGACAATTTAAAAGATTTGAAAGGCTACATTAGCATTTTATTAGTGACATTTTCAACAAAGAAGTACAAAAAACAGAAAATAACTTTAAAGGGAACAAAATTAATTTAAAAGTATGGAAACTGCCAATCTGGTTTAAAGTAACTACAGTTCTCTGACATATAAAAGACTAAAATTTGAATTATAACATAATCTGATTTGCTCAGAAAACATTGTAGAGTTGATTCATCTAACATTTCATTTACCCATATATGAATTGAACTACCTGCATATTTTGCTCCATTTGACTTTAAATATAAATGTAACACGTTCTGTTAGAGTATGTTACGGAGCTTCCATCATGCCAAACTTTAGTAAAATATCTCTAAAACTGACCGAACTGTAGCCTCTTGTGTTTTAAATCAAGTTGAATCCTAAAAATAATCACTTGTGTTCATCAAAAAGTTACTTTCAGAGAGTTTTAGTAGAATCTTTCCACTGATACAAAACAAAAATAAATAAAATGACACTATTTGATCATCAGAGTTATTGATTCATTTGTTTTTCTTGTTTTGGATATTGAGAAAAATTTATCAAACAAGAAGCTAAAAAACATTGAAACCTTAAGAATTAAAATAATAAAAAATCTTTGGTAAATTTGATTGCAGTACTTATAAAACATGTTAGAATAAATGTGACCCCATGACAAAGTGTGAAGCTGATATTTTTACAACCTAAAGTTCAGCTGTTTTCAGCGGAGGTGCTGTCGTTTTCTGAAAACTCAGAAGTGCTTTCCACCTCGGAGTTCCTTTGATGATGTCTGAGGGATTCTCCTAATCCTCCGAGGGTAGAGCCGAGGGCACGTTTTCCCTGCTGGGGGGGATGAAGTCACTTAATGGATCACAAAGTTAATCAAGCACAGGGAGAGCCACTCTGAACAGGTTGAAACATTGGACCGGAGTCCTCTGGGACTCGCCTGCATACATGCTCCATTTTCCTGGAGTGCTTGGATAAAGTGCTGTTATTACCTGCAAAAAAACAAAACATTTTTCTTTCGGCGATGGGTTTTTTTTTAATAGGAGCTACGTTTTAATAAAGAAGCATTTTCCTAATCAATACAGCAGAATGAATATTTTACTTCACCCACTTTTATGACATTTTTTGCATATATGTAATATGTGCAGAAAACTTGTTGAAATTTGGCCAATATTGTTATAAATATAAAAATGCTTTAATTATTATTTAATTTGACACGTAGGTAAAAGAAACAAGTCATATTTTGATTAAACATAGTGGCTAAAAATAATTGTTTTATGATTGAAATATTTAGTTGAAAGTGCTTATACTTTAGATCCAAATATTCAACAAAATAAGTTTCTTGCAGTTATTTTAGCAAAATTGTTTTAGAATTGGATCCTGTGAAAATGTTATGAACTAATGGCTCATATGACATCAATTTATAATAAATACACCTTATTTAGCCTTACTTAATCATTAATAGTTTGTTTACCTTGAAAACATAAATTATGGATGATTCATATTTAATAAGCTATAAATTAACACATTATTTACCCTTTAGGGAAATTTCTTTCAAAACCAACATACTCATTTTTTATTAATACTTAATAGCTTATCTACAGTATATACTCTGTGTACATTCATGTAAATATTCATATAAATGCACTTTCACACCATGTGTTAGATATGCATTAATAGTTAGAGAATGTTTAAACTGATTATCTACTAATCCTGCAGTTCATCAATAATTAGGACAGATAGAAGTAAAGTCTTTTTGTGAACCCTTCTAAAGTGAAGACTATTTATTCTTTTTAAAATATCTGTTAATGTAAACAAAACCCTGAAGGGTCACAAGTTCCTGTAGAAATCAGACTGAAATCATAGTCAATTCAAATATTTTCTAATTGAAGGGAATCTGTGATCAATAAACGGAAGTGTGAATAATATAGCAGAAAACCAGCTGATTTTCTTTAAAAACTTTATTCCAAATCTGCTCCAATCAGCTCCACAGCAGCCAGGCTTCAATCAGCCAGAAGGCCTTGGTGCCTCATCTAAACAGAAACAGAAACAGGTCCAGACTGTCCCAGGCTGCTGTAAGACAGAGACTGCACAGAAACTAACAAAAAAAACCTTCTTCTCACATAATGATGAATCAGCATTTTATAACATATGTCTCTTCCTGGTTACACCCCTGAAGGTGTTAGCTTTTACATCAGACGTTAACATTACCAACTTTTGTTTATAAAGACAAAAACAACACATATAAGACACTTTTAGCTGCATTGATCAGAAAGTATAAAATACATTCAGTCAATCAGTTACAAAATGTCCATCATAACTATTAATACATGTCTAAAACATAGTCTACAGTTACATTTATGTGAGCATTTACATACACACTGTATATAGAATAGTTCATTCATCAGTTATTAATTATGAATAAATAATGAGTATGTTGAAAATGTATAACCTTTTTGGGTAAAGCATTAATAAATGTGTTAAATTATAGCTTTTTAAGTATGAATTCTCCTTAATGATGTTTTCAAGGTTAACTAACCATTTATTAATGATTAAGTAAGGCTAAATAAGGTGTAGTTATTGTAAAGTGTTACTGTTTATCTTTTCTGGAAATCTCTTTGAATGACTTCAGTTCAAAGAAGGAAATAAATATTGATCCGACTGATGAGTTAACAGCTGATATATTTGGTGACCCCCACACAGGATCAGGATGAATGGATAACTTAACTCAAACATAAAAAATGAAATCCCTTCAGGGTAAAAACTCGAACTCAGCTCAAATGAATCATGAACAGGTGAAAACCTCACCAGAGCAGCACAGTTTGATTTAAGAGTGAAAAACAACAGGCTGAGTGAAACTTCCGTTTGTTTTTGATAAACTTTGTTTGGAGGAAGCTGAAGATGCTGCAGGCAGGTTGTCTGCACAAGATCAATTGCCTGTGAGCGTGATCTCGCTTGCATTTATTCTAACACGGGAATAAATTACATAAATACCTATTTGTATTTAAAGTTGTAAGATTTACATGAAATTGCACTAAAAAGAAGCAAAAAAGATTTGCACGTTGTTCCGCCAAGGAGGAAATTTTTCAATCTCGAAAATAGAATGCACCCGGGGCCAGCGTGGCCCCCTTCTTCAGTATGTATTTATTCATTTATTTAACTTCCTTCTTATTTTCTGAATGCAGCCTGGTTTTATATAAGATTTTCGGATTTGCTGTACTCACATAGGTGAAAAAAAAGAAGAGATTCATTTAGCTGTTCGGACTCATATCTGTCGAAGCCAAAAGCAAAAAAAAATGTTGTCAGTGTTGTAAAATCTACAACCTTGTTTAGAACTTTTTCAGCCACTGTGTGAGCATTAAAAAAGCCAGATAGTGTGCATTCAAAGGCTTAGGAGATCTATTTTTGTAAATAAAGACAGAAAACTTCCTCACACACATTCATATATGTGCCAAACCAATCAGTTTGTTCTCATCTTTACTGTCAGCTTCTGTAAAAAATAAAGAAATCCTGTTTCTAAAACTTGTTGGGCTTGTTAGTCTGTTCTTTTTGATCTGAAAATATGTTTTTTTTTGATCATCTATTCCTCAAGCATCTCTGTTTTCTAAGGAATAAGAATCGTTTGATTTACTACAACACAATAAGACGCTTTCCAAACACGCAAAATATTATTAGCTCCATTGCTCTGTGGAGTTCATAGCTAATGTTTTATGTCGATGTTTATTATGTTTATGGCTAAACTGAGGTGATGAAGAAGAAGAACTTGCAGTTAAAGTCTCATACGTAGCCAGAGGAGGATTTATCAAGATTTGGAGCCAGTTTATGGAGCTTTTCTACACAATTAGAATAACTATTTACACAATCTATTCATGATTTCAGTTATAATTAAAACCTTCATTATGACAGTCCAACAAGTCCAATCTTTGAGTCTTTTGTTTAACAATGAAGCAACTTTTTAAAACTTTAACATTGGTGGTTTTCTGGCAGATATTTGGTCTTCTCTCAGCTCAGTACACATGAACTGACTCATCGTTTTTTTTCCTGTCCAAACGAGCAGAATCAATTCTATTTGGATCCTCAGCATAAACACAGACAGAGAATCAGTTGCTCTGGGACCTCCTAAAATAAACATTGACCAATAACTAATAGATATTGGTGAAAAGACATAGGCCTTAATTTAAAACACCTCCAGTGACATGGGCTTAGATTCTTTTAGAGACTGATCAAATAAAGCTTTAAAACTTTACAGACGCCTCAACTATGAGAGATTATAAGTTTAGGTTTGTGCTGCAGATGGCTAATGAACACAATTACCTTAAACAGAGAAGAACAAAAACTTCTTATCTTCACACCCAACAACCTAAGGCCAAAATTATTTTTTAATGCTTTATTGAGCATTTTCTGTCAATAATACAAAAAATGTGGTTCAAACAACTAATTTAATATATAAAGTCAAACAGGAAGGAAAACCCTTCCCTCTGGTTGCTGCTCCTGGGATCCTTTAGTTTCTGATTCAGCATCACGTTCACACATGGCCATTGGGTTTTATGTTGGTTTCTGCGTCATCATTCGGACAAAACATCTAGAAATGTTGTCCTGATCCATCTAAATAATCCAGGCTGAAAAATAAAAAAAACAGTTGAGTAGGTCCTCTGGTTCTTTGTTGAAATGTTTCGACTTCTCTCCAGCTTACAGGTAAGCTCAGCCTTATGGTGGACAAACAACTTTAATGACGACGATGGAAACTGGTGAAAGTAAAAGTACTGCTCATATGGATGAGTTTACCTGCAACTTCTTAAACTGAAGAAATCTCTTGGAGAAGAGACAAAACGTTTTCAACGAAGAACCTGTTCAGAGGACTTACTCAACTTTGTTTGTAGATCTTGAAATGTTGTCTTTCCATGAACATTTAAAAAAACAACAAATTAAAAGATTGTTTTGAAAAAAAAGAGCGTTCCCTTGTGAACAAGCTCTAAGTAACTTTAATTGTGCTCTGCAGGTAAATCCTTATGTACCACTTTTCTTTAGTTTTGTTGAACTAGCCCTGGGGGGTGGGGGAGGGGGGGGGGCGTATTGTGCAAAATTGGCCTTTTTTAGCTTTATATCACATTATAATGTAATTTCCTCATCAGAAACCCAAAGTGTTGCTTTGACTCATTCATGCATGTTTGAGAAATCCTAAATCTCCTGTGGTAGCCATGTGGAGCTGCCTAAACGCTTGCTGGTTCAAAGCTCCGCCTTTTTACACAAAGCCCCGCCTTTTTGTTCATAGCTCCTCCCTGGAACTCAATCTGCAGCTAGGCTCCCGTCCCACAGAGCACCCCTCCCCTGAAGCATTGTTTGAAAACATGTTGAAGTGGGAGTGTCAGAAACGGCTGATAGTTCTTAAAGAGACAGAGGTCAGTTTCAGGGTGTTATTGTTTATTTTTGATATATGCAGCATTTTCACAACAACTGAAGGTAACAAAAATAACTTGATTGTGGTATAGAATAGTATAGAATTGAACTATGTACCTGAAAAATACCCTCTCCCTTAAGTGTAGAGCAGCAACACATTTGATGCTTTCTGATTGGTCAAAATACGATGAGCCGAGCTTTCCTTTGAGTTTCTTTTGCACAATATTGTTTCTGACAGCAAACAAATTCAGATTGGGTGTTTACGTTTTCAGGACGCCTCTGGGTTTGTTCATTTAGACCAGAGAATTGAAGAAGCAGGGCTTATTTATCGATTTGCCTAAGGCACCATAATGGTTTTATGCTGTCGCTTTTAAGAGATAAACCAACGGCCAATTGCTGCTGCACGATAAGAGGCCACTTTTTGGCAACAAAATAACAAAACAAAGACATTTTCTTTGCCTGAGAGAGGGTCAGACAACTGGGAAAATGTCTTCTGGCCTAATTTACCAATTTGACCCTGCTCATGTATTCAATCAGACTGTGATGGAGAGAGCCACAGTGCACCAAGATATTTAATTTTAAGGTTAAAGTGAACACTAAATCATGTCAGTTGTAATGTACGAGGTCTGGCTTTTCTCTCTCTAACACGCTATGTTGCCATGACAACCCATATTAGTCCGACCAACGTGCTGTGGTGGCGTAAATATATTTGTGGCGGATTAAATGCTGTTGGTAAACAGGTGATGCGTTTAATGACTCATCTGACTTGCAAAAGCTTTTCTTGCACAAACAGAAATGTGGATAATTGTCAGCTTCGGAGACGTGTTGCGTCACCTGGGTTCACAGGTTTTAAAGCCTCTTTTCTGTCACTGTGTGTCAAGTGAAGCTTCAATTAGGGTTCATAGCATACTTTCCTCTTTCATTTAGCTGGAGCACTGCGAGAAAAGACTCTGATGCAGCACAGAGATTTGTACAACTCTAAGTTTTTCTGTTTGACGTGAGCCGTCGGATTTTTCTGAGAGGCATAAAACATACAAAACCCTGGTCCCCCTGCTGTGTGTGCCGTGCTGTTAGTCTGACTTTAGTCACTTCAGAATGGAGCTGAGGTGAAGGTGAGAAGTAGACACTACAAGATCTGACCTACTAAATCCGCCGGTGTGATTTTTATTAAAAAGTATCAAGGATGATCCCTCAGACGTAAAGCAGCTTGTTATCTGCAGATTAATGGAAAAGAGCTACAAATCAGCCGAGGTTGGTGGTAGATTAAATTAGGTACATGACACCTTACCCTGCTGTCAGTGGCTGATTTTTAGAGGTGAATTCAGTGATCAGTAAAATAAGGTAATTTGTTTGTTTGGTTTGATGCTGTGTGTGTTCTAAAATGTCTAAACCGGATCTGTGATTAATTTTTTTACGTACTTTGTTTAATTCAATTCAATTCAGTTTATTTATATAGTGCCAAGTCACAACATACGTTGTCTCAGGGCTCTGTACATGAAAAAAGAACAAT
>JARVJO010000164.1:5381136-5397071 GCA_031762555.1 Cynodonichthys magdalenae | reverse complement strand
ACCCCCCCCCCCCCCCCCCCCCCCCCTCAAACACTACAGGCCTCCGAAGACATGTAAACAACAAGATGGATGTTGACTGCTGCTGTGGTGCAGCCATCTGAACTGATATCTGTTAAGATGTAATTTTAAAAGTGTAGAAACACGGAGGTGTTTGAGTTCATGTCCAGGTAATTTAGGGTGGATCATGGGAGTGTCAGAGGGGAAAAAGCTCGGTTGTGTAACGATTTAAAGCTTTTAAAACTTCTGCTACAAGCTCACGTCCTCACCACATTGTGCCTCGACTTGCTGGAGCGTTTTCTCGCTCTAACATTTATCACCGCAGCTAATATTGATTTATCTCATTTCCCACATGCAATCCAGCTGGGATGGATTGACACCAAGGGCTTTACTTCTAAATATGTTTTGACAGGGTTTAGTGATGCATCAAACACAGACAATATAAAAGAAACCAAACGTAGATTTTCTACTGTAGCATCAAACAACATAGTGTTGAAATGTAAAAAAAAAACACTAACCAGAGACTAGTTAAGCAAATTATTCACTGGCTAAGGCTCTTATGTACAAAACAAGTTACATTAATCAATAAAAAAATAAACTATGTATATAACACTTTTCAAATGGAGGTGCATAACACAAAGCGTGGCTCCAGTTAAAAAAAATCTAAAGAAAACAAGATAGAACTTGATGCCAAATTATCGACTGGTATGACTCCGCCTCCCCTAAACTCATCTGCATTTAAAGCACTGAGCATGCAGTTACATGTTGACCTCTATTTTTTTTACTTAAATATTCTAAGAAATATCTAACTACATATTGTATATCAGCAATGTCTAAACATGACTTCCTCTTTGATGTTTAGCATATCGTTAGCTTCAGTGACCAACCACGGTATGTGGACCATCCAAAATCACAAAATCAGGGGGGCGTTGCTGTTCTTCTTTATATAGACCCCAACTGAAATGTCTAAAAGAAGGATTTAAAAGCATTAAATGTCCACTTTAATTACTTAGCATATTTGTAGTCAAGATAGACTTTAAAATAATTTATCCTTTTGTTAAATAAGATTAAACTTGTTAAAGATGGAAGAAAAACAGAGCAGCACATCATCCAGGATGGTACTCTGTGTCTCGGTTTGCAAACATCTGATGTGAAACACAAAAGCAGGAAAAAAAAAAGTTAAACCTGAATTGTCCTTTTCGTGCACCTTGGTAAAAATAAGAAATCTAATTAAGTGGGCTGCTCTGGAGCTCCAGAGGTTAAAACACAGACCTGCATCATCTGCTTCCTCATGGTTTGACACCAAGTTACACCTCATTATTTTCTTACTGGAACTTCTGTTTTATTTAAATATAAAGCATGTGTTACATATGTCACAGCACAGTTTAGCTGAGCCTGACATGTCACCTCAGCTTTTTAATTAGCAGTACATATGTTTACTGTTAAATGTAAAAAAAAAAAAAAAACTCTTTCACCTGAATGTGAATTATAAAAACATGAAATAAACAGACACCTGATGTTTCAGGGAATCTTGAAAACTAGAGCCTTTGCAGAAAATGAATTTAAAATTCATCCTCTGATGATCTATTTTTGCAGGAATTGTTTGTAACGCTGCGTAATTGGCTTTAATACCTGGGATACCTTGGCAACAGTCTAATGGTTGTTGACACAAAGATGCACCCAAGATGCTCTCTGTCACCACTCAGGGGGAGGAGAAGGAGAGTTAAGGTGCCCTGTGGTTGCAGCAGCACACTATAAATAGGTCTAGTAGAAAACCAGACTCTTAATGGTTTAACGGGGGCTCTAATGTACTGCAGCTGTGAAATATGTATGAGGCATTATTACTGTGGCCATAATTACGAGATAAACAAAAAAAAACCCAACATAATAATATACTCTTATCAACTCCCTCTTAGAAAATACTTTTGGGAATCAATAGAGCAACTAATGATCTTCTGTTCTCAGAGCTTGGCTCATTTAGTTTTAACTTGTGTTTTTTTTTTTTTTTGATTCAAGCAGAAATTTCCAGAGTGAAACGTCCTCTGAACCCAACGACAGAACCGTGCTCTGTAAAAAGAAAGAGTTTAGTTCAAGATCAAACCTCGATTCAGTTTATTTTTATTTTATGGTTCAGTTTTAGGACTTTGGAATCCGTCACAGGAAGTGACTCATGTTCTAACAACCAAATAGTTGAAGCTGCTGCAGCACTTAGAGATAAAAACGACTGGGTTCATGGGTTCATTTCATCTTTTTTTTTTAATCTCTCCCCAAACAGAGCTGTTAAGGCCTGCAGGATTTTTATTTTGTCCCTCATTATACATCAATATGATGAAGATGTACATTTGGTTAATTTGATCTCCTGTTGTTTGCTTTGATTGAAGTTTAGTGCAGCTGTGGACAGAAAATAAACTTGTTCCTTATTCTCTTTCTCCAGTCGCTCTAACAGTAACAACCTCATAATTATCTCTGAAAATGTAGCTAATGAGGACAAATCCCCTGGTTGAACTTTGCTCTTTTTTTGTTGCACTTTTTTTCTGTCATCTTTTTTAAATAATCATTTTTATCATGATTTTTCTATACATTTACATCTCCTTTAAATTTTAATTTGACACTAAATCCGAATTTAAAAATATATTGTAAAAATATCAGGTTTTTAGAATATAGTCAAAATGTCATTTATTTAACTGCGAGTGCCACTTTTTTTTGGACACTTGGCACTTATTTGCAAAATTTGATTGTACCAATAATGATAATAATAATAATGATAATAATAAAAATAATAATAATAATAATTACAGATCATTTATTTAAATATAAAAGATGTGTTGTATGTTGGTTGTGTGTTGCTCCTGGGACATTAACATGAAAAAACATTAAATTAAAGACATTTTGCTCATGGCTGTAAACTACTTTATTCAAATTAAGAGAGTTTAAACAGCAGAAAGGTCTTGTGTGTAAGTCAATCAGTTTATTTTTATTTTTTTATTATTTTTACAGCAAATCTGATCTTAAGGCCTCGTCACACTATGACATTTTAGACAAATATGCCAACTTCTGAAAAGTTTGGAGATATACATTGAAGTTGGAATTTGAAGAAATCAACAGGAAACCTCTTTTAGGTGCGTACATACTGTAATGCTAACAAATTGATTGAACATCTTACTTTTATTAGTAATTTAGTGGAAAAGTTTTTAAAAGTTGTTTAAAATGTTATTGTGTGACGGGGCAGTTAATAGTTGTAATTCTAGAGCTAATTGAAAATATTCACCGCTGCCTCAGAATAACACTTTTAAAAAGTATTTTTTACTGCAATTTTAATTTATTTTTCATATTAAAAAGCTTTTATAGTCTCAAGGTCAACAACAAACCATAAAATTACCATTAAATGGGATCAGGGAAATGTTTCACAGGTGGAGAAAAAAACTGTTGGAAAGATTTCAGAGCTTGTTTGGCCCTTTCTTTTTATTATTGTTTTAGTTTCTTTTAAGGGCTTTCCTGTAAGAAACTGTAAACTAAAACCTGCCTCGTCCTTTATGTCAAACTGCATCGTGTCTCCCGTGATGTCATCCTGATAATGAGCATCCGTCAATCTGTGCTCTCTCCACAGCGAGTCCAGATGTGACCGGTGATTACAAACATCATCATTATCATCATCCACCTGCCAAGGATTCAGAAATAGACGGCGGCTCTGGCAGCCTCAGACTAACCGGAGCCATCTGGGTCCCTGTGTTGGCTTGTTTACATATGATCCTGGACTTGTAACAGCTGTCTTTTTGCAACATTAAACTTTGAATCTTGATTTTTAAGCTTATTTATCCAGAAATAAAGAAAGAGCTCGTGGATGTAAGTAGCTGCAAATAATTAAAGACTTTCTGTTCCACCTGCAAGACTCGACAACCAGGCATGACGTGGAAAGACGGAACTCTACATATAAAAAACTGCATTTTGGTGTTTGAAAAGTATTTTTTATTAGTTAAATGGATTTTATGAACAAAAATGATTTATTTATAAGGTCAGAAAGTAAATATGTTGTAAATGTTTGATATGCAGTAAATTCTATTTCTGTACATTCAGTAAATCTGTAAATATGTAAACACTTATCTGGTCACAGATTTTACTCTCCAAAGCAAATAGTTTGTCTAAAAGTTTTTGTCAAGATGTTTGTTTTAATTTTATTTTGTCAAAAGATTTTGTTCCGTGTGCACAAACCAACAGAATGATTTTATTTTTCATAAACATAAAGCACAAAACTGTACATAAAACATGAGAACCATGAGAGCTGTATAGTATTATGAAACTGACATAATTAGAAAAAAAAGCAGAAATAAATAAATGGTCCAATAAATACATAAATAAATACAAATAAAATGCACCATTTAAATTTAAAAAGAGAACTTAACCTCATGTTTTATAATTTAATTGACTATTTATTTTTCCAGCTTAGTTCCAATGAATTATATATTTTCACACATAATTTACATTTTACTGTTTTAAAAAATATATAGTTTTTGTTTTCCCTTTTCTTGTACATGCATTTGTGTCTCTTAAATTATATATTTATTTTTTTTATAATTTTTCCAACAAGTCTTTATTTCCATGTGTTGTTTTTACATTTCTCTGTCTCCTGTTTTTACGTTAACTTATGCATTTCTGCCACATTATGCAAATAATGTGGGCAGAGCTTCTTGGGTCAGTTCCTCTCCTATTGGTCAACAGACAGGAAGGAGCAGGATCCATTTGCAGATCTACTGTGCATGTTGTGCTATCTCACTTTAGTTACAACCAAAGGAAGAAGCTCCGCCCACATTATTTGCGTGGCAGAAATGCATAAACAACAAGCAATGTAAAAACAACACATGGAATTAAAAGACTTGTGGGAAAAATTATAACAAAAATTAAATATGATCATGTAAGAGACAAAAATGCATGTACAAGTAAAAGTATGAAAAATAAGTATTAAGGTCAGTTAAATTATAAAACATGAGGTAAAGTTAATTTGTGCATTTTAAGTGTATTTATTTTTTTGTCCATTTATTTGTTTCCGCTTTTATTTCTAATTCTGTCCGTTTCGGTCCTCCATAGAGTCTATGTTATACAAAGAAAGAAAAAAATGGAGACATCATTTTGAAAATTGTAACACATGCCTTCCTGTCCGAATTCTTTTTAATTGGTCCGTTTCAATTGTGACATTGTGCAGTGATTCTGCTGCAAGGAGAGGCGCTGTAAAGAGAGAGGTGGACAGGTGGAGATGGGGGGGGCAAGAGCGAGAATTCATACCCCTTTCTTCTTTAGAAATAGATTAGTTTCCTCAGGAGTCTATTATCATCTTTCAAACCCAATCTGGCTCTGCCTTCACAGACCTGGATGGGGGGTGATAGCTCCAGGAGCCACCAGTAAGGAAGAATTTGATTGCTTCAAGTTGCTACCTGACTGCACAATGCGGGTGGGTTGCTCGCAGATTTGTGCAGATAAATGTAAAATGACTTGTTCCACATCTGCTACCAATGTCCAGTCTGTGGCTGAGAGAGGAGGCTGTGAAAATTCATTGTTTAGGTGGAAGATATTTACTCTCCTTGTTGTAGAATCAACTTATAATTGAAATTTTATAAATTTTATATGTTTTGATAACTATTTGACAGAATATTACTCCATAAATCACCAAACTGTACCTTGAAGTGCCTCAGAATTTAGTTTTTTCTTCTCTCTGCTGTGACCATTCAGTCATTTGTTCCAGACTGACTGTAGTCACTGTTGTTGAATTTGCTTCTCTATCATGTTTTTTTTTCTTTACTTGAAGAACTTTTATTGATCTTTTTCAAGGAAAACACTTAATAAACCAAAAACGGAACATCTATTCAAGGTAGTTTGGGTGCTAAAGGAATGTTTGACACTTCTTCCCCTCTGTAATAATGCACAGCTGTGCTGACAGGACGGGTGTTTACGTGTGGGAACCGCTGATTAAACGTCTCAAAGAACGTTTCAGAAATCCACGAGCTGAGGACGTGTTTTGGACGTCTGAGAGCGAAACGCAGGCTGAGAAGAATTTTTCAATTATTTTCTTCTCATTGTTGTTGAGAAAAATGAAACCCTGGCAAACAACACAGAGGACACAGCAGAAATATCTGGGATTGATTATTTTTGTTTTGCTAAAACACAACTGCAGGAATCTTTACTCCAACCTGTTGTCAAACTGAGAGAGTTCACCTGTTTTTACTTCCCAAAGGTACAAATGCAACGTGTCTGTACATGGTGAGCTTTCTCTTTAAAAAGTTTGTCAACAGTTTCATTTTTGTTCCATTATTTAAATATTTTAAGTCATATTGCAGCTGTATAATTTACATTTTGAGTCTTAATAAAACAACATTTACTACAGTTCAGCTGGAAACTATTTTGAAATTTGCACATCAGGGTTTATTATCACACACTGTCATGAAAGATATGGAACACCCAAACGTTCATAATTAAATAAAGGTGTCATTGTGAAATAAATAACTCGTTGGGTAAAACACCATCATGAAATAAAAGATGACTTTGTGAATAAAAACTGTTGGAATTAAATAAAATACCTCAAAATAATCTCTGTTATTGGTAAAAGGTTCCACTGTGAAATAATGCTGTTATATACTGTGAAAAAGCACATTTCTAAGGAAGATTTAAAACATTCATAATAATGAGTATATTCAGTTATTTTACAATTACATTGTCACATTATATAAATCCTGATTTCATGTTGTTTCTTTCAAAGAAATATGTAACGCAAATATGGCAAACTGTTTTTTAGGACAGTTCCAGTTATTTGATTTATGGATTATTTAATGTTTCTCACTGTTTGGAATCAAACAGGATCATGAATGGTTTCAGGTGTGACTGATGTGAAAAGTTAAAAAGGGGCGTGTCCGGCACGGCCAAAGGACACACGATTAGGTCCGTGCAGTGGAATTTTTTCCTTTTAAAGAATGTTTAAACAAACTTTAAAGGAAAGGAAAAAGAGGTTCACCCTCCCACCCACAGTGACACTGATTGCAGATCAGAAACAGTTTGAAGTTTTGCATCCAGGTAAACACTAACCTGTGGGAAAGGACACCACCGAGGGAAAAACAAAGCTGTTGGTGAGATTCAGAACATTTTGCTTTTCATTTAAAAAAAATTTTTTTTTAACGTGGTACCATTTTTTTCATCCTTTTGGGGGGATTTTTGCCTTTTTGGATTTTTATTTTTGGATTGAGACGTATATCCAGCAGCTGGAAAATATTTTCAGGACTTTTTTTTTTTTTTGATGATGATATGGAACTCTATAATGTTCTTTATCCTGATAAAAATGATTACGTTATTTGGAAGAATGATAAAATCTGATTTGTTGAAAAAATATGAAAACATATATTTGGTATTCATATTCATTTTTTTTTTTTTTTTTCTGTTTTGCTAAATGGGGGCAGACATAATAAGATTTTTTTCTTCTTTTTGCTCCCCTTCATTTAATATTGTGTTTGTGTTGTGTTGAATTTTGTTTTGTTTTTAAATAAATGAAATAAAATATATAAAAAAAAATCGAATATTGAGACATTGCTGGTGACATAAACTGAATATAAGTTTAAGCTGATATTATTTCGAAATATTTATTCTACACTGCAAAAAATGTCCATCTAACCAAGTTTTAAAATCCTATATTTAGCCAGAAAACCTTTGATCTTGTTTTGAGAATGACTTACTAAATGAGAATTGAATGCGTAAGCTTTAGAAGAGAAGATTATTTATCTTGTTAGCCTAAAAATTTTACTCAAATTAAGTGAAAAACTTCTGCCAATGTGTAATAAAACTTTACTTGGTAAGATTCTTGAAATACTTGAATTGACTCAAAATTATTTCAAGATTCAAGTAAAGCTGAATTCTGGCCATTCCGACAATCCTAAGGATGTCCAGATTATCATGATGGCTCTAAAGATAATCATAGCAGATATTCCTGCCATGGGTGGGGAGAGTGATCTAGTCGGCTTGGAAGAACATCGGGACAGCTTTGACCTCAAAATCAGGGATATTAAACATGTTTGATTTTTTGGCCCGATATCACAGTGTGTGTGGTATTCCTCCGAGAACAACCAAGAACAAACGAGCTCGCAACCTGTTGAATATGACATGCAGCCAATCAGAAAGCGAGGTACTGTAAACACGGAGGAGAATCCAATATACAGAAGACATAAAAAACTGTTTTGTCTCACCAGAAAATCTGTTTTTCGTCTGGTAAAAATAGTCTACAAACGATCAATATTGTTTCTTCCTCATCTCAAATGTTTATTTACTCTGAAATCACGTCTCTTAAGGTCACGCAAGATTTTTCCTTTGACATCTGATAAGATTCCAAGAAGTCTTGTGTGATTTCACATCTGACATCTGAACGTTCATGAATGAAATATCTTTTCATACGTGATGTGTTGTTTCTTGCCGTGTGGCTGTACACCACACCAAACCTGGTTTATCCATGATTTTTTATCCTCACGTGTGGGGACTCTCAGTCTTTGAAAATCAGCTGACTGTTTTAAAATCTTGTAGTGTGACAGAACCTTAAATTGAGTCAAATTTTCAGGATAGTAAGATTAATAATCTTACACATTGTGTTTTTGTTTAGTAAATAAGTCTCAAAACAAAATCAGAGAGACTTTTTGACTGGATATAAGATTTTAAAACTTAGTTACGTGAACCGTTTTTGCGGTGTACTGCTCAGTTTATTTTTTTGGTATATACATTTATTCTTATGCATGTCTGAATTTTTTTTTTTTGGTGATAACTTCAATAATTTCCATAAAATTTGAATTCACATTTTGTAAACATTCAAAAGTAATAATCAAATTTTACCTGATACCTGGGTCAGAATCGCCTTGTGTTGTAAGTTCTGCTTTAAGCCAAGCTGATTGTTACAATGATGTTTTATTTATTTATTTAATTATGAACATTTTGGAGTTCCATAAAAAGACGAGCGATCGTGTAATTACAGGTCTTTGTCCGCTGAGATCATTTGATGCTCAGATAGGTGGATTTTATTAAAATAATTCTGCTGCTTTTGAAGATAATTTTTTTAAAGTAAAGGAGGTGAACTCACATGCGTGCACGGTTTTCAGTTTCACACTTTTTAAACCTTTAAAAAAATTCCTATTTAAATGCAGTAATCTGCAGTTCCCTTTTAAAAAAACTACTGTGAACAATTATATGAAATACTTTTCTACCTGATGCAGAAGAGAAGAAAAAAACAAAAGTTCTATTGTGAAATTAATTGGGCTTTTATTGTGAAAAGAAAGTTCTTAAATATAACTATTTTATTAGCAATAAACTGTAAGAATGTAGTAATTATTGGAAATATGATCCAACTTTATTGTAATAATTTTTATCACAAGGATTTTACACTCATTCTGCTCCTCTCAAGAACTGTTATCAGTGATCAGCAGATTGAATATTTCATCTTTAGCTGTTATTGTCCTGTTTCATGTTTCATTTGCACCTTTTTTTATTTCTCCCTGAGGTACAATTTATTTAAATATATATATATTTTTATCCCTAAACCTTCTCTAAAGCATGTGCTGTAATTATCACAGTTGTTTCTCTCAATAATCCAGGCTACTATGTGTGCTCAAGGATTTTTACGTTTAATGCTCTGTCATGTAAAAAACACAAAATTAAATTCACTGTTCTCATCACTCACACTAAACACTTTTTTTCCCACCTCAAATTTTCAAACGACATCATTCGCTCGTTAAAAACCTTAAAAGTAATTTTATAACTTTAGAAAAAGTTTCAGCTTCTGCTTCAAACCAATTATATCAGAAGTTGCACCCTCACAGTCGGTGCTTTTTCCCTTTTCTTTTGAACAACTGTGTTAATGAAACTACTAAAAAAATAGTGTCATGTCTCAGTCGACACCCCGCAGACACAGAGACAAAGGTGCCTTCAGGCTAAATATATGTGGGGGTTTTGAGCTTCTCATGTAATTAAAGGAATTAGTTCAGTCTGATTTTTTTGTAATGATTATTGCCACACAATTGTTGCACCAAGGGGGAAAGGAAAAGGAGCCAATAATGATCACAGACACGTGTTCACCTGCAGACTCCCTAAGCAAAACATGTTTACTCCTTCATGAAGCACTAAGAGAATAATTATTTTCTTCCACATTATTTAATATAAAACACTTTTTTTTTAATTGACATGGTTTTATTTTTTTTTAAATATGTCTTTTCAACTTGTTTTGTGCTCAGCAAAATGATTTCCCACAATGCAGTGCTGATATGTCCTCTAGATATATTCATTCTTTATTTTGAACAAGTGAAATAAAATAAAAAAAACAAGAATAGATATATATTCTTACATAGAAACAAATACATGAGAAAAAAACATTTCACAATATATAAGAATCAGTCATTTTAGCTACTTGTTTGAAAAAGGAATGAGAAGTTTAGACATTTTTTTAAATTCCCACCTCTATACTATTTATCATTCTTCAATATACTTTTATATCACAATAAATGTTACAGTTTATATTATATCAACAGTTTAAATAATACACAGGTCAACAAAAGTCATACTTGTTATTACACAGAAAACAGTTTTATATTTATCTAAATCATCTAATGATATCCGGAACATTTTACTATTTACATATCCTTCATCTTCTATATAACTAGTTAGAAATATTTTTATACCGTTTTAAAATATATATTTATTTATATTTCAGAAGTAGTATTTAAAGGTAAAAATTGACATGTTGAACATGATTAAAAGGATTTTGTACATACCTATAGCACATATCAAGCCTATTAATGAAAAACATCATTAAAAGCTGCCCATATTAAACAGGGTTAGATGGGTGAGCTCTAGATTTCTGTTAAAATCACTGAGGCTGGTCCTTTTAGAGGTAGTTTAATCTGTAAGATCCCACCTATTATAGAAGATATATTTTAGAGGCAGGAGGTCTTCCTGGAAGGGATCACACCCCCCCACACCCCCACACCCCGGCTGTAGACCTTGTTCTATAGGTTGTATTACATTGTGCTAGACTTTATTTTATTTATTGGTGTGACTCTGCAGCATCGTTCTACTTGAAGCCAGTTCTCCAGCAGTAGCTTTAGTTTATCTTCTGTAGGTTTTCTTGAGCTCCTGGTTAGTCCCTCTGTAGCTTCAGGCACAGCAGCTCAGAAGTCTTTTTACTGAGAAGCATCTGTTGATTTTTCTGAGAAACTCACCAACTTCCCCACATGTAGTCCTCTAATGCCTCCATTTGTTTTTTCCTTCCAGTAAAAAAACATGTTTTTTTTATCCACATATTCTCACAGTGATATTTAAATTCTAAGAAATAAAAAGTTTGTTAATCAAACTTCAACTGAAATAGTAAAGATGGATGAATTCAGATCATTTTCATGGTGATTATTTGCACCATTAAAATAATATTTTTATCTTCCTTGTTGCATTTTTATTCTGTTGTTTTCATGGAGCCTGTAACCCAGCATGCGATGAACAAGCCTCCCTCTCTCTGCGTTACGCGGTGCCCTCATGTCGACACTTGAATCTGTGATCTCATGCTTTGGTGAGCAGTCATGACCACAGGCGAGCGTTGCAGCAAGGACTGAGCAGAAAAAACGAGATCCTTGATTAACAGCTCAGCTCTGACCTTGGAGTCCACATTTAAAGCCAGTGTCCACATTTTGAGTTTGGTCCACTTTTGTGCAGTCACTGAGGAATAGAGCTCACGATATACCAGTGAAGGACTGTAGATTTTTCTGGATTGGCTTCCCTGAGGAAATGGAAAAAAAAATCTAACAACACAACTACCACACAATTTTAAAAATTGCTGTAAAAAATATCTATTTCTACAGCTTATCCCTGCTGTCCCTGAGCAGAAGGTAATGAGTCAGACAACTATTCTACTCTTACAGATAATTTAGATACGTTAACATGTTTTAGTTTATAGGAAGAACCTGAAATACGAAACAGCTGTTATTTAAAACTAAGTTACTGTTTCTAGAGATAACCTACACCCTAAATGTTCAATTACATAATCTCAAATCTACCCTGAAATTAACTTTTTGTATTTAAAGATTAAACAATGTTGGTTTGATTTTGATGGATGACTTTTGAAAGCAGCCGTTCACATCATATTTAATTCTGCAAACACTAAGGCAGGAGTCCACGATACGAACTGCATCACGGTTTCACTGTTTGAACATGAAAAGATGTCAGATTCACCATAATAAACACTTTGAAGAACAACATAAATCATAATGGTTTGACTTACAAGTAAACATAAAATGCAATCAAAAAATACAACTTTAGAACATAAAGTATTTTTTGCAGACAGGTTGTTCTCAAAAGTCACAACTTGAATTAAATGAAGCAAATAGATAAAAAGTCCTTATTTGTAAGGAAAATTTACTGCAGTGACTTATGTTTATGTTACCAATAGGCAGAGGTGTATAGTAACAAAGTACATTTACTTCCTCACAATATTTAATCAATTTTTTTAAGATCTGTATCAGTTTCCAAACCTAAAAATGATACTTTCACTTCTTTACTTTAAAATTTTGCACCTCGTTACACACTACAATTTTAAATATGATCGAACTCATCATGAAAAGAGTTGTTAATGGGCTCTAAAAAATGAAGCGTTGAATTTATTCAACCAGGTCAACTGCTTCCACTAAACTGAGTTGAGTAAATCTAAAGGTGTACACACCTGACACATTTGGTCCAGAGTTTGTTTCCCCTGTTGGTCTGGACCTTTTATGCAGGTGTGAATACACTCGTGAATCCTGGTGCAGACCAAACAACCGGACCTAGACCCATTTTTGAGGTGGTCTTTATCTGCTTCCAAACAAACTCGGGTTTGGTTCGCTTCTGGTGTGACTACAGACCGGCCTCGAACTGAGCCAACTACAGGAAACATGCACCTTTTTAGAACTCACAAGCCACCGTTGCTAAGCAACATGGTAACGATTAGCCCTTCAGTGTTTCTAACGCTAACATGCTACAAACAATGAGCCGTGGACAGACCTGGAGCAACAAGGAGACACTGTGCCTCCTCCATATTTGGACAGATGCACACATAACGGAGATAACATGCAGCATACAGGACCTCCATTTTTCTTAAGTAAAAGTAAACAAACAAAGAAACAAACAAATAAATAAATACTTCTTCATCTTTCTTTCCAGGTGTGTGCTCTGACCCATCCCCGTCACTTCTGTCCAATGGGAGCATGGATCATAACCTGGGTCACTTTGTTGACAAATTATGGTTCACTTGCAAAAAAGCACAATGTGAAAGAAAACCACACCAAACAAACAAAAATAAATAAATATAAGTGATCATTTTTGGTCTGGACCAAACGAGCGGCTTATTCAACTCGGTTCAGAAACCAATCTAAGTAAATTCAACACTTCATTTTTTTAGCGTGTTTAAATTTACTTTCCTAATTATTGTGACTTTTACTTCAGTACTTTTCTTACTCTTCTTTTAAAAGAATACCTTAACAGTCATTTTCTGTTAAAGTATTTTTACTGTTATTTTTTCAAGTACTTTCTACAGCTCTGCCAACGGGTGAACCAAAAGGGGGTCTCTCTTTGGTCTGCAGCGAGTCGGCAAACTGTGTTCATGTCTCCAGAGTGACTCGTGACTTTCATGTGGATTCTAAGTCTTGTTGATTTGAAGATGAGTCATCGCAGACATGTCCAACCTAAAACTGAGTCCTGCACAGGAGACAGGAGCTCTCCTCTGACTGAAGACAGAAACATTCAAAAAAAATCTAGCTTTGTCTGTCTTTCTTTTAAAAGTGTACTCCAGCACGTTAAATCCTAAAGGTGGAGGTGTGGACACAGAACCAGCTGAGGTGGGTATGAAGTCAGAGGTGAGCAATAAAATAATGTGCGCAGCCCTGAATGCAGCCACATGGCTCACTGGTTGCAAACACTCAGCCTTCAGTGAAAACGTAAAATAAATATTTTCTTGTAATTTTCCCACAGTTTTGAGTCACCGACTGGTTTCCAGCAGCTCAGAGGGATACCACCTAAAGTGATAAAATGTGGATGTTTAAAGGTTTGTTTCAGGTATGGTTTCAGCTCGGGACAATGTTTTTACCTGTTCCAACACAAACCTGTTGATATGTTTAAGATGCTCTGAAGAAGACAGTCTGACTCATCATCAATGCAAAATCTTGACAAAAAAGAAAGAAGTATTGTTTGTGATGTATTCACTTCACTAAAATGTAAAACAAATCAATGATTATATCAAAGGAAATGTCGTCACTTCCTGTTTTAGATGCATTTATTTAATCAAAATGTCTGATTAGTTCTCAAAGTGCTTTAAAAATATTTATTTTTGCTTTTCTTGTTTAAAATTAAAGATGTGGAAAGTGTTGGATATTTTGATCTTAATGTTTATCATTTCTGAGTACGGAGTTAAAGTCTGCAGCATCATTAAACTTTGTGCTCTTGAGTTAAAGCCTCAGATAGTTCTGAGCCCATTGTCTTCAGAGTCTTTTATCTTTGCATACGAAGGAAGGACCCCTGGGACCTTGTGAGCAGAATACTGCTGAGCACTGCCTAAACGTATACAAAGATTAATTTCATATTCCCGTTGAGGTTTCTGTTTCACCAGAAAAGATTACCGTGACCTTGACAACAGCCAACGTTTAGCCTCAACTTATAAAGGAGCTTTAATCATCACGGTGCAGATACTTTCATTTTTAAAGCTCTTTACTGTAAAGACAATGTTTTCACAGGCTTAACTCTGAACACCGTGTACATTTTAATTCCAGTGTGTTTAATTTATTTATCTAAGACATTAAAGTTCCATAGAATCTTTGAACTGGGCCTAATAAGAGATGCTTTGTTTTTCTGTAAAAATACTAAGGTTGAAGCAGAAATTTTTTTATTTTTTCTATTAATTCAGTGTTTTTTTTTCTTCAAGCTGAAACATGTCAGCCTCAGTTCCACGTAGTACCCTGTTTTTTTTATTTATTTATTTTTTAACACTGGCTTCGTTTGGACTGAACAGGTTTGGATTGCGTGGTAACCTCAGGGCTGCCTTCATCATTTGCTGGATTCGTTCTCCAGATGTTTGGTGTCATGGTGAAAACATAAAGTTGTTTTTGTTACAGTATGTTTGTTCTGCAGGGTTTTGTTGGGCTGACCTCTAACCCTGCTGAACTCATCTTCACGCTAAAGAACCTGAGAGGATATAAACTTTGTGACATGATGTGTCTTTCTGTCAGACGGAGCCATTAGAGGATGGGTTAAAGGTCTCATTTATTGTGAAGAAACTCAAACAGTTAATAAAGAAACAAACTAGAGTTTGCTCAGGGGCCTGAATTTCCCGACTAGACAGTGCATTGAGCAGCCATTTATGTAGAAAATAATATTAAATGATTTGGAATTGGGTGGTGCAGTTAGTAGAGCTGTCATCTCATGACAGGAAGGTCGCAGGATCAAATCCCGGCATGGGGAAGTGTTTTCCTGGAGGTTTTGGTGTAAATAGTTGTTTGTCTTTATGAATCTCTGGGATGGACTGTTCAGGGTTGACCCAGCCTCTCACAAAGTGACTGCTGAAGATTGGCACAAGCGACCCCCACAGGTCAAGAAAATAAATGGTTGGATGCTTGAGAATCACTGCTGTCAAACCTGACGTTTGTGTTTGATGAAAAATGCCGTTTCTCCCTTTAATTCAGTATCTGTTATTCAGCATTGGGGTTTATTTGCTCTTCTTTAGAACAAATAAGGCGTGATGTGCTGAGATTCAGTGAACGGTTTTGTTTTATAAACTTTTGAAAGCTAAGTTATGTTTTAATCTGCAAGAACTGTTAGTTTTATTTAATTATATCCACTAATAATCAAGGCCGGATTATCATATGGGCATTCTGGGCACAGGCCCAGGGGCCCACGCCCTCTAGGGGCCCACAAAGAAAGGT
>JARVJO010000164.1:5351735-5369726 GCA_031762555.1 Cynodonichthys magdalenae | reverse complement strand
AGCAATGGGCCCACTTATGAGGCCCCCGCTCACATGGATTATTTATCCATCCCCACTAACCATAACCATAACCATAAATGCAAATACAAACTCCAAAATCCCCAACCACTTGTCAGTTATTTGGGTGTGGCAACTAGGGTGGCCAATCAGGTGCCAGAAGCGGCACTTGCCACCCCAGCCACCCCTCTGGCTCCGCCCCTGCCCACCAAGCTGGATGGGTGATTATTTGGGCTCGTTTTGCAGCCGGATGACTTGATCACCTGAGTCGATCATGAACTCATCTCTACACCAAAGTATTCTAAGAGTTAAATGTGAGGCTAAATGACAGCTGAAACCTGCCTGAAACTGTGTCAGGCACAAAGACAGCAGGAAGATCAGCAAATTTACAGGGGAATCGCTGAAAAAATTAGAAGAAAACGTGTAGCAGCTGCCCAGTCACGGTCCAAAAGACCCATCTGTTTCAGATGCTGTTGCAGGACCTTCAAAGAGCACTGTATAAAAAAATATATATATAAACATTAACTGAAACAGCATTGTACAAAAGAATGACCTCTAATTCTTACACAATGATGTCAAAAAGATCGGCTCATAAAGCAGAGGTTCTGGTTCTAAAGATGCTTGTGTTGAATTATGGGATGTTTTTGCTCCTAATTTCTGTGTTTCACTTTAGTTATGTTCTTTTATATAAAATGCAGTAATATGTCAAGCTTTGGTAATAAACATTTCGTATGTGTGGGATAAATGATTTTGTTGTTTAACTAACAAGCAAAGATGAAAGCTGAGATTATTACAGATTACTGTTTGTAATCTGCAGGGCAGTCTCATTTTGTCAGAGGAGTTAAAGCTTCACATTCACTAGATATTCCACAAACCACACCTATACATAATATATTCACCTTTTTCTTTGTAAAGTAAGGCCCAAACTTCATAAAAAAATTTTATCAGGGTGAAAATTACCTCTTTTTTCCTGTTAGCCTTGTCTAGTTTTATATTTCTGTTTTGCAAAAGTGGAAAATATGAGTTGTTTTTTTCATTTTAGTGCTCAAAAAGAAAACGTGAAAGCTGAAATTAGAATGAGATCAAGTACCCAAATGTGAGATTAGAAGTTGAACAGGTAGAGTTTAAAATAACATATTCAAATCCTAAATATGAAACAAAAACAAGAATGTTTCAAAGCTACACATCACAAGGCAAAAATTTAGAAAAAAAAACTGAAATCAATAGAAAGAAAAAGGAAATAACGGATTTAAAATAAAACTGGTCTGAATAAATACTAAGGGAGAAATCATAGCAGGTGAGCTGATTAAAAAACTAGAACCATGTGTGGAGAGAAAAAATAGAAAAATAAGGTTATAGAGCCCCAGATACACTAAATAAAGTGACTCCTTTAACAGTATGATTAACATTTACAAATGTTAGTGAATTAGTTCTGTTAGTTAAACAATGCATGTAGTTAGAATAATTATACAGTTCTTTATATTATAACAACAAAGTATAAAAATGTATGATTTCCTAAAACAACAGATCTAACAATGAGAGCAATGTCTTCTAATTGTCCTTCATAACTAATAAAAGCCAGCGAAGCCTCTGAAAGTAGGGTGGTGACTGTAAATATTAAGGTCTGAGGACGTTGTTAATGGATTCTCTGATGACACACTTCATCTTGGCACAGATTGTAATTGCTTTTTACATGACAACTAATAGTGTGGGGGCTTTAGAGACGGTTAAAAAAAAGATCCCTTGAAAATAGAGACCTACCAAATTAAACCTTGGTTTTCAATTTTCACTCCCACCAGAGTTGAGCAATTAAATGGATTTAACCCAGGACTGTATAATAAGACATAAATAAAGTGTGTGTGTGTGGGTCTGTGTGTGTATCACTTGAAAATGTTCATTGTAAGTCTAACAAGATTCAACCTTGGTTGGCACGACATTTCATTTACTTGAAAGGATAAAATTATACCTGCAGTAAAGTACAGTCTGACAATAGCTCATGTCTTTATAAGGCTAATTATTGCTTACTGTGAAACATGAGCAATAATGTTTTTATCCGTGTGTGTGTGTTAGCAAAGTATTTCATGAAGCACTGGATGGATTTTAATAAAACTTGCAGAAAGTAATCATTGGCTGTACGACTACAACTCATCCAGTTCAAACTGTCCACCACAGCCAGGTGATATTAGCCAAAAACACACAAACACATTTATAGAACAATTCAACCTGGAGGGGGTCACATGGAGAGAAAGTAGCAATTAGAAAGTTTTATTGGACATGAATGGGTAAAGTTCTTTGGTGCTCGGGCCTCGGTAAAAGACGTGGGTGAGAATTGCTGAGGTTTAAGATTTAGAGACCCCCCCCCCCCGCCTCCGGACGCCCAGACACTGGTGGAGGCCAGAGGAATAAAGGAGGCCAGGAGGAGCCTGAGAGAATGAGGGTGGAGACGAGGTGGAGGTGGGTCGAAACTCGGCTGGGGAGCAGATAGATCCGTGGATGTTGGGCCTTTTAGATGGAATCTTGGTGAGATGATTGGTTACAGCAAGGTGAGGACCTGCTGCCGATTGTCTGCAGTCAGGAGCATGGCACAGCGATTGGATGGTGCAGGTGAGGCTGGAGAGTCTTCCAGTTGGAATTTACACCTAGGCTTCATAGTACAAGGACTGTGGTAAATACAGTACCCACTTAAGAGTAGTGATATTTTAACATATTATGTAAGAAAAGTTTTAAAAAATGGCCATTAAAGAATTAAAAGTATAAAAAGTAGTTTAAAAAAAGACTACTTGAGTACTGAGTAACTGATCATATCTGATTTAATAATTTAAATGGATGCCATCAGACTGAAAAAAATAGAAAGTTATGTGCAAATCCTGGTGATTTTAAAGAATAAACTGAAGAAAATCATTGCAAATAAATGACATAAATACAAAATAACAAATTCAAGCAGCAGAAACAACTTTACAAGTCAAATTATCTATACGATACATACATATAATTCAGAACAGGGTAAAGTACTTTCATTGACTTGTATCTACTGTTTACCATATATTTACTTTACCTCCAAATGTCTTAAGAGGTGCAGCAAATGGAAAATAAAGTCAAAACAACAAAACTTGTGTATAAATAAGAGGTCTCACTTCAACATACACTGTATATGTCTCTCTGCTGCATTTCTGGTTAAAACATGTTTGTTTTACATTCAGATTCAGATTCAGAAGTTAGAGCTAGGTTAGAAAACTCCCACAACAACCCTCACCCTAACAAAGTATTGAAGAGACACAGGATACACTAAAAAATAAAATCTGCAAAATAAATGATTATTATGTTATGTATTTGAATTTACTTCTGCAACATAACCACAGACCTAACCCTAACCCCAACCTTACCCAAACACCAACCCCAAACCTACCCCTAACCCCTACCCAAACCCCAACCCTACCCAAACCCCAACCCCACCCCCAACCCTACCCTACCCAAACCTAGCCAAATCCCAACACCAACCCTACCCAAACCCCCAAACCTAACCCTAACCCAACCCTACACAAAACCTGAACCCAACCCAACCCTACCCAAACCTCAACCCTACCCAAATCCCAACACCAACCCTACCCAAATCAACACCAACTTTAGCCAAACCCCAACCCTCAAACCTAACCCCAACCCTTCCCAAACCCCAACCCTAACCTCAACCCTACCGCAACACCAAACCCGAGTATTTTATTTTACTGATTCAGTTTTACACCTCAGTTTAAAAATTCTAATGTTGCAGGTTTTTTTCTAAAGAAAGCTCATAAGCAGATATGTTCATTTGAGTTGGTTGTTATTGTACTTTTGAAACATCTATTAGATTTTTTGTCAAATAAACACTGTTTCAAATCGGGGTTAGGGTTTGAACCTGACCATGTGGATGGGAAGTTTCATCAGATTTGTCTTCATCTTAAATATAAGAAATGTGATGACATATCGGTTATGAATGTAAGATTATAAATATGTTTAAAACATTTCCTCATATAGTTACATTTGAAACACTCCTAAAGCTTATGAGACAGTGGAAAAAATTGAGGCAGTCAAAAAATAGTATTGTTCTTTAAACACTTTAACAGGAACTGATTTCCATGCAGATGATTTGATGCACAAAAGACATGAAAACAGGATTTTTTTAGTAAAATGTTTATTATTACCATTGTAGTATTTTTTGTATACAAGAATGTGTAACAAAAGCCAAATAAGCAGTCCATTTTAGTCTTTTAAAAAATGGTAAGGCATGTCTGCTTGAATAACCATCGACTAGAATTCCCCCCAAATCATTTTTAAACAGCGTGCACTGACAGCTCCAAACATCTCTGTGTGCTCCGTAGTCACTGACATTTGCAAATCACAACAGTACCACACTCACAGCATATGTTTCAGCAAAAAGTGCAGCAAATAATTCACATTAAAATGGAGAAGATCTTGCATAACACATCCGGTTCTAAACATTTAGTGAAAAATAGGATTTTACTTTATTTTTATCATTTTAAAAGCCAAAATTAAGATAATAAAAAAAAAACTAAATGACTAAAAATGGATGACAGGCAAATGAAATCAGACACTGCTTCATGACGCAGATCAGGGTTTGTCAGGAGGTGCAGGAAGTTTTGAAGAATGGCATAATGTTTCCTCATGTTTTGAAGAAAAAAACTACTTTTATCAAACAAAAGCTTTTTGGAAAACTAAAAAGATTTTTTTCTTTCTCAATTCAGTTTGCTTGTTGTGTTTCAGCAACACCAGCAAAGCCCTGCATTATCCTCACTCATCCACAGCTCTGATGCAATCACAGATCTTGCAGAGGCTGTAATAGGTGTATTCGACCTTTGTATGTCTGCAGATGCTTACTGGAGATTTTTTTTAACACTGTGAGAAAACACAGTTGTTAGGCCTCAGTGAAGAGGCACTATCTCCAAAGCTCAAATAATGCCGATACCTGAGGTTCCACTGCCTTATTATCAGGACTTCACTGATTATTCTGCCTCATGTCAGAACCTGACTCAGACATCTGCCTCACTGGGATGTTTAATACTTTAAAACTGAATTTGTATGAAGAGGAAATTGCACTTCTAATGTTTTGTTCTTGTGTTTTTCATTCACCTATGAATCATTTTTTCAAAAATTATTTTATAATGTAATATAATAATATATTGAAATGTTACATAAAAGAACTTAAGAGTTTTGATACTTTTTTGTTCTGTTCGTATCAACAGATTGTTGAAAAGCTGCTTTTTCACTGGGAATAAAACAGTTTTTAAAATGTTAGTTAATAAAACTCGTGCTAAACAAAGCAGAGTCAAGTCAAAGTCAAAATCCTTTATTCGTCTCACTCAGGAGAAATTTTGCTTGGTATTTAAAGAGCACAAACAAATGTAATAATTACTGATTAGTGATTAATGTGTAGCATTGTCTGTGGGTTTGCAAGGGAGGGTCTCCAGTCAGAAGCTAATGTTTGGAGGGGCCATGGAATGGAAATGTTTAGGAACGCCTGAAAGTGGACCATGGAGGTATAACTAACCACCCAATGGCCGACTGCAGTACAATTTGAAACCCAGACCCTCTTTGCAAACAGAAGGAACATTTTTCTGGATGAAAATGAAAAAGAGGACAGGCTTATAACAAAATAAATAATAAAATAGGATTTTGCAACGGTGCTGAGGCTGCTGAGAGTATTAGTTGACGAGGGAGCTGAGTAAACCTTTGACTGACTGAACTCACCGATCGGGCAGACTGATAGATTCAGCTCTACTGGCACAATAAACATACTTTATCTATGCTCTGCACACGTAGATTTGCGTGTTCACAAAGATGTTTGGTTGAGAAAACAGTGACAAACTAAAGATGTAATGCAAAAGTGTAGAGGTTTAATATTGGCTCAAGTAGAGTTATGTTGTTTCTTCTAAACCTGAACAACAATAAAAACTGTCATAACGAGTCTGAATGAAGATTTTTGCCCCTTTCTCCATACTCTATGCTCTCAGACTGATGTCACGGCTGATAAATTACTAACCACTGATAGATATTAGACAGAACATGACTTCAGAGATGCCTGGACTTATTCACGTTCCAGTTTAACTTCCTTGTTTGAGAGATATTTTCCAATAAACACCGACTATCTGTCTCTGCAGTAATTTACCACTGGGCAGTATGACATTAGAGAGGACTTTACGTTAATCACTGCAATGTTTTTTCCTCCGGCTTTGGCCTGTTGCTTCCTCCAATTAAGGTTTACACGTCAGTGATTTAATCATAGCATGCTGGTTTTGGTGGGAGGCTGCTGTTCAGTCACCTTCTCCTAAATAGATTTCTGCGAGGAGTGAGGTGATGGAGGTCAACTGTCTTGTGTTGGGAGCTTCCTGCGGCGCTCGGGGCCTCTGTTGTGAGTCACACAAGTGCACCGAGGACAGATTTCCCTTCTGGTGCTCTGTGTGAAGTCGGCCGTGATGCTGGCACTAACTTTGTGCTCGGCGCTGTTCTCCTTCTCACCTAGTGCTGCCTGCAGGTGACAGCGAGACAGGGGGACCTCTTTTGTCCCACGCTTGACTTCGTGTGCTCCAGGAGAAATGTGGTCTCTTTGAGATACTCGGAGCAGCTGTTAATTTGCAGTGGACATGCATTTGGAGGGGTCCCCGCTATGATAAAGGACGTTTGTACTGTGAAATATTAAAGGAGCACCTGGATCCTGCAAACCTGCAAATAACATTTTTCATCTTTCATGTAACATTTGTTGTTAATTACAGCAGCGTGCCTGCAACATTTTTAAAGGCTAACCTTTTTTTTTTCTATGACCAGGGGTCCCGGGCATTGTTGTGTTTGTGGAGTGCACGTTGTTTGCTCTACATCCTGTTAAAGGTCAAAGCCTGTAGGAGACAAACTGAAGGGTATGAGATGTAACCCAACAGTTCTAGGAGCACTTTCACTCCTCTAACCTTGGTACTTTTCTACATTTAGAGGTGACACAGTCACGTCATGTTAAATTACACGACCACTTCCATAACCTATTTTCACGTGGAGCTGCTGTCGTTTGATCAACAACGACAACAAAAAAAGATGCAGATTTCAGAGCGGCGCGTCACGGCGTGTAACCTGCAGAGCCTGCCGGGGAGTTCAGAAGATTAATCCACAATTTTTAGGCAAAAATAAATGCAACAAGAACAACAAAAAAGAAAAACAATCTTGAATTATTAAAGCATGGGGAATACATCAAATTAATTTTCAATTGCCATATATCTAACATCATTACTCTCTCCGTCCTCTGAGGATAAAAGAAGTGTGCAGGTGCATGTTAATGACTCGAACAAAAGAGTAAACCAGGTAAACTCAATACTATTAGCAGAGTATTAGTATTGTTGCTGACAAGCTGCTAAAACAAATAAAAACTTTATAAAAGTAGCAATCACCTAAACCAGTAAAGGTTACATTACAGTATTTTCCAGTGAACTACATACTGTAACTGCTTATAAGTACAATACAATCAGTTAAATGATCTGAAAATATAAATCTTTTTCTTTATACGGTGGATGCTTCTTGCAGCTTTATAAAGACATGAAGCCAACAAAATAATCTGTGCAAAGTAGTTTTTCTTAGTGCAGTACATGAGCACTTCTGTAGAGACAATCAAATGTGCAACAGTAAAGTGGCTGTCAGACCTCCTGCCTCCTGAAGCCACCATCACACCACCAAAGACAAATAAACTGCTAGTGCTGGACTGTCCTACGCCAACGGATTCCAAAAACGGTGTAGCCTACAGAGAGAAGATAAAAACTAAAGGAATAAATAACTAAAAATATATCGTCTGTTTACATCACATCCATGCATGCACACAGTAAAACTCTGCTTTTTTTTTGTTTGAGGGTGGGTAAACTAAAATGATAATAAAGGGTGTCTTCTTTTCTCTTTATCACACAAAGGAAAATAGTTTCCCCTTCATGTGAAAACTCATTGACATGAACCACCTCACGACCGTTTCATCACCAAGAGAAGCGTGTTTTTCAAAGCCCATTTTAGATTAATGTGAAAACACCACTTTTTTTTGTTTTCAGAGATGTGAAAGCTGGCTCACTGATGGCACAGAGCGTTGTTTGGGGAAGAGGAGGGACGGGCGACAAGCAGGATGCAGCACTGCACTCACTTCCAACCTTACTTTAACCATCCAATCAGCCGTTCTCCACAGGAGGTTCTACGTGTCCAGTGAGGGAACAGCCGTATGATTTGCTGTAAAACATACTGTTACGTAACAGTATTAAAGTCAGTGATCGGGGCCACACTGTATTATCTCCACTGAGTCTGCAGTGCCCAAAGTGAGAGCGTGAGAGAGGCCATTACCAGCAGCTTGGAGGGTCCACAGGAGTGCGAGTCGCTTGGAGCTGCCGCTGCGGCGTGCTCGTTGCCCCTTTCGGCTCCGATCACAGGAGCTTCTGTCGCGACAAAAACTACCTCTGTTGTGCATCCGTCTGCGCAGTCGCTGCCGCTGCCGGACGTGCTGCCCTCGTCACCTGCAACAACAAAACCACACAAATTCAAATCAAACAGGATCGACTGAAGCAGTTTGAGCAATAGTTTGTCTTAAAGCAAAAAGGAAAAAGAAAAAAAAAACTTTATTATTAACTAGCGTTTACTAAAGTGCCTGTGATGTTCATATCCTTCAAATACAAACAAATCAAAGAAAACAACTTTATATTTAAGAAACATGGTGTAACATGATTTTATCTATTTTGTCAGATAACTGGTACATTTTATTTTGAAGTTGGCTCAGCCAAAGTGAAACATTTAGTGACATCAAAGGGGAAGTCTTTAAGAAAAGGTCTGTGTTTATTGAAGCAATATTATTTAAACTCTGACTCTACTATAATCTATCAAAACATAAAACTTCAATAATTTCCACTAATGAAATAATAAATTTGTTGGATGATATTTTCTAGAATATTCTTCAGACTGGATTGTGCCCTGAGGTTTTATCAAAAATTGGGGTTACAGATTTATTATAAAGTCCCATTTTGCGCCTGCATATATAAAATTATTGTACCTTTTTAATTGCTAGACCTGAAAACTAAGAGTAAAGATTATTTTTTGGAGGCAGTTTTCATGCTAACCACACATTGTTTGCAGCCTCGGCGTATTCTTTCCATCTCGTCAACTCCAGCAGATCAACAGAATCAGAAGTGATTGTTTCAGTCATGACAGCATTTGAGATGTACATCTTCCTAAACATAAACTTGGCTGTCTGTCACTGGCTGCGTCTGCACACCTAAAGCTATTTATTCACCTAATAATGTCAGTCTTGCCTCAGTGCAACACCGGCGTTGGTGACAAGTTCCAACATGAATGACAAATGAGATCTTATTTCTGCAGCTTGTGTGTCTGCGAGGATGCTGTTTGTTTCTTTGTCCAAATGGAAACATGGAGCGGGAGAAAAGGAGGGCAAAAACCAACAAAAGAGCCAGGAAACTTTTCTCCTGCTGCCTCATCAGCAGCTCGGAGAACTTACTGGAGTCCTGGAAGTAGATGTCGTTTCCAATGTAGGCATAATTGAGCTTGTTGGTCATGACTCGTAGAGCCATGATCTGTTGGCGAATCAGCGTGTCCGGTCTGGTGATGTCCATGTCCACCTCGGGGTTGTTCACCTGGTTGGTTAGACCCTCTTTTACCACTTCAGGGAAATATCTGAACACAGTGACAAACCGAAACATGCACTGTCAACTTGTAACCAAGGAAACACTTTTAAAATTTGCTCCTGTGGCAACTTTGTTCACACGTTTCACTTCATTTCTCGCTGCTTTTGTGATTTTGGACAGAAGCAGATCAAATCAGTGGGATCAGAGGAAGTCAAGACAAAACATGACTCAGGCATATTGAATAAGGACCCCGCTCTGCAGTGAATGAAGTGGATATGAATGTGGTGCTGGGAATAGTTCCCATCTGTAATTGTAGTCCAAACCAAACTGAACCAAATCATTGAGTGTTATTCCAGAGCAGCATCTCAGATAAATAAAATCTGAAACAAAAAGAAAAAAATTAAAACTAGATACTGCAGTGATGTAGCATATATGACACCAATGCAGCAGAACTTAGAAATCACCAGAACAGATTTATTGTTTTAGGTAGGGGTACGGGGGGGCTCAATGGTGGGCCAGATGGATAGCCTTTCATCAGAGCTAAACAGCAAAAAACATCTGAAGCTCCTATGTTGAATAGTTTGAGTTATAAGCATTTTTGTTTGTCCAGAGACCCTCTTTTTAGAAGGAGCCCCCTCCTCATATATGGGGTCTATTGTAAAACTGTTGGCTGGTGCAGTGTGAGTTAGACACATCTACATTCCTGCCAAATTTCATGTTGATCGTTGCAGCCGTTTCCATGATATGGTTGACCAAAAATCACTGAAAAATAAATAAATAAACAAACAACATGACCTCACTTCGTGTGTGTGTGTGTGTGTGTGTGGGCACGTGTTTGCTACATTGTGGAAACCATTTTCCTGAAAAAAGCAGCCTCGTGGGGCCCGAAGGTGCGATAGCAAATTACAGGTGGGGGGTTAGGTTTAGGACCAAGGTGTAAATTGAGTTTAGGTTAGTTTTAGGGTCAGGTAGGTACCTGTGAGGTTAATTTTAGGGTAAATGGTCAGGTATAGGCTATAAAATTACCAAAAAATGAATGGAAGTCCATCTACGGTCCCCACGGGGATATAAAAGCACTAAAAATTTTTTTTTTTAGCTAAAGATTTTTTATTTTTCTTTTCCTAGAAATGAAAATTAATTTTGTTTGCTCCCGGTGCCAAAGCAGGAACTCACATTCACCGACTTGAAGGCTTTTGGACTCTTCATCCTGGTAAGAATGGCATCAGTCTTGTGTGGCTTTGCATCAGAAGTGTTTGTTTGCTGCTTTTGTCCACTGATGAGAAAAAGCTGCTTTATTTTAACTCGATACACTGATAATTTAAATAGAGAAGCGGATGAGTTCTGACACTTTCTCATGATGAAAGCTGTATGGAAATGACTTTAGCTGTGAAACAAATTAAAGTGAGGTAAATTGTACTGATTGAACATTCATGTCAGGGCTGCAGCAGGATGCCTTCTCCCCTGTGCCCCCCCTCTCCCAGCTCCCTTCATGTTTGCTGATGTGTCTTCTCTTTGTCTCTTTTGTGGGAACAAATGGGTGTGGTTCCTTTTATCCCCGAGTCCCTCTCGGTGCAGCTGTTTCTCATCACTTCATCAGTTGAACAATTTATCTTTCTTGTCATTGTCACCAGTGGTGTTGTTCTCCATCAACCAAACGCAACCAGAGTCAAATTAAACTTGTTCCTCGACTTTGTAAAAAGTTTTTCTCTGTGATCCTGTCGACTGGTCGAGCTGCATTCTGTCTGCTTTGGGTTCTTTTGCTGTGTCTGACATTTCCACGCTTCTTCAGTCTGCTCACACACACTTTGAATCACTAAACACGTTTACACTCATTCTATGTCCTTTCACAAAAATCTGCTTCATACTTTTCCAGAAGTCTGTTAATTTTATTTTAAGGCCATCATCTGAACAAAGGTTTGAAACAACTACTGACAAAATTAGTTTTTCCTGAATTGCTGGGCTGCAGTCACGTGACCCGGAGGACGCGTGAATATCAGGCTGTGTCTCAATTCAGGGTCTGGGTCCTCATGAGTGCGCATTTGTCGGCCGCATAAGTCACTGCCCCGTGCCGAGTACTGTCCCAATTCGAAGGCTCCTCATGCGGCCTCCAAACTCTCAAAATCCGAGGATGCATCTGTGTATCCTCACCGGCCAAGGGTATCCCAGGATTCATTGCGCGGGCAGCAAAATAATGAATTGAGACACAGCCTCAGATGGGGGGCAGGAAGTGATTTGCTCTGGTTCCAAACAGAGAAATGGATCACATCGAGTACACTCATGTCCTAAACGGGCTGGAGCAGATGAAATATCGCAAAAAAATACACGTACATTTAGGATATGATCCATATTTTCTTCATAAAAGAGACTTGTTATATAGTCTGGAGGATTTACCCGCGTCGAGGCGATCGACATAAACTATCTGATGCTGCAGACCTCGTATTCTACAATGAGCCAGATGAAAGCTTTCAAAAGCCTCAAAGCTACAATTATTTAGTTTCAGGTTGGGTCAAACATTTAGGATCCAAAGAAGCTTTAAATGTCTGTCGACTTGTTTCTGCCAGGGTGAGTAGTGACTTGTGCTACTTTAAGTAATTTGCCTACGATAACGATGCTAACGCTAACAACCAGTTAACTCGTTATTTCTATGTGCTTGGATCTACTTGTAAACAATTTATTTAGCTTCTGTAAAGCCAAATTTAAGTAACTATCCAAGAAAATATCAGAAAATATGATTTAAAAACAATATGATCCTTACCTGTTAGAAAGTGGTCTCTGCAAACTCTTGCATTGTTTGTTTCTGCACCTCCTGCTTTTAGCCGTAGATTATTAATCCACTTTTGTAGTTTTTTTCTGTAAGTTTTTTAAAATTAACTCCCTTGTGAAACACTACTTTCAGTACACGAAAAAAAAGGTTAGATTTCTCCCGATTAGAGCAGCTGCAACAACCGTACACGCCACAGAATTTAGGCATTTTGACGCTGAATCAACAGAAGGAAACAGGGCTGTGTTTACTTCCTGCCCCCCCGTCTGCATTTCATGACATCGATACTACGTCATCTGCAACCCAGCAATATTTACAAAATAACACAAAAAACTCAAACACAAATTCTGACCAAACTTACTGCACACTCGAAAAAGTACCGTAGGTAAAATCTTTGGTATAAATTCTGCACATTCTCTTAAAAAACAAAAATGGATCGTCAGCGAGAATTTATGGTAAAATAACATTCACTAGGGTCAGTTTGAAAATGTTTCCTAATCATAGCTACTCAGCTTATAATTTGCAAATCAGGTAATTTAAATGAGAAAAAAATGATAGACATTTTTTTTCTAATTGCAGAGAGTTAAATTACAGAAAACTTAAGTGTGTTATTAAGCTTAATGTGCTCATGATGGTGTGCTCCCTGACATGCTGGTAAATGATTCTTTTTTTCTTTGAAATAAATCTAAAATAATAAATTACTGCTTTAAATGAGAGAGAGAGAAAAAAGTGCTGCTCATCTAGTGATCCTGATGTTTTTAGAAAGGTTTCTTCACTAGTGGTGTTCTGACCCAATTTTCAAATCACATTTAGCTGCTACATGTTAGCATGTTGATTCTGAAGTTGTAAATAATTTTCTGACATGTTTGTTTAGTTCACTTTTACATTTTAACCTTCCTCTGGTCGGCTGCTCTGCTGAAGTCTGTATTTATGGAACTGAAGGAAATCTTTTTCTATTTAACACTGATTTTTTTAATCCACTACACATTCTTGTTTTTACTTAGAGATCTAGGCTATTTTTTGATAATCTAGTTGAGTAATTACCGATCTTTATGTGTCATGATCAAACGGTGATAAATTGATGTGAATTCTGTTTTGAATGATCCGTTTCACAGGTCATCTTAAAACAGAATGTACTTTAAAATGACAAGATTAGTTAACCCACGCCTTTTCACCAACACTACAGATCCACGTTTAACTTATTTTCTCTTCAGAACTCTGAATTATTGTGAAAGAATTAAACCACTCGACAGAGAAGGGCCTTCCAATGGTTGTGACGTATTGTCCCTGAAGGAGTGGTCGGACTCAGAATCAATTGTTGAAATATTTGCTGTTGTTCATGATTCGTTACTGAAATATCCTGAAACTGAATTAAAGATCTGTGCTTTGGTCCGGCTGAAGGTATTTGTAAAGCTTAATTCTTTGTAATTAAATGGTCAAGTTTAAATCTGAATTTGTCTGTTGGTTCGTGTCACGGTTTCCAGTAAAAAAAAGTTTCTTACAGAACAAAGCGACGTGTTGGAAGTAGAACTAACTAAAGTATCGATTCAGTAACTTTAGTATCGATGCGGTCCGAGACCGACGTCACTATCATGTTTCTGTGGATTCTCAGTCATACAGGACATGGAAAATTCAAGGATGAAGCAACTGGACTTCTGTTCTGTAGCTGAAGATGTGGAGCTTCAAGATTTAAACTGCATGACTCAAGGTTAGCATCACTATTATTTTTGGATCGATCCACTCACCCACCTCGCTGATGTAAGTCTGATGAAATACGACACGAGCGTTCAGACTGAGGTTGCTTTGAAAAACATCAGGTATGACTAGGATCAGGTTCAAATAAAAAAAAGTGTTTTTATAATAATTGTGTAATGTTTAAGTTCTAACTCAGTAAGTACTTGCTACCCAAACGGAAATACTCATATTTGCACTCAGTGAAAAAAAACTGGTTTTGGGATACCCCTATCATCTACCTTCTGACAATTAATTTCAGTTTCAGTAATTATTTGATTATGGTTTGTATTTAATTAATAAACAATCAATAGTTTAAAAAAAAACACTCCTGACACAGTCTGACTGGTGTTTAATTATCCATTTACCTACCGGATTTAGAGTGGTGCTTAAAAATGGTTCTGGCACAAGCATATATCTTTTATTGGACCATCTGGTGGGTTTGTTATTTTGGAGAGCATCGAAGCGACGGAGTGATGAAGGCTCCCTGCCAGCATCTCCAGTCCTCTGTCAGGGAGAACAACTTTCTGACCAATCAACTGGAAGGCTCAGGGTTACTTTACAAGCTGACAAGATGTGTTTGAAGCTCCTCATTCCTCTGAGTTTTAGAGCCTCTGAGATTATATACCGCACAAGTTCTCCGTATTAGTTACAGAGAGAGCGTTAATCTGTGAACAGAGTGGGGTTATTTTAATCCCTGGCAGGAAAAAGGTGATAACAGGAGTGCGGCGTAACTTTTTTTTTTTTCTTTGTGGTTATCAAGTCCTCACCTGCCCTTTGTGTGGCTGTTCCAACACTGCTCCTCATCAGACTCTGTCAGATTGCCTTTGGCACAGATGTCATCTGGCAATTTGGACCAGAACCCCCTGGACTCTTTGAGCTTCTCTTTGATGTCAGTCACCTGCCATTGACCAAAACAGTAGAGAGAAAAGAAAATCAGGTTTTAAGTGTAAAAAAATGCAAGTCAAAAAGATAAGAAAAGCAACGCAAATTTCATATTCAACAATCCGTTTTTAAAGGACGTTGGGATTTTAGACGTTGATCCTGCAGCACGTTTGTGTCGGAGCACAAAGCCTTCTGTTCCTTTATTCCATCAGGGGAGAAGTGCTGTTGGACAACAACAGTTTTTTTCCTTCTTTTTGTCCACTTCCATCCATATTCTGTTCATCTCTGATTCATACAAGACAGATTTGAGGTTTTCAAATCTGATATTTGGCATAAGTGGCAACCCCCGACTGATTCCATCTGGGCTCGGCAAGAAGTTTGAGCGGGTGATTAGCAAACAGGAGGAGGAAAAACAAAAAAACATGCAGACTTTGTCATGCACAGAACCACATTGTGTTTCATTTTTCTGATTCATTGTCATTTTGACACAGTTGGAAACAATCGGGGACAAAAGCGAAAATCATAATAGTTGAATTTTAAAGTCTAAGTTGTTTTTAAGTGGCTTGTATCGCAGTAATTAGAGTCAAATGCTTCACATTTACTGTTACGTCAACAAAATCCTGTTTTTCAAATTAAAGTTCTGGTCATCGTGACTTTTGTTTTCTTTAATGAGGACGTAAAGCATTCAAACAGTGACAGGCAGGTCAAACTACTCATAGACTGAGCCCTACCTTCGAACAGTAATATATTCATCCAGTGTGTTTTGTGAGAGTGTGTTTTTTGTGTGTTAATATATATTTTGGTGAGAAGCCCTTTGTAGACGGGCCATAACCTTCTCTGAAAAATTCTATTCCTTTCAGCTGTGTTGCAATTCTTTCTGTAAATTGTTTTGGACTCTAACCAATTTCAGGTACTGAATTGTTCAAGGCTCCAAGAAGCATGGACTGAAACATATCTGTCTTATACAATTTACTGCCGAATATATCGAAAAAATAACATCTGACTGAATGCAGCGCTCCAAGCCTGCATTCCTAACACTTCTACTTTCAGCTGAGTTTTCAAAGTGTGCCGACATTTACTTTTTTTTTTTGCTTTAACTTCAGGTAAGGTTCCTCCTGATTGAAATTATCGCTGCTGGCCGGCCTGAAGCTTTGATCCATGTGACTGAAGCTGTGGTTAATCAGATTTATTCAGGAGAATTCACATCCAGATGCAGCACTGTGAAGGAAAAAAAAACAATCTCCACTCCTGTTTACTTCAGCTTTATTAATAAAGTACTTACAAGTGACTGACACAAGCTAAAAACTTTAATTTTATATCTTCATCTAAGTTGGCTGTAAGGCTTTATGAGGATAAAGATTTCTCATGTGGTATGAAGATTAACACACAAACTCAGTGATAATCAAATAAAAACAAAAAGGTGAACACCCAAACAGTAGCCGATATTTTAATTATCTTCATAACATTTATATTAAATGATTAGATGTGTTTTGATGTTTTCATAACAGACATATTGAGGCATCCTCGATGGTATTTTAAAGATTGTTTTAATCAGAAAATTGCAAAGACACAACAGACACACAGTGTGTGATGAGGGAGTCCATCCTCTGAATATGGTGACGTGACAAAGTCATAAAGTTTTGAATAAGAGTATTTATATCAGTGGATCAGTTATTTTATGAGTACCTTCTCAGGAAGCACTGTTCAAGTACTACCACTCTGACTGACATTAAAACAGGAAGTTTACAACTTTTATATTTATGTCAGAAATCAAACAAGCTAGTATGACTGGTCCCTTAGTTCTTCATGTATTGCTTCTAAGCTAATTTTGGTTATTTATAATATTAATCATATTATTATATCAATATTTTTCTAATTTTGATCTTCATTGCTTCTATTTAGCATCGTCATAGTTGCTAGGTGACAGGAAATACATCAGGATGAGGGCAGGAATAAAGCTGAAGGCTAGACCATCCAAATTCCTGATCCACAAAAGACATTTAGATCATGTAGACTGGTCCACCAAAGGAGGCAGACCCTGAATTTGGACAGAACCAAGGTCTGTATATGAAACCACTTGGTAAGAAAAAGTGCCAAAAGGTCAGGAAATTTGATTCAAATCATTTCAGCTTTGAATTCAGTTATAAGAGTCATAATCTAATGGTGCCATTCTCCACAACGAGTACATTATAAAGGAATAATCAGGACTTAAACTTCTCCCTCCAACCAGGGTTCAGGTAGCCTGGCCCTTGCTTTCCTACGCAGTTCCGCTTGATTCTAATCTCCGTTCTCTGCTCTGTCTGGGATTTCTCCCATTGACAAGGCTTTCTCTGGTAGAATATGAACCGGACCAATCAGCAAACAGGAGGAGGAGTTGTGAACGATGATGTCATCTGCGCCGTTTTAGCCTGCAGCACTCATTTAAGGCTGCAGCATGCTTCATCCGAACTGCCGAAATCTGGCCGAACCGTTGCAGTTTCATGACGAAAATTGGGTCATTCTGTTTGGATTGTTGACATTTCCGCATCTTCTTGTCGCAACCCGCGGGTCGACCCCCCTCCACATAAGAATACATACAAACTTTATTGTGTGATTGGTCAGAAGTTTGTGGGAGTGTTTGTGCTGAAAGCGCTCAGACGCTGCATTTTGCTTGAACAACTTACTTAAAAAAAAATTAAAAAAATCGTCTCCAGAAGCCGACTGTTGTAGCAGGAAGCAGCAGTTTATAAAGATAGTCAAACGGCCAAAAACTCATGAATGAAGATAAAACAGATGTTTTGCACGGTGGAATCCGACTGATAAAAACTTTGGAGCTTGATCCATAACCAGTTTGAATAAATAATGTCGGGTGATGAGTCTCGGACTTCTTTTCCCGCACTGTAGACTCCAGCGGGAAAGAAATCCCATGCAGTGACGTATGCTGCAGCGGGAGGGGTTTCCCAGGAGCTCAGCACGGTGTGTCTCAGGAGCTATGAAAGG
>JARVJO010000164.1:5322609-5336618 GCA_031762555.1 Cynodonichthys magdalenae | reverse complement strand
CTTTTGTGTGTGTGTGTGTGTGTGTGTGTGTGTGTGTGTGTGTGTGTGTGTGTGTGTGTGTGTGCATTAGTCCTAAATAACTCATGAACCTCTGGACAGATTTTATTTAAACTTTTTGAAAGGAATAACAAGACATGCATCTACAGCTGATTCACCTTTTGAAGGAAATTTTGTGACTGAATTTAAGGTCCAGTCTTGTATTTTACACTTTGTGATCATTGCAGCCATATGGTTTAAACAGCAGAACACAGTCAGTGTCTCTTATCAATACAAGGCCTCTATAATATAAACAAAGTTGGTTACGTTTTAATGTCTGACGTAAAAGGTACCGCCTCCAGGGGTGGGATCAGGAAGTCAGATGTGATGTTTCATGACAGTGTGTCGTCTTTCTCTGCTGATGAGGGATTGTTATGGTTTTGGTTCTGATAAGACCCAATCACTCTCACAGAACTGCTGTGAGATTTTTGAATAAAGCTTTTGACTTCCAACGTATTGAACATGACTTTCCAACACTTTGGAGTCAAACAAATTCAAATTGGCCAATTAAAAAACACAAAAATGGTTATACCTAGTCATTTTCATCATGCACTGTACTAATATTATTATAGTATGCTTTATATATGATAACCTAAGATGGTCTTAAAAAGAGTTTTAAACTGCTTAGAGGCTAATTCTAGGTTTTTGAGTTTAAATTAAGTTGTCATTTCTTAAAACAGCTGCGATTTAAAACTGTAGTTTATCCCATGCAGAGGTTTTGTTTAACATCAGGAATTGATGGAGCATCCACAAAAACACTGCTCCCTTATTTTACTCCTACAAACATAAGCCTTCCATTTCATGTACAAAGATACACCGATGGGTTTTCTTCACAAGAGAATTGATTATTTCCACATTTTCAATATTTTTTCTGATCACGTCTGCCGTTGATTACACAATTAGTGGAGGCTCTGTGCCCCTAATGAAAGCTCCACACATCTGTTACATTCAGCAACAGGGAGCAGGTATACTTAGCATGCAATTCACAAAGTGTACTTGTAACAGCAGCTTCACTAAATAACCTTCATGATTTTTAACAGTAATGTGTGTTCTCTTGTCATCGCAGTAATTATATTTGCTTTACAGCCACAAACAGAACTGTGCGTATTACTCTTCAGACTCGCAGCTTTAACTGGAAAAGCCATGTGGTGGGATGAGCTCACGTGTGCAAAACAGAGGATCTAATTTCTATTATTAGAAAAAAAAAACATAGGATAAAGTCTATTATTTCACGGCAAGTAAAGAAGAGCATCTTTGTCTGTCAAAGCAGAAACAGAAAAACAAGATTATCAAGGATGCTTAAAAGCCATAACAATGAATATTTGTACACAGCACTTCTCAGCTTACTAACATTATTTTAAATCCTGTTCAAATGGCTCTTTTATTGGTAATAAAAACTGTAGAAGTTTATTTTTTTTAGCATAAATTATATTTATCATCATAAAGTGTACATTTAGCAAAACAACAGTTTTGTAAAACACTGCCTTTTAGATTTTTTTCTTTTAAATAATTATGTATTTTATCATCTAACCTGTAAATCTTACAACATCTTAACTAATACAGTTTAATTGTTGCTCTGAAATAGATTTTCAAGTTCATATTTGCCAAAAATTCCTGACAACACGTGAACCTAGAAGGATCCAGTTCCTGAGCAGTGTGGATACGGCACAGTCCTGATAAACAAAGCGTGTCCTGCTAATGTAAGCACAGATGGAGGTTTCATACATAGCTGGTTTTGTGTCTCATCCCAAGGGTAAACACAGCATTTGGGGAGGGAAAAAATATTCGATAAACAGATGCTCCTCTGCAAGGTAAAATTACAAAAACAACTTTTATAAGTAAACAAGCTGGATGGCGCTAATTGTGATTTTTCTTTTTTTGTCTTGACCTCTTGAGTGGAATGACTTCAAAATATTTTAAAAACTGTCACGATGATGTGTTAACATGATCTAATGGGTGAAAAGCTCTGAGGAGTATCATTACTACTCTTCAAACGTAACAAGCAGAAAGAGAAGAATGTATAAGGGATTAGTATTGATTGACCTTTCATACAGATACTCGCACCAAAAGAACAGAACGTCGTGTAATTTGTTCCATTGGATTTCTTCCAATTCCTGGAGTCTAGGCTGGTTATAGAGTGAAGCTGCTTGTAAACAAAGTGTTTAGACAGCATCAAACTGAAGTACAGAGGAGAAATAAAGCAGAATGAACTAAACTAATTTAGCTTGATCAAATTTAGCAACCTGTTTAGCACACAGACGTGTAGAACTCGGAGAATGAATATGAGTCTCCATCAGGACCTATTTTATTCAGGATGGAAGATTACAATGAAGCTCACTTCCTTAAAAAGACAACTTTTACTAACTGGCGTTTTGTAATGTACTGTTTTATATAGACATTTAAAGGAGACAAATCATGAAAAATCCACTTTTTAAGCCATTAAATGCATTCTGTTGTGTACTTAGAGTCTCTAGGAGGCAGAAAAGTTGAATTTAGTTTCACCCTGTGCTGTGTAGATCATTATATTATGGTTGTGTCATATTTTTCAACCTGTCCAGTTTTCTCTATTTTCTATGATATTTTCAGAACTATTACACCACAGTAGTTGTGACGGAACTTCAAAATAAGGTCTGGACTTACCAACTACAAATTTATCATCTCCATTCTCCTCTGGTTCTGGGTCAGACTCTGGCTCCAACATATAAGACTGGATGGACAAGTCTTCTGTTGTTGCCATCTTTTAATTTGTAAATAAAAACGTTTCTGCACTGCTATATAGACATATCTTTGCTATCAAACTAGAATAAACCGGTCTGGAAGCTGGAGGGGGCCAGGTTGTCTGACGTAAAGAGACAGCCTCAAAACGAGTTGATCCGAGACACATCTCAGAAAAGGGGAGGAGCTTGTGGAGTTACAATAAGGAGGAATTCAGATCAAAGCATTGCAGTTCCACTTTTTATAGACCTCAACCGAATGATTTAAATGTGAAAAGAAGGATTTAAAAGCATCATAAGTCTCCTTTAGTAAAACTGTAATTTGATTTGAATCTAAGTTAGGGTGTATTCACATTTGGTCCGCTTTAAACGGAAGTTTGTTTCCCCTGTTGGTCATGACTTTTTATGCAGGTGTGAATACACTCATATGAACCCTGGTGTGGACCAAACAACTGGACCAAGACCCACTTTTGAGGTGGTCTCGGTCCGCCCCCAAACAAACTCTGGTGCAGTGGTGGTGTGAATACAGACCGGCCTCAAACCGAACCAACTACAGGAAACTACAGGAATTGTGCCTCTTTGGACTTTACGAGCCACCGTTTGCTAAGCTACATGGTAACAATTAGCCCTTCAGTGTTGCTAACACTACCACTGTGCTACAAACAATAAGCCGTTGTGAGTCAGAGAACACGAAGCATCTCGTCTTCTTTGCCAACACCGTCCCAAAATTAGAAGTATATTATCAACTGTTAAATGAGCTGCTCTTGAAATTCTAAATTACATTGCTGTTTTAAAAACAGCACCATCTTACTGATTGTCAAATTATAGTCTGCTAGCTAAAAGCACAATGTGAATACAAACCGCACCAAACAAAATAAACAAAGTCTGCTTTTAATCTCAAACAAGTGGACCAAAGAACTTTCCTGGTCTGAATACATCAGATTCAGGACTTTGCTTGTGTTTTTGTATTGTGATGACCTTTGTTGTGAATTTCCATCACATAATTAAACTAAATCAATCCTTTCTCAATATCTTTTTTAAATATTTGAGGGTAAATTGTAAAATCATTCAAAGTCCTGCAGTTTCTAGGTCACAGAAAAAAACTCTAGCAGACAAACGCATAATATCGGATTGAACCGGTGTCTCTGCACAGGGGGATTTAAATTCTACAAAGCGTAGCAAAGACAGGTCTTTTAAAAAGTAGCAAAATCTCCAAAGGTAAGGAACATGAATGGTCACTTTCTTATTGAGCTGGCAGCAATTGGGTTAGCTCATTGAAGCAAAATGGCCCTGCAGTTTTGTGATTTGGTGCTTTAAATAATACGCTAAATGGGATTTTCTTGGGCACATTTTGGTTCGTTTCAGCTCGCCTGTGTGCCCACCTATTTAGAAGAGTTTAGCAAACGGTGTTCTGCAGTGTAAAATTAAGGCAAACACCTTCTACCTTTAGGCAGAGTGATAACCACACCATGTCAGGGGAAACACTAGAGCACTAAACAGCCTGATAATGAGCACAGTGGCTGAAGCAGAGGAGATTCCAGTTTGTGCTGTTTTGTTCTTTTGTTTTTGGCAGCATCCAAAGTCAAGCTGCTCAGAGGGTACTGCAACCAGGTTTAGTGGACTGGTTTGGACCTACATTTTGTTTGGGTTGGAAAATGGCTGCAAATTACGCAGAATAAACCTGAACAGGATGTGTGTAAGATGTGAAATCCAGATTAAACAAATGAATAAACGAAGGAATCTACTTAACATGCTTGAATTATAACATGATTAGGAACTTTTTTTTTTTTATGAAAAAAGATCCTTTGTTTTATGTAGTGATGCACAAAACAATCAAGTGTTTTTAATTGCAAATACAAGTTACAAGAAAGTGCTGGGAGTTAAACTCTGAAAGGTATTTTTCCGTTCCAAAGTGGAATTAAATGATAAAAGTGAGGCGGATTTCACAACATCTGGTTTGGTTCTCTCAGACAGACATCTGAAACTAAGTGCACATGTTTGAGATGTCATATGAAAATCTGTCATTGATGCTCGTTGCACTTGAGCGGAAAAGACACAAAAATCTGACAGAAACACTTTACGGCATCTCAGTCAGAATATTAATAATAAAAAAAAGAAAAGTCGTTTTTGACAGATCAAACCCTGCAGCTCTCCTGCATCGACGGTGGAGAACAGGGGAGCAGAAGGCTGAAACAGTTTGAACACAAACCCGGCAGAAGAGCCGGAAATGACTGAACAAAAGGTTTTGTAATTTAGCAGTGGATCCCCCGCAGCATGCACCATCCTGCACACATGTCCCTAAGCAGCTGTCCACAACAACAGGTGTTTCTACGTTCTTTCTTACTCTTCAGATGCACATTGGAAAAATACTGAAAGCTGGTTTTGAACGCAAGCTCAGTTTTGCTCAGTTGTGTGTTTTTGGGAGCGATTGGAACATTTGGATCCCCAGCAACCACAGCCGTGGGAAATATTGTCTTTTGAAACAGCAAAGCGTGAAGAAAAAGGAACAAAGAAGATATGAACTGCACAGGCATCTTTAGATGATTGTGCAAGGCTTAGCTTAAAAACACAACCATAAAACCAAAGAGGTGCGAATAAAACAAAAGAGAACCATCTTCAAATGGTTACGACAAAACAAAACAGAGGGGAGATGTGTGGGTGTCGTTATTATTAAATAAAAGAGTAGTTATTTAAAACTAAGCATTTATGCGGTCATCTTATTCTGCTTTGTCTGTCCACATATGGTTTAATAATCTATATTCAGAGAGAGGATTCTGTTGAGCAAGCATGGCTCGTTACACATTAGTCATTGTTCTAAATTTATCTCTTTTGACAGTCAGAATTACCTCTAGATGGACCAATTTATTGCTCCCTATTCAGCCATAGAGATCAGTACTTAACCCACCCAGCTCACACCATCACATTACCATAAACTTTAGGTGTGAGCTGAAGAGTTGAAGTGAGATGTGAGTGAGGTTACACGCTCTCCAGAACAGTTTTCAAGAATTTACAGTAAATAACCGTGTCTGTCTGTTGGAAGACCTGAAGATATCCTCCCTAATAAAGTTGCTAAAACTAGACAGTAAAACAGCCAAAACCATGAAAAATATAAAGAAAATATAGCTTATTTGTAATGCATGATACATTTCTACCAGTTCTTTCAACACAAATCCTGATCTGTTAAACCAGTAGCAGGGCTGGGATCCAGTTAAAATGATTGGTTTGTATTTTTTTATTTTATTTAAAAAAAACACCCAAAACTCAGAGCATTCCTAATGTCGGTTTCTGCTATTGTAGTTTTTTTTAAAAGGAAAGTGGGCTCATTGTTAAGGCCTGAACACTGTATTTCAGGGGTCTTCAATGTTTTTTCAGTCTGGGACCCCCAAACTGTGCATGTATGTATATTATATGGATATCTGGCTACATGTGGACTAGGTGTCTGCAGCACTCAGGAGCAGGGACAATAAAACAGCAGAGCAGGTTGGGAAATGGTTATTTAATTTTATTTGTTGTTTTGGTTCTTTTCTGAGACTTAAAATAAATTTGAAGCTGAGTTAAAAAAAAAAAAAAAATCGGTGAGATTTGAAAAGGTCCATGGGATTGCCTGATACGTCTGTATACCTGCACAATGAGGTAAAATCCATGTAATTTACAGACAATTCATACAACTTGACATGTATGTGCTTAGATGATCAGTCTGGGAGTGAAGCAGAATTCAGCTGGTGTTCTCACTGAATGCATGAATTTCTGAATGAAAGACATTATTTTATGCCTTCATTCAATAGTTTGCTACATGTTGAATTCATATTAATGTATGTTTAAAGACATTACTTTAAAAAATCGAAGTATTAGGAAAACCCAACGTTGAAGACTTCTGCTGTATATAAACCACCGGACTAGTAAAAATGAAGAAAAATAAAGAAACACGGCTGACTCAAAGCTGCACAGGTGTTGGTACTCAGTGGAGTAAACTTTTACGTTACACATAAACATTAAACGTTGGCAGCACGATGATCAGTGGTTAGCACTGATGCCTCACAGTAAGAAATGCCCTGAGTTTTATCCCCGGTTTGGAAATGGAGTCTTTCTGTGTGGAGTTTGCATGCTCTCCTCACACTTGTGTGGGTTTTCTCTGGGTTTCCCCCACACCCCAAAAACATGTACAAAAGGTTGCCTTCAGGCCCAGGGCGCCTTAGCAAATGAGCTCTGCGATCTCAATGGGATTTGTCTGGTTAAATAACGATAAAATGTCAATTTATAAGAAAAACCATGAAACAGAATGTGGTCCTAAATCATAAAGTAGCGCCACTAAGATGTTTTCTTTGCTTTTAAAATGTTTGTTGTTGTGCTGATATTACAGTACAGCTGACTACAGTATAATATTTAGCTCAACATGAGTAAAAGACAAAATAAGCATGCATTGTGAGAAGTATCAATCACTGCAGCTGGTTTGGTTTGAAGTGGTGGCTTGTAGGTGGTGGTGGTGGTGGTGGTGGTGGTGGTGGTGGGGGGTTTAGACAGTACAGCAGGAACAGTATGAAGATAGGTTGAATATTCCATAAAAATTGAATTATTAGAATTATTAAACAGAAATAAATGTCATGAAAATAACCACTGATTAATTAGATTGCTGGACACATACACTTTAATAAAGTTGTTCAAAGATTTTAAAATACACAGAAGCTACAGTCAAAGTCAGTTATTTAAAAGAAGACATGCTTCTAAATTTCTCTCTGTAAAATCTTTGTCAGCACAATTAGAAAGTCAGTTTAGAAAGCCCATCAGCGCTCTCATGCCCCGTGGTTGTTACTGCTGCAAGAACATCAGCTCAGCATGCCAAGTATACTGAATTAGCATGCCAGTGTGATTAACTGGTCTCAACATTTGTTCTTTTTTCCCCAGCTGATCTGCTCAGCTCAGGCCATTACAGAGCTAAACTCTGTAGAACAGATCTGCATTATGTGCCACAAGTCCATCGGAGCTGTAACTGGATCCATTTTATGGCATGACTCACAGATTGGGTAAATGTGTCTGTGTTACCACTGATCATAATTGGCAGTTGTGTCTGCAGTTGTATCGGGCAGAATGATTTGTGTTTGACTGATTGTTCTGCCTTGAAGAAACTTACTTATGGGAACTGAGTTGCCGACAGCAATTCAGAAGCTCAGTGGTTTTCAACTCGGAGTTTCTTTTCATGCATTCAAATTTGCAGTTTTTCTTTTTTTATTCTTTTAGTTTTCTCAGTAAAGTGTAGCTACAGCAATAAATCTACACTTAAGTGAGCTGGATGGTACAAATCCACATGAAATTACTGTGAGTGATTGAAGGCACCGATCATTTATTTAACAGGTTTTTTTTCTTTGTGATTTTTTTTTTCTTTTTGCCACATTGTTTCCTGGTCTTGGTCCTCTGCTAAAACAAAGTTAAATGGAGCGTGCAGAAAGGCCTGGCCGCTGCTAATGACTAATTTGCTTTCTTTCCAACTGCATCCCCATTTCTACCACACTTAACGACAAACAGCCCATTAAGGCGGCTTGAAATATTTAGAAAATGGTCAAACGAATCAATGATTGAATCCTCTCAGGACATCCATCACATTGTTTATTTTTCTCTTGTTGGTGTAATGGAAAAACTAACAGTAAGGTCCTGTCAGCAAAACGACTTCAAGCGACAAGAAACAGTAATTTCTGTCATGATTGGCAAAAAAAAAAGAAGAAAAAAAATATATATATTTGTGTTGTAGATACAGGAAACCTCTCTGGTTTGTCAGCATTAGACAGATGGTAAAAGAAATGTTTTGTTTTACAATTTAGGTCAAATAATCAGTTCTCTACAAGGAACAGAGACTGAGGTTGTTTCCTGTTTAATAATGGAAAATCATCATTTCTTTCTTTTTTTTACTTTATGCAACCTGATTTCTTTTTTGATAAATACGCTCATTTGTAAGTACATTATTGTGTTTAACTTCCTTCCAAAAGACTTTTCAGCATGGAATTTATTAAAGGTGCAACTATTCATGTATCTGTATAGAATCGTTCATTAAGGTGCTTTAGGTTCAATATACACTATGTATTGAACAATACAGATTTTTCAAATTTATTTTGTCAATTTGTCTTCTGAAGACACTCTGTGTTGAAGGATCAGTGGATCTGTGTTCGACTACTCCACCTAGGCTGCATTGTGGAGCACAGATCCCCTGAGAAGCTTGCTGTTTCAGCAACATTTAATTAAAAAACTGGACTTTTGAGGTTAAATGTTCATAATACATTTCAATAAATTACAAGTTAAGAAGGGCGTGGACATTTGTCTTTTTTGTATCAAAAAAATATTGAACCGTGAGACTAAATTACTGAACCAAACCGAATCGTGAATTTTCTGTATTTTTGCGCCCCTAGAATTTACATCACCTTGTGCATGACTGGGTTTTCTTTAGGTCCTCCAGGTTCCTCCCAGACTAAAAACATGCACTTTAGATTAACTCTAAACTGTCACTAGGTATGTGAATTGTCTATCTTGTGATCCTAAAAAGGTTTTGCATCCTGTCTATAGTGTAGCAGACCTTTCACCAAATAGCAGCAACCTTCAGTGTAAAACAGTGGGTTAAACAAATAAACGGCTGAAGGAATTTTTCATATTTCTTAAATTGTTGCTAAGGATGCCACTCTAACAAAATAGAAATGCATTTTTACATATAATTTAAAACTCACTTATTCATAACCAGTCATTTTAGGGAAAAAAAGTGTTTTGCCCTCTGTACACGTGTTTACATCATTGACTTTAAAGTTAAACTGTGTGATTATGCAAAAAATTCTGCCAACCCCACTAATTATGCAATTTCATAGTGACTTTGCAAATCAAACCCAGTTACATGCAAAGCGAAAGCAAAACATGTAGCAATCCAAACTACACAAAACAATAACTCACACATGCAGAATTTCATAGATACATCAAATTTGTGGATTTTTATATGAGATGTAATGTTTACTTCTGGCAGTTTTTTTCAGAATTCTTCACTAGAATATTAAATAAGTAATATTCCAACTTTTTTAATTATACAAGAAGTATAGGCAACATATTTAAAGTTTCATATCATTCGAACAGATTTCCCTGAATGGTGGAATACATGTGGCAAACCTCAAAATAACATTTAAACAGATTAAACAATGGCAACCATTAAAAGGGAGCTTTCTAAGTTCTAACCATTCAGCTGTCATTCTGATCCTCTAAGTATTCCTTCAGACATGAACTTCTGATAAAAAAAGATGAATAAAACACGTGCAAAGTCAATAAACAACCATGTCACAAACACGTAATCAATAGCAGAATATAAAGAGGTGGAGTGCAACGGGCAGGCTGATTAAAACACCACGAGAGAGACGACTTGGTGAAAGCAGGAGGAGGAATGGAAGACTTACACTGTGTTGCATTGTCCTCCAGACAACCCTCTGGGAGCAGCAGAGAAATGAAGAAGAAAGAGATTTAATTGGACATCGGAGATGTAGAAAGACACACAGAGAGCGAGGGAGAGAGAGAGAGAGAGAGAGAGAGAGAGAGAGAGAGAACTGGAGCAAAAGAATGTCTAATAGTTAGTGAAGCAAAAAGTTAAATGATAAATGGTGCTGCTGAAATATTCTATTCACCAGCCTGTGAGATTTACTACCTCAAACCATTCGATAAACAATGAATTTCTGTGAAGTGCAGTGGAATCAGTTCAAAATCTTCTGTTATCTAATCTGATCAAGGCAGAAATCAAGACCTGCCTACAAACCTGATGGGGACAATTAGTCTGTAGTGGTCCAATAGCTAAATATTTCAAATTCAGTGGAATCAAATAGGCCTAATAAAATATAACGCTTATAGCTGCTTAATATATTTTACATTTTAGGAAATAATGTAGAGTAACTCTCAGCCTGAAAACAGCTCAAATCTTTGAAAAGCAGCAGGGATAAACATTACATCACATTATAAAAAATAGGTAAACTGGAGAAACTTCTGTGTTTTCTACTTTTTTATGTTTATGTTGAGAAAATAAGATTTGTTTAAAATGTTCAGACTTGTACTGTAAAATGTGAGTAATTCAGCAAAGTTCTGGCCACATTTTCCAAACCCATTATGATTTATCCAACGTATTCCGTTTTTTTTTTTTTTTTTTACAACTACAGCTTAACAGAATAGTCCACTGATAAAGACCTGTACAGTACACGCTGCAGCTTTAAATCGCTTCACTGCTTCTGCATATTTTCCATTTTAATCCGTTTGTACAACTTATACAGCATAAGATTAGTAACTGCACCTTTTAGTCAAAAGGAAGATAATGTATTTAATGGAAGCATTTACTAGATGAATATGAAACGGGGTGAATCACGTGAAATATTTATTTGCACAGAGCGTTCAGAAGATACATTTATGGTATAAAATGAAAACAAGGCTCATCAATAACATGTCCTACATACACTTTTATTGAGTTTAAGATATTGTTGATCAACATTAAGCAACTACACTGGTTAGCACCATTGAGATACACTGTAACTCACATGTGTTAAACTCGAGGCTTGTGGGCCAAATGTGGCCCACCGCAGCATTTTGTGTGGCCCGTGAGAGCTTCAGATGTGAATTAATATCTTAAAATAAGATGCTTAAAACCAGCATTGACTATGAACTCCATTTCCCATAATGCATGTTGATTATTTTACCCATGAAATGACGGCATACCACAACTAGGTGGCGCTGTGCAGGGTTGATGGCAGCCAAGAAATTTGATGTGTAAAATCTCCATTTTGATACTTTTTCTCTGGCTACTTTTACTGTGGCCCAGTTGTACTGGGAAGTGTGAATTTCCCATTTACAAGTTGTAAATTTAAAGTGGAATGCCTCTCAAGTGGGAAATTCCTGTTGGAATGTTGGAGAGTTCAGAATTCAAGATGGCAGCTAACTTACCATAACGCAACTGTGAGCAAAACTCTCTTACTTTTACTTTTAATAGTATTTCTATATTATTTATTTCCCATTTAGTCAGTCTTACATGTAGTACTTTTCAGTGTTTAAAATAGGACTTGTTAAAACATTGTTTCTATGCAGGGCATACCACGTAGAGCTGAGTTATTGTTTGTTAGCGGTGCAGTCGTAGCAACAAGATGAGGAACATGATGTTTTGTGTTTAGTCAAAATAAAGTTTGAAACAAAGTTTATTACAACTGGTCCTTCGATTTGACAACCCTACTATAACTGGAGTGATTACTAATTTTAGCCACCATAGATGAAAGCCCCCTTGTGACTGTCGGCAGTGCAGTTTTCAGTCCCGCCCCTCAATGTAAACAAATGTGACATTTTTCTGAGTAAAGAGTAAAAATACTTTGATGCTGTAGGTTCAATTAAGTAGTTTAGGCAATATGTTTGGTTTTAATAAAATTATAGGAGGCTTTAAGCAAGGTGTCATTACACTGTGATTGACAGTTCATTAGCAAATTGGGAGGGTGTGTAGGCGGGATTTTTGCATTAAGCTCCATGACTGTAATGCACAACATCTGGGTCCAAAAACACAACATGGCAGCACCTAAAAACACTGACATCTTGGCTTCAGTTTCAAACAACAGGAAGAATCAGAGATGTTTTGTTCAACCTTAATGCTTTAATGCTGCACGTGACTCTACTCAGAGATTTGCTTCTATTAGAACAAATGAATGGCTACCAAATAAGACATTTTGTTTACCTACAAAAACTGCCAATGGGACTGAAAACAGGTCTTGGATTTTCATGTATTGGTTCATATTTAAGCTTCGATTTGTTGAGTGGAGTAGGGAGATAAAACTGTGTGTTTATATTAAGTGTGGACCCACATGTCAGATACACCATTTTAATCGAATACATATAGCAAACTGCTATGCAGTGTTTCTTCTGTGGTTCCAAACACACTGTGAAAAATAGATTTTAAGCAGCATGTCAGCAGAGAAATCCATGCACCTGTGTGAGTTCTCTGCAACCGCTGGCAGTGATCATAAGAAAGAGAAATATTTGAACTCAGAGTACAGAAAAGGTGGAAGTCACGCAGCACCTGGGAGCTATATGGAGTACACGAGCAGGCCTCTGTTTTTTCTGGCCTTTGGACTCCTGCCCCCGGTAAGTCGACCTTAAACACAGCGTGCCTCCGCCAAGTCTGCCTGTGCCAATAATATTTCAAAAAACTCTCTTTTGTACAGTCCTGAAAAGCATTTGAGCTGTCAAAATATGTGAGAAAGACTGACGGTTTGGCACTATTTGCTTGTGTAAATCAGGCCTCTGTGACTTTGTGGAACACGTGAGTCATATTTTTGGGGTTTGTATGTGAAAATTAGAGAAAATGATAAAGCCAGATTTTATTAAACCAATGTGGAGCAATGGAGCATGGGTAAAGAAACGAGTCATATAATTTAAATTCTTGTCCAGATCATAAAATGTTTTTGACCTTGATAATCCACCATCTTTTTATTGGTTCTTTTAAAAATTACCAACTAAATTAATAACTCTAGTTTTTACATACCAGTCTATCCAGGCTTGTTCCAGTTGCTGTAGTTGGTCTCTGTTCAGGGGTATACGGCCGGAAACGACCACTAAACACATCTGAGATGCCTCGTGTGGACCTGCCGAGTCCTGACGGCTTCGGCTGCCCGCAGCCTTGAAAAACCTAAAACAAAGCAGTGAGAGCTGCAGTTAGCAAAGAGAAGCATTGAGCACTATGAAAAAGCAAACACAAGCTGGTATGAATGTAAAAAAAAAGCAAGCACTTCCCAGTTTTGCTACATTAACAGAACATCTCAACATCATTATGGGATGTAATTGCTTTTCTCACCCGACTGCTGAATACAGAGATAGTTAGAAAGCTGCATGAACTCTGCACCGAGTTCTGGCTGCTTCTTAGTGGAATAAACAAACGATTTTATTTCACAGAAGTTGTAGTGTGGCTGTACCACAGACAGTGTTGTTTGAAAAAGCATCAGTCAATTTGGCCCCAGCTCAATTTGTGGTTTGTGATTGAGACAGAAAGTATAGAGGCTGCAGCTAATAGTGTCTGTCAGAGCTCAAAGCCTCCTTTTACAGGAAGAAGTGTCATAAAGGTGAAGAAAACAAAATTACCAAGTAAACTCCTCAAAATAAAGCTAATGTTGCAGAATAGCACAGATCGTTTGATTATTGTAATATATATATGTATATATATATATACATATATATATATATATATATATATATATATATATATTTTTTTTTTTTTTTTTTTTTTTTATT
>JARVJO010000164.1:5282098-5322509 GCA_031762555.1 Cynodonichthys magdalenae | reverse complement strand
AATGAAGAAAATCCTTTTTTAACATTCTAACATATTTTTGCTACAGGGGGTCAGCCAGAGGGGGTGGCCAGGGTGGCAAGTGTCACTGCTGGCATCTGGTTGGCCACCCCTAAGTAACTGACAAGCAGGTGAGGGTCTTGGATTTTGCATTAGCATTTAGATTTTATTAGATTGTTCTCTAATACTACTGCACTAGATAAAAAAAATTAGCTGTATATGTTTGAAAATGGCTTAATTATAGTCCTATGTAAAATGACCATTAGCATCAGTAAGTAGCCAAAATTGGGATTAGCATTGGTAATTGACATGTGATCAAATTTCATCTCAATAAGTCTTAAAATGGTTGAACTTTAGCCTTTTAAAGTTAGCTGTGGTGGCCATCTTGAATTGTTGATTAGCATTTAGAATTAAGTAGCGGTTGTTTTGAGCTACTCCCACACTAATCTTCAGCATGTCTAAAAATGGCTGAATAATAAATTGTGACTAGCATTCAGCATGTTGTTTGGATCAATCTTAGCTTTGATCACAAAGTTTCAGCTCAGTATTTCTTAAAACAGCTGAATTAAAGCCAGAGTGCTTTTCTTTATTTGTATGTGCCCTCCTAAAAAAGTCCTTGCCACCCCCGTGTGACCCCCTTGCAAAAAAGTTTAGCTCTGACCCTGTTTTGCCACCAAAAATGTGTAATTTCGATTTTTACTGGTTTGAGAATGTTTAAAAGAGAAAAAAGATCAGAATTGTGTTATTCTGAACTGCATAATTGACATTGATGAAATAAATTTCACTTAAATAACATCACTGCTGAGATAAAAAGCAACACTGCAGTCAAAACACAGATTTTTTTTTAAAGTTGACTGAAACACAAACTAAACTTTTTTTTTTTTTTTACAGCTAGAGTACTGCAGATCTGTTATTATCTGAATTTTATATCAGTCTGTAGCTCATACAAGGTTTGTTGTTCTTCCAGATTGTTTTCAGATGGCTTGGTCTCTACAGGCTTTTAGGGCCAAAACAGCACACACCCGAACAGCACGGGTCATTAGGAGTCCTTTCTGATCCACCTGCTGACCCCCGGCTCAGTATGTGGCAGAGCACACTTAGAGTTTTCATGCCTGTCATGCCAAGCGGTTGTCTTTCTCTAATATTTATCGATTCTTCACCACAACTACACTTCCAGTATCTTGTGCACCACACAGGCAAAGTGATTTTTAAGTGTTCCAAGCAGCAGTAAAGAAGCTACAATACAATATTTGATACGTGTCAGAAACTCAGGGAGGGGCTGTAAACGATTACAATGTGAACGGGAGGAAGGCTGTAATCTCAGACCAATCTGTCAGCCAAGCAAAAACCTCTGAGGATTGGGGCATGAAGGACGCAGACAATAGTTGAAGTTGCACCCCGAAGCCCTCCACATATGAGGACGGATGGGATATCTAATTCACACTGACCTCTGTAACACCTGCCTGAAGATGAGCCAGAATACATGAAATGATCTGAATAAAAACCTGAAGTGGAAAGAGCTGACAAAAAGGATGAAAAGCTGCAAACAGTGTGATAATGTAGCATCCTGTTGGGGGTCTTTTAAATTGCTCCAAAGACTGATTAGCACTATGAGCGCTAATTGTTTTTTTTTCTACCATGTAAAGCTGTCTTGCATTAATAGAATGTACTTCTTTACTACACTTTAATTAGAGTTATTCATTAATTATAAATACAAGTGCAATAATTAAACACTGACAGTAAACAGAGCAAAAAATATAGAATTCAATTCCAGTTGTTTTTAATCGCTTTTAATTTACCATTTCCCGGATGACTGAGAATCTACACCAGCAGAAGGTCAAAGCTGATTATTTTTGGGATCAGTACCTTTGCTGAGACTTGCATGCTGTTGTCCTGCATGGTCATGATTGCCTCAGAGATCTTAATGTCGATTGGTTCAATAACAGCTTCAATGTTGGAAGGACCCACCAGTCTGTCTGCGACCAGCAGCATGGCGTCTGTCAGAAAACACAAAACACATTTCAGAAACCTGAACACTTCACATTTTTAAAAGTAACATCTCTTTATAAGACAAGTCAAAAACCTAATATTTTAAATAATCACTATCAACACTAAAAAAAACCCTGTTCTGTGGTGCTTTAATCACTTGTATGGTAACTTTATTGCACAGATATTAAAGAAAACCATTTTCTATTATGTGTTGAAAAGCATAAAATTCCAAACAGAAGTAAGAAGCTATAATAGGTCAAATAAAACAGCACAAAAATAAAAAAAAAAAAAAACAGTTTTGGATGATAAACCTTTGAACAAGAAAGCGGTTTTGCAGATTTGCATACATGTTAATGAGCCCATTTAAAAGCAGATTTATTCATCTGCTGTATCTGCATTGGTAAATAAAACAAAAATAAAGCAGGTTAATAAATCAATGCAATATGCCAGTGATTATAAATCACATAAACAAGAATTATTCATTTCACATGGCCTGGGAATATTTTGACTATTTATACAAAACATCAGGCAGTGAGGCAAAATAAAAAAAAAAACTTTGCAACATATAGTTTAATAAAACAGACCAGTAAAATAATAAATAAAAACTAAATAAATAAAATAAAATAAATGACTTTTGTACATCATATTATAATGGATCTAACACAATAAACTCACAGGAAGTGTCTTTGAATTGTTACCTCAAACAGATTAGCCTCCGGTACAGACACTTTTCATTTTCATTAAAATAGTGGGACATTATTATGTTCAGACAAAAGAATTGCACCATTTATTGTGTCAGACTGGGGAGTGATTAAGGTCCAAATAATGAGTCAGATATTTTCATTAGACTCAATCCTGTTTCCAAAAAAGTAATTAAAAGTCCACAGGGTGATGTTTGAGCAGGTTAAGTGGGAGGATGGTGACATCAACAAGACATTATCTCGGTGCAGTGACATTTGCAGAAATGTGGGGCAATCAGGAGAAGCCTATTTAGCCCAAAGGGCAACAGAAAGCCTGTTTCTTATCCACTGAGCCAATAAGAACTGTCTAAATGAGAAACTGGTTTCCACTCCTGGTTAAAAAGAGCCACTGAAACTTTAGCTTAAAGAGCTAAAACTGCCAACTGCATGAAAGGAATCCAACAGGTAACTAGTCAGTTATGTTCACAGATTATTCTTCAATCTCTGCAAACTGTACGTTACTCCAGAGGTTGTCAGATCTGGCAGACTCAGCCACTGACGCCCTCCACTCCATATCTCCTGGACAGAGGAAATACTAAACAGCATTACTGCCGCTGCACTTTGAAACACGATCACTGTTTGGATTGAATCACCCACAAGATTGCTTCTTCAGCCACAGTGACTGTTTGTTCAATAAATCCACCTCCATAACTTCAACTTCCGTCTGGATGTGGGTTCACCTCACTGCAGCGTTCAGACAGACAAACACAGGAACCTAAAACGTGGTGAAGATTTGTTTTACTCCAACACATAATTGTAGCACTATTTGTTTAATGATGTTAACAGCCGCGATTGCTTGAATAGAGAGAACATTGTTTAATTTAAAATGGATTCTACTTGCTAACGCTGTTGTTAGAGGTTATTTGTAGATGTGATTCATGAGTTTTTTAGATATACAGATTACAGTGTATAAAGTAGAATGAAAACCATAAATGTTTATTTGCAGTCATGTCAGGTTTTACTCTTCCTGACTTGTTGCAGCTGGATGGAAGCTTCTGAATCTTTCAGTGTGCGATGCTGGCGTGAGCCACAGGTACTGTAAGTACTTCCAACAGTGGGTCATTAAATTGTATGTTGGATCAAATACAAACAAAAACAATGTCCAGTTTAATCATTTTAAAATGTTATTAAGTTTGTTTAAGTTGTCACTTTGGGACTAAGAGAGTTTACAAATGATGGGCAATGTAAAACAAAACTTAACCCCCAATTTACACTGGATGTGGTTTTGCCCCGCTCCGACCTCTGCAGTAAATACGCAACCTTTATAATCAATGGCTCCACAGGGCGGCGGCGTGTGCACAGTGATCCACCAAAATTACACTCAATCATTATTTTTCAATATTTTTGCCAGAACCCGACGCTGGTTTGGAGTCAAACTACAAAGATCACGCCGCATCAGGAAAGGAACGAGCACAACATCCATATTTTCAAAATAATTCACAAAAGGCAGACTCAGTTTATCAAAATCCCAGCTATAATAATAAATATATGGGTGTATTTATATAGAAATACTATCAACATGTATAATTTTGCTTGGGAAGCAGATTGCAACATGTAGCATGCAGCTAATGCACACATAATACACGTGAATTTTATTCTGAAATAAGTTTCAAAACAGTGATGCAGTTTCAACTGTGTTTGGAGTCCGTCTACAAAATGAAATATTTTGCTCTGACTAAGGTAAAGGTAATTATAAGAATTTCACATTTCCTGTACAAACTTCCCAGAACTACTCTGCTTGGCACCAGAACGAAGCTAACTGCGCAGCAGAGCTGAGCCGCATGTAGTGTAAATTGTGGTTATGCTTATAATCTTATAAGAATTAAGTCTGCTGAACATTTGTTGTAACCACCAGTTTTAGTGTTAAAGTGGACATATGTTTTTAAATCCTTCCTTTTCACATTTAAATCATTCAGCTGAGTTCTTTATAAAGTGAAACTGCAATGCTTTGGTCTGAATTCCTCCTTATTTCACCCCTTTTCTGATGTGTGTCTCAAAGCAGCTGGTTTTGTTACTGTGCCTTTAAGGTGCTTCAAGCCCCCCTCCAGCTTCCAGACCGGTCCGCTATTTACAATTAAATTAAAAGATGTCAACAACAGAAGACTTGTCCATCCAGCCATACGTGTTGTAGCCAGAGTTTGACCCAGAACAGAACAGAGGAGAATTGAAAGAAGGAAAAATTGTAGTCGGTAAGTCCAGACCTTATTTGGCAATTCTGTTGCAGATAATTTGATGTAATTGTTAAAAAAATGTCACAGAAAATAGAGAAAACTGAACGGGCTGAAAAATATGACTCAAACAGAACATAAAGATATCTTTGCAGCACCAGGAGAGACCAAATTAAACTTTTCTGCCTCCTAGAGCCTGCAAGTACAACAAAATGTAAAGCTAAAAACGTGGATTTTGCACGATATGTCCCCTTTAATATAATTTTTTGTTGCTTCCTTTACTATCGCACGCTGCCAAAAGGCAAACGGAGTTACAGATATTTTGTGAATCAACACAATCTACTGGTTTCCTTAAACTGATTGCTTTTTGTGTACAGTGTCCTGAGACGTTTGTTGTGACTTGGTGCTATATAAATAAACTGAATTGACTGATTAATTGTATTTTAGATACAGTTTTATATCTGTAATAATTTACTTTAACCAGTAAGAGAGTCAACATGTTTGTAATCAAAACGTGTCAAACTCCAGCAGTATAAGAATAATTGTTTATTTTATGACGTACCAAGGCTGACGTAAGAGGAACCGCCCCCAGGGTTGTGACCAGGGTGTTCTGTAAATATTGCAAATTAATCAGGCTTCCAATTTTTGAACCCTTTCTTACAAGTGAGTAATATAGATTTTGCTCATGTTCGTGTGTCTGTTAGCTAAACATCTCATAAACCATTGATCAGATTTTATAGAAACTCTCAGAAAGCAAGTTTGAAATGGAAATCCATGACTGATTAGCCATCAGTGTTAATCCAACACAAGATGCCCACCTCAGCTACTCAACTTTAGCAAACACAAAAACAGCTACATCTCTCTTAGTTGTACAGATAAGGGGATAGACTGTTGTGTGGTAGTAGCTGAGAGTCCCCAAAATATAAGTTAATCCTTAAAAGATTACACAACGTCTTCTTTTAAAAACTTTGACATTGAAGGGGATGGGAAATATGCATTCCCTCCAGGAGTTTGTATTTAACAATACTTAAAAACATTTAAATGCCAACACAAAAAATAAATATCTGCTCTGCTTTTCCTTTTGTGGGAAATTTGATGTGGTAGTAGCTGAGAGTCATTATTAATAATAAACTCTGAGTGTGAAATCTCACAATTCTGCATGAGATGATGTTATTTTCAAGACTTAATCAAAAAGAGAGAACTTAAAACTCTGTCATGTAAGATGGTGGGTGATGTGTATTCCTTCAAAGATTGCCATTCTTTATTTATTTTTATTAAAACAAGTCATCGGACACTAAAACAACAGCAGAGGATGCAGATAGCACTTCTGAGCACTTCAACCCAATCAGGACAAGAAGTCGTCGTCGCTCTTAAATCACAAAACGGGTCATTTATCAGTGTCTTCTGCACTCGTCTGATTTTTGAGTGCGTTCTGATCACGACTCTTCAAACACCCCTGTGGTTAAAGTATGCTCGTGTTTAGGCATCAGGAAGGATGTGCTCAAAACACTGCTACAGTTAAAGAAACTGTTACTGACTGTAGCTTCTATTTTTACCAGTTCCAAAGCTCAAGACAAAAGTTCCAAGTCATCAGCCAGGAGCACTTTCCATCACACTTGTATCTTCTACTAAATGGCTGAGAGGCTCAGAGCTCGGTGCAGTTTCTTTATAGGTTTGAATCATCTTTGCAGAATTATCCTCAAATCTGATGAAGCATCTTTTCAGGGGCCTTATGTATCAACAGTGTGTCAACAAAGGCTGCGGTTGCCCTTTTTCATGAAAAAAAAAAGTAGATTTATGAAGAATTTAATGAATGTGGAAATGTGCACAGCCCCACGCCAACTTGAAGGCCGGCGTACACTCGATGATGTGGTTCTGGTTTCCTTACTGTCACTTGTAGCCCTTTTCCACCAGCGTCTTAACACCACTGTAGAATAAAAATGCGATGTTCAGAATGGTATGTCCGAAACAATGCATTTGCTGCAATGCACAAACACTGGATTTACTCTCAAAAACTTTATTCTCGTCTCTGACACCAGTTTCAGCAGTACACAGGCCTCAAGCAAAATAAGACCTTGAGAGAAAAACCCAAACAAACAGCCCAGCAGACTGAATCTGAACAGTGCCTGTAAAAGTCTAACAATCTCTAAAAACACTTCTAAACTTCAACATTATAACCTCTTCAGTCTCTTCCAGGTTACACCCCTGAAGGTGGTAACTTTTCCATCAGAAGTAGAACGTAACTCATTTCTGTTTATACAGACAGAAAGAACAGATAACACACACACCAACTCTGTCTGTTTTAAACTTACTGCTGCAATGATCAGAAAGTATAAAATACAAAACTGCATCAAACATTCAGTTAATTAATTACAAAATTTCCTTCAACACGGTTCGACTTGGTTCTCCACAGTCCCAAGGCTTTTCCATTAGACCTTGGGGAACCAGACCTTTTTCATAACGTACTTCACTGTGGTTCCAAGTGTACCGAACTGGCCTGAAAACATGACATCAGAAGACTGTTGGTCACTGACTGGTTAGGGGGTGGAGTCACTGGTTGCGTCACAAAAGCTACTCTCACAACAACCCAATCCGCCATTTGCAACAACAACTCTACCCTGTACTCCATTTCTGTGTTGCATATCTTTTCAGGGTCTTCTTTTACTATGTTTAATGGCGGCTGGCAAATAGCTTAATGGAGCATAACCGCCACCAGCTGGTAAGGCGTGTGGCATCAATTTTCAGACTCTGGGACCGCCCAACTTCACGATGAACCCACCCGCTAGAGCTGTTACTGAAGTGTAATGGAAAACCATCCAACAGAGTTCAGCCAAGTTGAACTGTGCTGTAGAGGCACTAGTGGAAAAGGGCCATTAGAAGTGATTCTGGGAAACTGTTAATGATTTGAAAAGTATTATTATACACACCAGATGATTAACAATTACTGCATCCACACGTACGCCGTTAGATGAGTGGAAATAAAAGCATGTGCAAAGTGATGCCAAAAATACCTTTAACAACAACTTCAACCTTTTTTTTGGAGGATATAACGAATGGCGCAATGAGCAGAGCGTGTATTTGGACACAGAGTGCAGGGCAAATTTGCATCTATTTCACATTTTTAATGGAGGCGTGTCAGGAAGGGGTCTCAGTTTCATGATCGTTATGATGTACAAAGGAAATGTGCCTGGATTCTGATGTACACCATGATTCTATACATTTGAACTTATTTGTGCGTACTCTGTTTTCTTGATTTGAGCGTACGCTATGTTTTAGTAAGAAATCCACGCGAGTCTTTGTACATGAGGCCCCCGGTCTGGAGGTAATAATGCGAGCGCTTCATACCTGCTTCACTTTCAACTCTTCTCTCCTCTTTCTGCCCTTTTTATTTTTGACCTTCTTGTCTTCTTGATGTCACTTGTGATTGCAGCTCACTTCCTCTGTAACCACTATTATGTCTGGTAGGTTAGTCATTACCCGTCTCAGTTTGGATCTTCAAGTGCAAATATTATTGTTGCACACCACCAACACCTACCCACACACACTCGTGCAAACCTCTTCTACATTATCAGCTGTGCACTCAGGTGAATTGTTTGCCATAGCAACCAGGGTTTAACTCCAGTCCAGGTCTTTTGTTGCACTTCATTCCTACTTTCTTTCTCAGTTCTTATCTCTCCCCACTTTCAAAACTTATAAAATAATAAAGACTCCTATAGTCAAAAACTATCATTGAGACTGTCCTGACCAGCAATTGGAGAATGTTTTAAGTTCCTGCCCTCAGGCCAGCTTTTCAGAGTAGCTGTCATGAGACTAAGGAGGCAAAAATTCACTTCTCAGTTACAAAAATACAAAGAGGGATTTTAAACTCACAAGCTTGGGTGAAATACGTGTTTTTTTTTAAGGGGCAGGTCAATACAGAAGCAAATCCACAAGCCAGACAGAAGTGTGGTAAAAAGAGAAAACAAACAAACAAACAAAAATATGAATCCATATTGACTATGAATGAATTAAGATGAGAAGGTTTCTGTCTCAGTCTAACACTGAGCGTGAACTTCACCATACAGATACACAGAAATAAATCCTTAAGAAAAGGAAATAGACAATTGAATAAATAAGCAATTATTGTGCTACAGAAAAATAGTAAAACTGTGAAATTACTGTTTTCTAGCAAGTAATAGCAGTATATTTCTAAGAAGATATTAAATTATAAAACCTCCCAAAAATATATCATTATTTATTATATAAATTAATGTTTTTTTTCTGTGTAAATACCACGTGCTTTAATTAGGTCCCATAAATAAACTTCTAAAAATTACACGTTATGTTAATTCAGCACTTAATATTTCATTTTTTTTTATATTTAAGCTTGATATTTATTTTCCTGCTGAGCAGTAATCCTCTGCAAACGCACCATTAGCTTCAACTCTTTCATCTTATATCAAAGCAAACATCTATCTGATGCGTTGACTGGCGGTTTTAGTTTTCACAGTTTGGGTGGTGCCCGCTCACAGGTCAACAGATCAGATCAGATCAACAACCTGAATCATGCTGGAGTTCAGAATATTGTTTATAATCTTTTGTTATTTAAACTCATCTAATTAGGATACATTCACAGATGGTAGGACAGTTGTGCCTTTCTACAAAATAAAATAATTTATTTAATCTCAGGTATTACAAAAGATGTTAGAAGTAAAAATAAGGTCCTTTTTCACATAGCTTCCAACTCTACACTTTAAATGGATAATCTTATTTTCTGAAGCGATCAGAAAAGCAGGGTTCATATTGTTTTTGAACAGTTTGTTTTAAAAAATTTATAAATTTGTTTATTTTTTGTGATTTTTGGTCAACTGTATCACGGAAATGGCTGCACCGATCTACACTGCACCAGCCAACGGTTTTACAATAGACCCCATATTTGAGGAGGGGGCTCCATCTGAAAAGGGGGTGTCTGGACATACAAAAATGATTGCAATTCAAAAACTATTCAACATAGGAGCTTCAAATTTATTTTGTTGTTTAACTCTAATAAAGGGCTATCCATGGGGCCCACCAATGAGTCCCCCTGCCCCCCACCCAAACCAATAAATTTGTTCTGGTGAGTTCTGACTTCTGGTGCATTGGTGCTTTGCGTATGTGCGGGGGTCATATATGTTATTGCCAATCTTGTTGTTAGTGCTGATAGTTAAATAAAACAGTGACAGACTTAAAAAAAGATGTAATGCAAGTTTGTAAGGTTTTATTATTAACCCATGAAGCATTTTTTCATACCAGTTTCTTTAAAAAAATTTCTTTTTAAATACGGATGAAAAAATAATAAATAAATGAAGAAAAAAAAAAACCAGCACCCATTTGACTAGCCATGAGCCCAGCCTGGATGAAGACCTCAGTCTTCTTCCTCAACCTCTGTGACTGTCATGACACACGAGGCACTAACTTTTATTAAATATTTGACAAAAAAAAATTAGACTATCCCTTTATGTTCCCTTCCTGAATTGTAGAGTTTGTGGTGAATATTTTATGCTTTTTTCAAAACCACACAGACACGATGTAATCTTTAAAAGGCTTTCATCCGATCAAAGACAGACTCACTTATTTGGTCCAGCTGTGCTTTAGAATAGCTCTCCTGTTTGTTTACTCTTAAGTCTCAAATGGACCACAATGCTTGGTTAGATTTCCATCAGACGTTGGCTGGAGGTCACTGCAGGTGGTGGTGGGGAGGTGGCTGAGGCGGGGGAGCTCACCTATGTTTTGTGAGGTGTTTGGTTGCTTAATGCTTTTCCAATAACCACCATGATAAAATCCAGTGGAAGTAGAGAAGAAACTGGCAGCACTTCCGTTACTTTTCATGAAAGACCTAAACGATATTCTCAGCAGAGTTCTGTCAACCTGTTTTTCATATAACCTGATGAATATTTAATGGATGTGAGTGTGAGTCAGCCTTTTGGATGGCTACAAGGGAGAATTACATCCGCATGCTTTATGCTATAGGAAATTAAAGGCCTAGGATGCCTTGAAGGAATGTGTATCACTTGTCATCTTTTATACCAGAGATTTAAATTAATATCTTCTAATGTTGAAACGGGACCAAATGTTGAGGTCTTGATTGACCAGTCAGCCCTCCAAGTATCCGCTGATATGTTTTACACTCCGTTAGGTGTTAGGGTCAATTTTATGTTAGTTAATATCATCTTAAAGTGGAGGTATTATGCAAAATTAACATTGAGCTTTACATCATGCTATAAAGTATATATATATAAACATACCCAGAGTGTTGCTTTGACTCATTCATGCATGTTTGAGAAATCCTTGACTCTCCTGTGACCATGTGGATCTGCCTAAACACTTGCTGATACAAAGCTCCGCCCATTTACACAAAGCTCCTCCCTGGAGCTCGGTCTGCAGCCAAACTCCCACCCCACAGAGCACCCCTCCACCTTTTTGTTTTTTTTTTTTGGCTCTGTAGCACTTTGAGTATTTTGTTAATGAAAAGTGCATTACAAGTTAAATTAATTATTATTATTACCGAAGCATCGTTGTGAAGAAGTGCTGAAGTGGGAGTGTCAGAAATGGTAGAAGGTTCTTAAAGAGACAGAGGCCAATTTCAAGGTGTTTAGATTTTAGACTATGATGCAAAGCCAGATTTCTCTTTTGATATATCCAGCATTTTCATTAAAACTGAGGATAACAATTACTTGACTGTGGTATAGAATTGAGCTATGTGCCAACACCTCCCACCCACAAAAATAAATAAAACTCTTTACACCAACATATAATGCAAAAACCATGCATTTACAAAATGTTTAGATTTTAACTCATAAAAAGATTACTTAATGGTTGAAAGCAGGTTTTACAAACATACAAAGATTAAAGAAAAAGGATTAAAGCATCAAACTGTGTCTGTTGTATTTGTAATAAAGCGACAAAGTCAGCTCCAGAAGCAGCAACATCTATTGGTTCCATTTTAAATGACGTGAAGCTGCACGGCTCATTAGTTCTCTGTTGGTGTAATCTATTTCAGTGACTGGTCAGTTGACCTTTAGTGCCCAGGTCTGAAGCACCGCCTCTCCTTCTGTATCAGTTGTGCCCGTCCTTCACGTGCCCCCCCTCTGTTCGTGCCGCGATTATTACAAACCAAGCCTGAAAAACTACAGTGCTTGATCACTGTCACAACAATCCATGAGACTATTTTAGCCACTCGTGTAAGTGAGGCTATTTCTGTCATTAAGACAAAAGAGAAAAAAACAAAACGACAACATTCAGCAGGATTGTTACCTTTTTCCACATTATCTGAGGAAAGAACTGCAAATAAAGAAGTTGAATTTTTGCACTTTTTTAAATCAGGGAAGTCCTAATAGTTCATATTTTAGTTTTAATGGGTGAAACAAAAATGAAGAAGCTTTTGTGTGTCAGTAACATAATTAACCCAACCTCATGATCATTTACAGGTAAACATTCTGCGAACAAGTGTTTGGTGTTTTACACTTTGAAACTTTAACACTCCTGGCTAAATCTCACACAGTTTTCTTGTGTTATACACAAATAAAAGCTGATGAAGAAAATTAAATTGTGTTTTTTGTAATTTGCTAATCCGTACTATCTCAATGTGTTTTACTCGATTCTTTTGATTGAGCTTTTTTTTTTTTTTTTTTAAAAAAAACAAAACAAAGCCACAGCATTGTTCCAGCTGAGATAATAATCCTGTCAGTGAACAGTTTTAAACAACAAAAACAACTTCAAGTTTAATCTGAAGAAGATGATATCTTCATGTCAGGGGAAAAAACTGCATCGCTGCACTTGCTTGGGGATATATTCTTTGTCTACTTTATTGCTATGTTGACAAGCCGAGAGAGGGAAAAAAAGGAAAAAACAAAAGCTAAACTGATTTTCCTCCGTGACGATGTCACCTGCAGTAAATGCTGCTGAGGATCTGATGTGAAGTCTGCCGCTTTGACAGTTTTCTTTTGTCTATCAAATCTAAGAGCTCAGCAGCAGCAGCCAACGAATCAGAGGTTTCACTAAAAAAACAAAAGATAATGCTTTTTATCATCAAATTTGATCTTTTTATAAATCACAGCTGAGGTTTTGAACAGAGGTCGTTCATTAAAAATCTGTTAGGTTTGTCTAAATAATTTTTTGTCTGGTTAACATTCAGATTATATTCTCTTTTAGTGACAGCCATGCTAGCTTTGTCTCTCCTCTTATTGTTTTGTTCAGGCAGGTATACCTCAGAGAGAAGCAGAGGGAAACTCAGATGTGAGAATTACTGTAAATACTGGAAAAGCTGTGCCGTCTACAATGAATCACTGTAAACGTAGAAAAAGTTACACCAGTTTGAATGAATTATTTTAAATATCAGAGTTGTAAAGTACCTAAGTACAATACTTTGTTACTGTACTTAGGTAGAAATTTTGGCTGTATAAGAGTAATTATTTTTCAGCTTACTTTTTCACTTCTACTCCTTATATTCTTACACAATTATCTGTATTTTCTACTCATTACTTTTTTAAAGTTAAGAAGTAGAAAGTTGCTACTCCTATTCTTTTATTTATATGTATATATATATACATATATGTGTGTGTGTGTGTGTGTTTATACACCAATACATTAAGGGTGCAACGATACAGATAATTCACAATTTGGTTCAGTTCGATACTTTAGTCTCACGGTTCGATATGTTTTCAATACAAAAAAGAGCAATGTCCACGCCCTTCCTAACTTGTAATTTATTAGAATTAATTTTGAACATTTGTTTAACCTCAAAAATAGTTTTCAAATTAAATGTTGCTGAAACAGCAAGTTTCTCAGTAGATCTGCGCTCAACAATGCAGCCTAGGTGGAGTAGTCGAACACAGATCCACTGATCCTTCAACACAGAGCATCTTCAGAAGACAAGCTGATAAATTTAATTTAAAATCTGTATTGTTTGATACAAGAGTGTATTGAACGGTTCGATACAGATACATGTATTGTTGCACCCCTAAAATACATATATGCTGAAACAGGTAGACTAGTGCATCCTAATTTTTTTAACATTAATATTTTTATTCGCCTTTGTAGTCATTTCAGCTTTTAGAAAAAAATGTTTTTTGAGGTCTCCTCCTAATAAATTACACATTTTAGAAAATCTATCTGCTCATTTTTACTCAATACTTTTACTTTTAAGTACATTTTATGTGAGAAATTTACTTTTGATACTTAAGTACAAAATTTATTAGATACTCTAAGACTTTTACTCAAGTAATATTCTTAAAGGACACTGTATCTTTTACCAAAGTAAATTTATGGTCAGATACTGTTAAGTATCACTTTGAGGTACTTTATACAACACTGGTAATTGTAGAACATATGTAAATGTGCATATATCTATCCCTATCTCCCTGTGAACGCTCCACAGAGACTAACAGGGATAAAATCCTGGATTCATTTTTGTCCCCACAGAAAGGACTCAGTAGATGAAAGCAGGAAGGATTGTCAGCATGTTGCACAAACAAATAATAGTAATATTCAACTCAGTGACATGTTGCACAGCATTATTCTATTATTTTGATTAATCAATTTAATTGAAATATCTAGTTAAAAAAAGTCAAATTAGCCTGTTTTGATGGAAGTATCACACACATAACCCTGTAAATAAAACAAACACACATATTGTTGCTAAATAGATGCCATGAAAATGAGGATGATAATAAGGAGGTGTGGAGGATCCAATTATGTTCATTTCTGTCACATTACTGGACTCTCTTTCTGTATTTATTCAAAGACATGAACTTGCCATTAACAGTCTGTTATTGTTTTGGCTTCATAAAAAAGAAAATAAACTCCATATGAGCCTAATTTCTGCACTGAGGTGTCATTAGAAGAAATGAGAATAAAACAAAATTATGACATTAAAAAGAGCAGGAATTAAACCTTAAATTATTAAACAGGGGGAAATAAACTATAGTTCCATCAATAAGTACAAATAAAAAGAAAATTATGACATGTATATAAACAAATTAAAGCTAAATGAAAAAAAAAAAAAAACAATAAGACAAGCAGTAAATATATTTATCAAGAGAAGCCAATATTCCACTTTAGTCAACAATCCTCAGATAAAACGAGAACTTTAAAGATATTTGAGCTAAAGCTCATTTTTATGCTGATAAAGTTCACTAACCTCAATCTTTCACTTCTAGTTAAAAATCCTCTCTTGGCCTGCCAAAACTATTATCGTAAAAAAACATCAAGTTTCCAGTAATATTTCTTTTGTAGTGTGCAGCTGCAAGAGGTGAATCAATAGCATGAGGCTCACTATCTTGCCAACATATCTGTCTTTGGGGAGTCTTTCTCTCACGCGCTCGCAGCTCAAGTGTAGCTGCAGAACTAACAGAGAATTCTTTATTACAGATTGTTTGGTTTTTTCCCCCCCCACACTTCTACTGGCTTTCAAATATGTTTGTCTGGATTATTTTAGCTCATCTGCAGACTGTAAACTTTCATGTGTTGTTTCAAATAAACTCTTTTCTGTTGCTTCATCTGTAAGGCAGCAACAGAAGATGTGGGCAAAGTTCTGCTTTTCATGTTTTCCTCTAAGGAAAATCCAACTTCTAAAAAGTACAAACAACGTTCAGTGTGGCAGTGATATAACATTCATTAAAGGAATGCACATCACCCATCGCTGTTCATGCCAGGGGTTTGGACTAAAATCATTTTATGCTGATAAATGACAAAGGTTGTAGCCGTTTTGGTCAAACCTTGAACTCTTGTGTGATGAGGATGACTGGCAGCTACAACACCAAATTTTAGCTCAGTAAACTGATTAAGGTTGACCAATTTTTAAATGTGTTATGGTTGATTGGCTTGGCAGCTATCTTAAATTACATTTACTCCAAAAAATATGTAGCTGCAATTTAACAGCCAAAAAGTGTTTTTAAGGAGACTTTAGCTCAAATCCATCTAGTGGTACATAAGATCCCAGGTGGCAAAATATGAGTGAATCAACATTGAAATGGATAAGCATGATATTGAATCCATCATCATTAGAATTTGATCTTCTCAATATTGGTTATTTGGCAAGAACTGGATAGTTTGATGGTTGATTCACCATCAATCGTCAACCAAAAATCAACTTTTTTGACCATAATTCAACATTGAATTAACATCTTTTGCTATCTGAGATATTTTGCTGATAATCAAACAAGGTTGACTTCAACTAATGCCAGTGTCTGAAGTAATGTGTAGCACATCACCTACTCTTACACCCAATTTGAGCCCAAAACCTGTAAAACTGGCTGTTTTTCCACTTATACAGAGTTGCATGGCCAGTTTCCCACTTACACAGCAGATCAGCTTCACACACGTACCCTCACGCACGCTTAGATCCAGAAATTCCAACCAGTTTTTGTTTCTCGATCCCAAATTTTGGAAAGCATTGTCACAATCTCTAAGAGCTGTGGATTCAGTGGAGATCTTTTGAAACAGCAGCTCAGAAGATAACCTTTTTAAGCAGGCTTTTAAAATGATTGGTAAAGTTTTCAAGATGTCTTATTAATGTTTTTATCATTTGTAAATGTGTTTTATGCTTTGTTGTGGTTTTTTGTGAAGCTTTCGTGAAGCACATTGTGGCTACTTGATTGTACAAACAAAGTTACTTACTTACTTATTGCCATTTTTGTGTTTCCTTTTATGACATTTCTGTCTTGAATCTGACTCCAAAACTTCATCAGTTGCAGTTGTCAGCACAATAATTCCTTTTTGAAAGCGTCAATAAAGTTCGTCCAGTCATTGATGAGATTTTTTTGGTTCCCCATGGGAACCGTAGATTGACTTCCTTTCATTTTTTGGTAATTTTATAGCCTAACCCTGACCATTTACCCAAAATTAACCTCACGGTATCACCTGACACTAAAACTAACATAAACCCGTAATTTGCATTCGTACCCGTGGGGACCGGGCATTGGTCTCAACGATACACGTTCAGTCCCCACGAGGCTGCTTTTTTCTAGAAAGTGGTTCCCACGATGTAGCAACAATCAGAAAATGCTCAGAATATTTTAAAAAGCATGTGACGCAAATTGAAAAAGTTGGCATCTAATAATTCCATCAAAGATCCAGAAAAGTTTCTTAAGAATCTTTACAGCTCGTATAATTTAACAAATAATTGTGTTTTCTTTGGATGACGCAAAAAAATAAAGATGACTTCCACTTGAGTCGTACAGTTTTTACCTCACAAGAAACAAAGAAAAACTAAGACCTAGAAGCTGTTTCTTCCTGACATGTTTGTTATTGAAAAATCCATAGTCAATAATTATTCTACCTGTCATTAAAAAGAAACGGAAAAAAACTTGGCACAAAGTTCATGTTTATTCTCAGCGCTATCACTTCTTCAAGGAAAGAAACAAAAAATCCCATGAACTGGGGGATTGTGGGAAGGTTCGGTTACATGAGAACTCAATCCTTGCAATTAAAAAGAAATGAGTAAATAAAATCAATGAGGATCGCTTACACTGTGGTGTCAAAAACTCAACAGAGGTCACCACAAGCCTACATCTTAATTAGCAGATATTATTTGTTCACTGACACAACTCAGGACGTCCTGCAGTAGGCAGCAGCTGTAATGAGCACATAGCTGAAACAAGTCAGAGTTTGTAAAATGTCACATTTTATATTGTAAAAATACTGGGCGAATCCATCTGATTGTTGATTTCTACGTTAAAGATGTTTTTATGGCATCAGTGAACAACACTTTATAAAATCTAACTGTGATTCAGTCGGAACATATCGGCTCACTGACTTGGCGATGAATAAAACCTGATTAAAAGCTGAACAGATGAGTAGAAGTGTGTTCAACTGAAGAAAAAACTTGTTCAATGAAAAGCAGGGATCTCAAGTTTCAAACACCAAGACACAGACCACACCTGCCTCCCACTGAGAAGCAACCGATACCACCCTCAGTTATAATCAGATTAATAAAATATCTTTCCTTCAGCGCTGATAAGCACAAAAAGTCGCTTAAAGCGAAGCACTTAGCATTTCAGTTAGGCTATACTAGCAGCGTGGACATATATTATTTATAGATTTTTTTCTGCTTTAAAGAGTTCAAGAAAAAGAAAAAAGTTGTTGATTTTGTCAAGGAGTCAACTCTCAAAAATGTTTGCTACCTCACAAGAAAAGATGGTGAAAAAGCTAAAAATAAAAAAAACAGCAAGAACAAGAAGTAGACTTAAACTTGAGGTTAAAATGAAAAGATTTCTAAATTTGTGCAGTTTTAAGTTAATAAGTTATAAAATCAAACTGCCATTTTGGGGTAGAAATCATAACTCAGAATTGTAAACTGTGAAAAATTAGCTTGAATTTGTTTTTGTAAAATTTTAACTATCTTGTGTGAAGCTGGGTTTGGTGTCTGACTTTATGGCAACGTAAGAAATACCAAACAGTCAAACCCTGACTTGTTGCATCAGTTTGACTAAGGCTTCATCCACACAGGAGCAGTATTCTGTGAATACTCACAGGATTTGTTTTAGTAGTTTCAGCCTTGTGTCCACACAAAAACAATAAACTTCAAAACTGTTGAACAGCTGAATCACAACTTTGTCACAACAATTTCATAAACCCACATATAACCTAACTTACAACTCCAAGTATGACAGATTACACACCTGCACTTGTGTTGAAAATGCCAGATTTCCCTGAGGATGAAAACATTTAGAGCACATCAAACTCAACGCAGGGTGACTTCTGTCCAGCCCATCAAAGCACCCCCCCCCTACTTCTTTTAATTTTTTCCAATCCAATTTATTGATCAAGCTCTTTAAATCTCCTCCAAAAGCACAAAGTGCTGTACAAGGAAATTCAGTTACAACACTTTTTACCAAATTTAAAATAAAAATAGTTTTTGTATCAATAGAAAAATACTACAAAATAATAAATTTAAAAGATGAAATATAATACATGTCTGGCTCCTGAGCTGTTGGCTTTGAGTAATTGTGGCCCCCTGATAAATTAAATTGAACAGCCCTGTATTAATGTATCAAAAAAAAGCTGCTTTAACCTACATCTCCCATAACGCATGTCGATTACATATGGGAATTCCCTGTTACTCACCACAACTACAACAGTGAGTAAAACTCTCTTACTTTTACTTTTAATAGTATTTCTGTTTTATTTATTTCACATTTAGTCAGTTGTACACGTAGTACTTTTCAGTGTTTATAAGAGGACGTGTTGAAAAGCTGTTTCTATGCAGGAAATACCAGGTAGAGCTCAGTTTTTGTTTGTTAGCAGCGCTCAGGAACGTGACCTTTGGTGTTTTATCAGCGTTAATTACAACTGGTCCTTTGAGGGCTGCCATAACGCTAACCTTTTAGAGAAATGGTGACGTGTTTACAAGTTTTTTTGTTTTTGAAACAGAAAATATGACAGTTTTAGAAATAAAGTCAGAGCGAACGAGACCTAACCACAAACTAATAAAACGTTAATGCTAGCCCTTTGGTTAGAGTAGCTTTTGCAGTATTCTAAGTAAAGGATGAAATTTTTTGCATACCAAGTCGTTCTACCAGCTTCTGCCTTGTAAAAAGGAATGCAAAGCTCAACAAGGCAGCCAACACCCAGTTTCATTTACATTTGCTCGGGAGGCTTGAGTAATATCATACAGTCAGTTATTATACCTCATTCATTTTGGCCACATGTAGTTGAAATGATGTTAGGCTGATATCATTTGCCTGTCAAAAGTGGTGTTGATCACAGCGTGAGCCTGAAAAAACTGGAGTAGTGTTTGACTAACAGTATGCGTCTTCTCATTGTGTCTCTCCGAGGGCATTTTAACAAGGTGCTGACAAGAAAAATGATAATGATGTGTCTGTCATGAAGCAGCACTCGGTAAATTTGTCATGATGGCAGATGAATGATTGCCTGGTATCATCCTGTGGCCACACCATGTATTCTTTCCCTGAATATTTTAACACCCACCTGCCTCTCTCCCACACACATACACCAAACCAGGGTGGTTAAAATCACTCAGCACCAGTTCAAGCAGGTAAATTACACCACTGTCCAAGTATTTTTGTCATCGCTCATTGTCAGTTTGTCTTTTCTTCATCCCAGAAGGTATAAAGTCGTTACAGTAACCTTTACATAAATACCGCACGGTGGCTGTAACTTTAAAAGTATGGCATGAACACTGTAATCAATCTTTCTTTTAAGCGTAGCTTTATATAGGCTCCATCAAAGGTCATTATTGCTTCAATATTACTCAGATATCAGCGATAAGCACAGCAGTGGCACAAATCTTTCTTTAAAGTAACCGCTTTTAAAAGCCACAGCGTGACACTGACTTACTTTCCAAACAATCTGGGTTTGTTTTTATGATGATTTCTTTTAAACCAAAGTGTGGCGGTTAAATAATTTGATTACTAAACAATTTATTCATTTTCATCCTGACCTATAAAGCTTTTGTCTGATAAAGTTATAGATGCAGTGCTGTTAGAGAAATCCTGAAGAGTGAGTCAGAGGGTTGTCTTAAAGTTTTTTCGAGGTTATTATAAAATAGGACAATTGTTAAACATTGGGTGTTTTCAGACTAATAAAAGAAGAGCTAGGAGGTGAAGATTCATACAAAAGATCAGTCCACTTCGTAGCAATGAACATTTTTAAAAGTGCAGGTGTTGAAAAAGCATTCAAGGCCAATCAATGTACGTTTATGTATGGACCGATGGCAGCCTCTTCTGTCCCTCAATAGTCCTTATTGAGTTATGAAAGTGCCTGCTCTGAAGCAGGAGTTAAAAAGACCTGATAACTATAATAAAAAGGACGATGAAGTGCCACAGTTCTGACGGTGCAGAAACATGCAAAGTCAAACTCCATCAAATATTTGTAAGTAGTGTGAAGTTATCTCCCAACGCTCTGAAAGCTGAGTCGACCTAAAGTCGACTCAGTGTAAAAGAATCCTCTGTCTGCTGATAGAAAGAGCTTTTTCAGTTTAGAAATTATGTATTTTTGTGTCTAATTTGATGCTAGTAATATTACAGTTATTAATATAATAGTTAATTAAGTAAATGTTGAATGTTAAAGTTTGAATTAATCAATTTGAGGTGATCAAAGTGCTGTAAAAATTCATGAAATAATTAAGATATTTAAAGTTAGAGGTTAAAAGGCAAAAATAGTTCAAGCCAAACAATAGTTTTAGCTAAAAGCCAAATAAAACAAAGCTGTAGTTAGAAAATATCAATCAAAGGGACACACTTGATTAAGAATAGAAGATGCTGATTGTGTTTGGAGGACTTGCATAAAACAATTACAATTTCTTGTCATTCTGTTCTCAGTTAATATACTTATATTTTAAAAAAATAGAATTTAAAGCCACTAGTGACAGAATGGATAAGTTTTCATACACATTTGTAAATGTGATAAGGTTGAAACTTAAAACATTTCCAGAAGAAAATGTTATATAAACCTATAAAATACCTATTTTTAAAAAATAAAATAGGACATTTTTTTAAACTGGGTTATAAAAAAAGCAGTATCTTTACAAGAGTGTTTTGTAGTCAAAACATAAAAGTGTAACAACTTTTTTTTTTAAATAGAAAAACTACTTCGCTTACAAATGAAAAAATTTGGTGTTTAATTTCTTTTTTAGATAAATTTAAACTTATATAATTTATTTCAAAGTGCTAATCATTATTTGACTATTTAACTCACGGATATAATATATATTAGTGCTGGTCATAAAATAAAATTTTTAATCATGATTAATCTCAAGATATTTTTGCAATTAATCATAATTTATTTGTTTTAGAAATGATCACTCTACTGTATGTTGCAATACACTCCATGTGTGACACACTATGTACAGTTGTTTTTGTTTTTGTATGGCTTATTTTATTTATTTATTGATTGCTGACAACTGTGACCTATTTATCTTTCATTCTTCATTTGACATGAAAAAACAAAAAATCTTTGAATTCTTGATTTAACCTCATTATTCTGCACAAAATTTAACTGACTCAAAGATGTTTAGAGCATTTTTAGGTACTGTTTTATATTTAAAAAAGGGGAAAAGGCATTTTCAAAAACTTTAAACAAATTAGGCAAAGCAAGCCGGTCTTACGTTTTTCTTTTCTCTTCTCTAACACGTTGACCAGTGTCGTCTGCAGAACCTCCTTCTGTTTTCCACTGGTTTTAAATTGATACTTTAGGCTCAAACTGCTCCGGTGGTGAGACAGTTTAGCGTTGTGGTGCTTACAGATAACTTTACTTTTTTCCAGCTCGCCATCGGGAAGTTTTAAAATAAAACCTTTAAAAATAATGGCCGTGAAGCAATAATGCCTTAATGTGCCCAGCAAAATATATATATATATACATATATATAAAGACTAGGTTGTTACATTCAGATGTATAAAGTACTTAAAAGAACTAACTAAGTAAAAGTAAAAATACATTAACAAAACATTTTGGTACTAAAGTAAAAGTTGTAAAACTGTTCACAATAATTGGGAAGGTAAAGTAAACGTATGTTTACACACACAAAAGTAAAGTGTTTAATTTACTTAACCAGACTGGTTCCACTAAACCAAGTTGAGTAACCAGTTGACATAACTTGGTTACACTTTATTTTTTAGAGTGCACAAACAACTCTTGTCATGATGCGTTCCGGTCATATTTAAATTTGTAACATGTAACAAGGTGTTCAATTTTATAATCTAATGTTTTCATTTCTAATAATATAAGTTACAATAAAAGCAAAAAATACTTGGTAAAATCACAAATCCCACCCAAAAATTACTTAAAGTAAATGTATTTAATTACTATGCAGCTCTGGTTACATTTAGTTAGTTTTGAACAAATGTATCTCTTTTAATGTCTTTTTTATATTAAATACACCGTGTATTTCCATTTAGTAAAGAGCAGACATAAAAAGGTTCAAACTAATGACGTCAATGGTTCCAGCTTTATGTTAGTAAACCAGTATGAGTGCAGAGGTCTAACACTGGCTCACCTACATGTGATTAAACAGCAAATGTGCACTTTTCTACTGTGACATTTAAAAATGCCCACGATTAAAAGAACCTTTAGAGTCACACTGATGCATTAGTTCTGCATGTATAGTTCCTGTCACGGTGCTTGAGTTTCTAATTGTTTAGTTTTTGCCTTCTTCGTGTGAATTTCCTGTTTTATTTGGAAATTATCTGTTCTCTTGTCTGTCTTGATTTCTTACCCCTCTGTCACACCTGGTTTAAATTTAATAATCACACCTGTTCGAAACTCTTGTTTTAGTATAGTTCAAGTGTTCCTTCACATATTATCAGATCCATGTGTTGTCATCTCTTTATTATTGGATTGCTCCTTTCTGGAGCTGGCTTGTTTTAAATTTGTTTTAAGAATCATTTATATCAGTGGTTCTTAAGCTGTTATGAGCACTAAAAAAAAAGTTCTCCAAGTCTCGTCCCTATGGCAGGCATTAAAAACCTTTGATACAAGCTACTAACAAAACCTACAAACTCACCCAACAATGAACTCAAAGATAAGTAAACCACTGAGTAAAAAACAATAAGTTGTAGCTCCTGGGTTAAACAAAGTAGATATTAACAATGTGTACCTGTGTTGTCTTTAAACTTCCTACTCCGAACTGTTTCAATCATTGGACTGATTCATGGGAAAACATCAAAATATTAAAACCACACCATATCCTGGTTGAAGGTGCAGTTTAAAATGTAACGATTTGTGCAATTGTTGTTGAGAACATCTCTGTCTACTATTCATTTTACGCTCTCTCCACTACTCAGCAAATTGGAAATAACGTAAATCAGTTTTCCTTGATGATTTGCACATTTTTATTGCTACCAGTTCCTTTGGAGACTTTACTGGCTCTGCATCAGTAGCCACCAGCACATCAGGTAACCATTGTCAACTCTATTTTTCACAAAGACTTTCCAAAAACTTCCACATTGCACATTTGTTTCAAGTCATTTGGAGCCAAGATTGAAGTTTGCTTGAACCACTTGTACTTTTTTGTGTCTTTCTGCTTTGTAGCGTTACATCCCAGGTCAACGTCTCAGCTTGGTATTTAATTTGTAAATCATTTACACCACTGAGTACCAGCAGTGGTACTTGTGCCACAATTTGAGAACCATGGGTCTACATAAACTGTTTGTCAACTCTATGTGACAGTTTCTTCTTGTATGACTGTTTTGGATCCGTAGCAGTCAACTCCAACGTGTTCCGCTTTGACACTTTGAGTTAGAATCCTGTTGCAATAAAATCGATTATATTTAGAAGTCTGTGTCAGTCGCAGACGGAAAGTTGCATCAGTTGAATCACCAGAAGCATTTGTACGCATGCAGTAATGATAAAGCATCTCTAATTTTCTCCACCAAACTAACAATAGTTATACAACCAAGTCTCACGAGTGAACATATTTTCAGTTCAGATGGCCCATAGATACCTGCTGTGTATACTAGAAGACCCATATGGATCACAAAATACCTGCTGTGGCTCTAAATTCGTTCCGTTATTGATGCATCAACCAACAAAATGGCATCATGTAGTGCTCAGGAAGTTTTCTAAAATGATGTATTTCAAACCCAACCATGGCTCTTTAGCAACCTTTATCAGTTATTTTATGACTGTGAGAGAACAGTTTTAGGCAACAAGCTCCATGAGTAGCAGTGATGTGGAAAAGTAACTGAAATGGAACTAAATAAAAGAAAAAATCAAGCTTGTGTTCCTCAGTATAACGTGGAGCATGTCATGACTCCAGAGGACCTCCCTTGGCTTGTTCAGTAGTATAGCTGATAATAATGTTTGCTCTGCTCATAAAAAATGGTGGCAAATCATCAAGTCTGCGGAGCACAGTATCTGCTGGCCCATATCTGTGACATGAATGTGGTGTGATAACCATGACAACAACAAGATTAGGAGGAATAGTATGTCTCTGCAATCAATATGTCCCGATAAAGTCTGCCTGTGCTCATTCCAAATGAATAAACATGAAGGGAGAAATTTTCTTCCCACCACAAACTTTGCCTCTTTCCCTTCTCCACAAAGCAACAATCACTGTTGTGTCAAGAAAAAAAAAGTTAAGTTTTCTCACAGCAGCAAATACCACAATCAGTAAAATGCTTTCCACAAAACGCACTAAATAATCAGTGATTCCTCTGAACACGTTCATCAAATTATGCAAACTGGAACAAAATTGTCTTTAATTACTGCAGTTGTGTAACAAGGCCTGTTGCAGAAATAACTATCCATAATTTTATCTGCTTATTTGCTGAGGTGCATCTTTAGTAAAGTCAGTTTGTTACTCAGAATCAGGGTTCATGTTCTCCTGTTGCACCAGGAGAAAAGATTTTAACACAAAATGGGCAAACACTTCAAAAAGCAACCCGTCACCTAGTTATCAAGTCTGCAACCCTCATCCAAACATGGCACCTTTAACACAAAATAACCCTTCATTTTAATGCTTGTTCTGGGTAAAAATTAAACCACATCAAAACTAAATCAAGCTGTTTTATTGGGTTTTTTAGCAATATTTTTTTAAAATTTTAACAATACTTGTGATTTAGGTGATAATGAAAAAACGTATTAAATAAAATTAACCATTTACTCTTAGTTTTACGATGTATATTTCTGTTGACAATCTCTTGTTTTTTAGTTTTCAACCTGTTTCCATGTTAAATAATTTAGTTCACATCAGTTTTGTTAGGGTCTTTTATTTTAACAACAACATTTATTCTGTTTGCTCAGATTTTTAAATGTGCTTCACATATACAGTAAATTAGGGGTGCAACAATACAGAAAATTCACGATTCACAACACTTTAGCGTCACGGTTCTATATATTTTCAATACAAAAAAAGAGAAATGTCCACGCCCTTCTCAACTTGTAATTAATTGAAATTAATTTTGAACATTTACTTAACCTCAAAAGTACAGTTTTTGAATTAAATGTTGCTGAAACAGCAAGTTTTTCAGTGGATCTGTGCTCCACAATGAAGCCTAGGTGGAGTAGTCGAACACAGATCCACTGAGCCTCCAACACAGAGCATCTTCAGAAGACAAGCTGATAAAACAAAATTTAAAAATCTGCATTGTTCCATACATAGAGTGAATTGAACCTAAAGAACTGTATTGACCAGTTCCATACAGATACATGTATCGTTGCACACTTATATAATTTTCTTAGATGCATAATTATATATTTTTTATTTATATAATTATTTTTTATTATATTTCTTAGTGATTAAGCTGTGATTAAATAGTAGTGTGCGCTCTGTTCTGAGTGACTCGGGATGTGGGTTATCCCAGTACATGCAGTACTTTTGAGGGAGTGGTTTGGTCAGAAGGTTGTGTATAAAAACTGTTATTTCCTGACTCTTGGTCAAAAATTCAGAGACTTCGTTCAGGTCTGTTTTTGGTCCAGGTTGTGTAAGAGTTTATATTCTGCAGTGTAAAATCCAAACGTGTCTCCCACCAGTGAAGTAATGAACAAGCTTATCTTACACTATATTTGTGTCACTTTTATTTTGTGTATAATTTCCGTATTGATTTATTTTCTGCGCTTCTTCTGTTAGCCTTCAAATTGAACATTGATACACATATTTAAACATATTTAGATTTCTGATCTGCTCTGTTGTTTTCAGTTATTTAGCTTTTGTTAATCCTCATTATGACTCCTGAATGCTTTTATTTACACGCCTGCATCCACTTGTCCAGTCACTCCTCTAATTCTCTCATATCCTGCTGCTGTCTCGTATTACGTCCTGGTTTCTGTCAGCTCAATTTTTCCCACCTTTCATTTGATTCATGGCTTGAATTCATGTTTAGACTTCTGAATGCGTTGCCTTGCCAAGGTCTTAGATTTTTACTGCATCCAATAAAAGCAGTTTAGTTTCGTCACCTGCCTTCCTTCTTTCCGGTACGTCCTCTTTCACCTTGGATATTTTTTAATCCAATTTTTTCAGTGAGTCATGCTTTGGGATGTCTGTGCTTGGACTTAGCCGAAAAAAAATATATAGTTTTGGTCTAATTATTTAAACGGATTCCGATACGGTACCTTTGTGTAAAAAGCTTTGTAGATGAAGATGTTTATTTTCTGAAAAATAGTTTTTATTTAACTGGTCAAACAAAAGCAGAATTTACTCGTAGTTCTTTAGATTTGGTTGCTTCATCATGATTGTGATGAACAGATGGTTGGATTTATTTCACAGATGGTTGTTTTTAAAGATCTGTTTATAGAGCGAGAGGTCATTTTCGCAGAAGGACTTTTTAAAACCTGATTCATTTTAATCTATTGAGACATTATTAATTTTAATGCAATGTAACAATACAGTTAGAATTTTTTTTTATTATAAAGACAGCAGAAAATTCTTCATTACATTAAAGCTCCCAGTTCAGTTGAATCCAGCGTTTATTTCAAAACAAGCAAAAAAATCTATTATTGTTTGAATAATAAATTAGCATTAATGCTATTATTTTCCTGGTTTTTAAGTTTTATTTAATCATTTACATCTGCATACTTTGGGTTAATTTAGCCATTCATATATCCAATTATACAACTCGTTTAGAAATTTTGTGCTATGATCTTTGTTTTTTGTCATTTTCACAGTTGAAAAAAATAGTTTTATTTACAAATGATTTCTTTTTAAAAACAAACAAACCTCTTTGGATCATTTTGACATATTGTTCTCAGACATTCAGAAAATCTGAATCTATTTTGTTTTCTCACGTTTCTTTGAGCTTTACTATTCTAATTTTAACTTTTAGCTACTGTTTAAGTACTTTAAGCTTTTAGTTACTTTGTTTGTACTTTTATCTGGCTTATTGCTACTTTTACTCATCTTCTGTTACTTTTAGTTTTAGCTAGCCTCCTGCTGCTTTAAGGCTTTAGCTAATGTTTTGATACATTTATAATTTTAATTTCTTTGCTATTTGAGTTGTTCAGTTTCTAAGAACACTTTTGCTCATTTTGACTTTTGTTTTTAAGCTATCACATTTTTTTTTACTTTTGTTACTGTTAAGTTATTGCTTTGCTACTTTTAGCTGTTATATGGTGTTAGCCACATTTAGCTTATAGCTAGTGTTTTGCCTTTTTGAACACATTTTATGTAAAATCAACATTTTTGAGCTTTATATCATGTTATAATGCCATTCCCCCATAAATAAAAAACACACCCAGAGTGTTGCTTTAACTCATTCAGGTTTGAGAAATCCTTGAATCTCCTGTGGTAGCCATGTGGAGCTGCCTAAATCCTGCTGGTACAAAGCTCCTCCCTGGAGCTGAGTCTGCAGCTGAGCTCCCGCCCCACAGAGCACCCCTACCCCAAAGCACTGTTGTGAAGACATGATGAAGTGGGAATGTTGGAAACAGTAGGAGGTTCTTAAAGAGACAGACGTCAATTTCAAGGTGTTTAGATAGACTATGATGCAAAGTCAGATTTATTTTTGATATATGCAGCATTTTCATAACAACTGAAGGCAGCATAGTTACATGACTGTGGTATAGAATTGACTCACGTGCCTTGAAAATACACAATACTGCCCCCTTCCCTTAAGCTTTATCTAGTCTTTTGCTCCAACAGCTCTGTCCCAGCTTCTTCAGCAAATTTGAACAAAAACATTCAGCTCTCAGAATTACCACAGCATTTTCACAGAAAATTCAGTCTCTCTAGTTTGACCAATCGTTGTAAGTGATAAGGACATTTAAGCACAAGCAAAGTCTGGAGGTAAATGTCATTCGGGGTCTTAAAAAAATAAAAGCTGTGCTCCTCGTGGAGTCTTTTCCAATACGTGTGATATCAGAGATGACAATGACAGACTGTGTACAAGCTCAATCCATAAATTTCTATAATGCAAAGATGTGCTTCAGTGGTGAGAACTGACCTGTGATGCATTTAGAATTTGTCTCCAAAGGGGGAATCAATATTTCTTTTGAGCTGCATAGTAAGCAAATCGAAATTCCTTAGCAACAGATAATAGATGTAAAATGTCAGGTGACTCCAGAATCTCTCCTTTACCATAGTGAAAATAGACAATCCTCAAGTTATTCATTCAAAGTTATGATATCTTTAACAATACATTCTTTCCCGGAGGAAAGTAATGTCTGAGCAAAAAAGAAAAAACAATAAAAATTACACAAAAACACTTTTTCTCTATCTCAGGGGTATTTTGGCATGTCCAAGTTATTCATTCTATTCCAACAACAGCTTTTCCCATTACTGTCAGACACATTGTCCCTTCGCTGCAATAGATTTGCTTCTTCAATACAAAACAAGACACTAACTTTTTAACACATGTCATAAAGCTGTGAGACATCTCATTCGGCGCACAAGGACCCGTGTTGATCTGAGACTTCAGACGTGTCATTGGAGAGAACAAACGGTAAGTCATCTGACGGTTTCTCAAATGACAAGCCTGCCACAAAACAGCCAAAAGCTTAGAAGTGCAGTTCACTTGACACACAGTCTTCGGGGATGTGTCACAAAAAACGTTGCCCCATTAAAGAAAAAAATGGTAGAGTGGGTGGGAGAATGAGATTGGGGTACATAACAAATAAAGCACTGGCCTACAAAGGAATCCAGAGGGAGCGTTCTGTGTGCATCCTTGGTATCCATTTAACAGGAGAGCTTACAGCAGCCAGCTACTTACAGCTGAGCTGAAGTGCTATATTACTCACCGAGCTCAGCTGGAAATGCTATAGAAAATGTGTTTGCCTAGGATCTACTCTCCTTTATCAATCCAAAACAGCAGGGACCGCAGCTTTAAGCACCATGCCAGGGTTCCAGCAATAGCAAACAACATTTCAGAAAAAAAAAGAAATGGCTGCACAAATAAGATTTCAGTTTTGTCTCTGTAAATCCTTTAAAGTGGAATCTAACACAGCACATCCTCCTGATTCACACCAAGACTATACAGACACCTGGAAAAGAAAAGCATTCAGACTTTGAAATAAAAGCTTACATTTAAAAACAAAGAGCCCTTCAAACCTGAAAGGGAAAATGGGAAAAAAAGGTGGAAGGGTATTTCATTTGACTCTTACCTATGAAGCGGTTCCATTCTGTGTCCAGGTCTGCCTGGTTTGCCAAGCAGCCTCTCATGACGTTGTGACAGTAGTTGTGGCAGGGTTTCAGCCCGGGCATGCCGCGGCAGTATGGACAGTACAGCATCTTGGTCAAGGCTTTGACACACGCTGGAACTACATTCACCTACAAAACAAACACAAGCTCGTTAATTTCATCCACTCCTAATAAACTGTTACAGCTGCAGGATGGATTGTTTATTTTGCACAAAACGTGACATTTAAGTGGGGGATTACGCAAAATCAACTGTTTTGAACTTTGAGTGTTGCTTTGACTCATTCATGCATGTTTGACAAATCCTTGAATCTCCTGTGGTAGCCATGTGGACATTCCTAAATGATTGATGGTACAAAGCTCCGCCTATTTACCCAAAGCTCCTCCCTGGAGCGCAGTCTGCAGCTGAGCTCCTGCCGCCCTACAGAGCACCCCTTCCCTGAAGAAGCATTGCTGTAAAGACATGCTGAAGTGGGAGTGTCAGAAATGGTAGGAGGTTCTTAAAAAGAGAGACCAATTTCAAGGCGTTTAGACAGGCTATGATACAAAGTCACATTTATTTTTGATTTATACAGCTATTTCAGAACAACTGAAGGTAACATATTTGCTCGATTGCAGTATAAACTTGAGCTATGTGCCTGGAAAATACACAATACCCCTACTTTAAATCTTCCAAAAGCAGGGGAGTCAGCTGTTGGCACTCCCAAGTATCACTGAATATTCCAAAACTTGAAATGTGACAAGCTAAACTGCACCACGATACAAGCTTTACAAGTCTGTCCGTCTCAATTCATGGTGAAAGCTGGCCTTTTGTTGTTGGTCCATGTCACTGCATCCACTCTAGTGAAAGTGACAGGACTCTCACATCTGTTTCCTGTCAGAGGTGGAGATGCAGAACAGAGAGCACATCTGATAATTGGCCTGTCAGCCACTGTATTCATGCTCGACTTTAGACTGTGTCCAACACACTAGACAGCGCTGGTGTACAGTGCATGTGGGTGTGGAGGAAAGGATGATGAGCTGCACGTGCAGCATTCTACAAATATTTTCTATACATAGAGGAATTTATACATGGATAAATGTTGATCTACCACTCACAGTTTGAGGCAATAAAAATTGTGGTGCGATGAGTTTAACATTCTACATGTAGGGACAAATATGATTTATAAATTATAACGTATTATTATAATAAATATCTATACCATCTGTCTATTTATCCATTTATCCAATTGAAGTCAATAAATTATATTTACCTGTTTGCAATAATTTTACTTTGTCTTTTAACTTGCTCCACAAGACAAGTCAATCCCCCAATCACGGTTGGGTCAAACTCCGCCCACACAGCTAATAAACTCCCCCTATGTACTGCAGAGACCCCTACTTGCCTGTTTCCTGTGGGGCAAGCTGATTACTTTCTCCATGATCATTAGGTACACCTCAGACAGGTCACCAGTTTCTTTACCCTCCGTGTTATTTACTTTCTTCTAACATTTTTACCATTTAACCTTTGTCCGTATGTGTTGTTACAAAGTAAATAAAACCGATATGGCACTAATAAAAAAAAAAGGAAAAAAAAAAAAAGATAAAAGGAAGTCAAGAACAAAAAACATATCAGTGGCTTTTGTAGCTTTCTGGCAACATCTGAGGCCCTGCAGTGATTCTACATCCAACCACATTTTTCTGTTTAATCTGTTTATAACGTTTCACTTTGTCTTTGATTTAGTTTTCCACCACCTGTGAGTACACGTCTGCATAAAGAAAAAAAAAAAACGAGATAAGATCTGTTAAAGCTGATGTAAAAAATGTACAGTAAATACTAAAAAAAAAAGAGGGAAAAGATGTTAATTGATTAGTTTTCACTGTTGCTTGGCACCATAAAAACAAATCAAATGAAGCATTTTTTACCATTTGCAATCTGTCACTGACATCACGCAGCGCCTTGTAAGAAGGTCATTAAAGTAGCCTGCTGGCTGTCAATTTCATCGCTGCAAGTCTTCTGCTGGTTTGTGTTGTAAATTGTTTACATCTCTATGGGAGTTTAGTTAACATATGGAGTATTTCCACTGACACTTCATTTGATTTAACATATTTCTCAGTTGACATGAATCTGGTTTCAGATGAAACAATGATTGCATTTTTACTAGTTTGACTTTAAAAAATGCTTAAAGTAGATGCTTTTAAATCCTTTTTTTCTAATTTAAATCATTCTGTTGGGGTTTTATAAAATGGCACTGCAATGCTTTGATCTGCTTTCCTCCTTATTGTAACTCCACAAGCCCCTCTTTCACCCCTTTTCTGAGTTAAAGCAAATTGCATTAAAAGTAGCTTCAGTAATTCAGACATTAAGTTATAAAATACACGATTTAAACATTTGTGAAGAACTTGTGTATGGAAGCAGTTGTTGTGAATGATGGAGGGTGGGGATGAAAATAAGAAAAATCTGTTCTGTTTGCTCAGGAAGACAGCGTTCATGTGGAGGTTGGTTGGGAGCATATTGACTCAGGTCTAATCTGCGGACGCTCTGCCTTCCCATCTTCAAGGTCAAAATAATTTGCCGCCAACATCCAGGGCAGGGTTGTTTTGTTAGCAAATAATGAACCGGAGATGAAGACTGAATCCTAAATTATCCTTTTGCCCCATCAATGAACCATTTTCTTAGGATTTGTGAGTTTGAACCAAGATCCAAACGAAGGCAGAATTTAATTGAATGGTATGTTTCATTGGTAAATAAGTTACTTTTACATTAGCTTATTTATATGGCGTACTGTATCAGAGGTTTATAGTAACTAAGTACATTTATTTTGCAACAGTACTCAAGTCATTTTTTGAGGATTTGTAATTTTACCAAGTATTTTTTTTTTATTGTTACTTTTACTTTGTTATATTTAAAACCTAAAACTGGTACTTTTACTTCTTTACTCCAAAATTACTCGTTAAAAAACAAATGTCTGAACTTATGAGTGCGCTCTAAAAAAAATGAAGTTTTGAATTTACTCAACCAAGCCACTGGTTCCACTAAACCTAGTAGAGTAAATATGAAGCAATTTATTTAAAAGAAAATATGTTTATTGCTCTGTTTATTCAACTTGGTTTAGTGCATTTTTCAAAATAAAAGCCCCTGGTAGCATCTGGAACCGTTTAAAGGCAGAAGCCGTACAATTTTTGCCCACCGGTGGAACAAAGACTTTTAAGGGGTTCAGTAAAGTCAATAGTTTATTTCTTAGAGAGTGTGTAAAAGTAGTTTACACACATTTGTAATGTGTGTAACACATTACAAATGTATTACATTTGTAATTTTTGTGAACAGTTTCAGAATTTTTACTTAAGTACTTTTCTCATCAGTGAAATTTATTTTTACCAAAGTCATTTTCTATTGAGGTATTTTTACTTTTACTCAGTTATTTTTTCCAGTACTCTGTACTGTACAAGTTATAAAGTTCTCTCCTTGGCTCCCCAACTCTTTTATTGTCACTCTATATGCTGTGACACAATGACTTTACTTTCATTTCTGCAGCTTTTGATTCACAGACTGTAGATGGTTGGAAAAAAAAAAGAGAGAGAAGAGAGAATGAGCAGAACTAACAGAAAGAGAGCAGGCTGTGGAGAAAGCTGGAGTCACTGCCAAGAACGTGGAAAAAACAAACACCAAGAAAACTGAGAGACAGATACAGATTAAACAGACGGAGAGAGGAGCGGACAGGACACTCACAGACAAACAGAAGGAACAGGCAGGTGCTGTCGCCACATTTGGACAGAGAAACACAACCGCCAACATGCCAATCAGAGAGTTGGATTTTGAGAAAACAAGTTGCCCCCCACCCCGAAGTAGTTTTTACTTTCAAATACACACTTTAGGACTTTTTCACAAACATAAATATTTTCACTCACTCAGAGAAGCTGTTTATCTGCCTCCAGTGACAATCCAATTATTTTCAGGTTTCTGTTTAGGCCTTTATTGTTGGGTTTTCTTTAAATCTCGGTATTGCGAACATAAATCAAAAAAAGTCTGTCCGCTACTATTCAGCAATCCACAGAAGGTGAAGCAGCAACTAGACAGTTTTAAGATTAAACTTTCACCACCGTCCTTACTCATCTCCAGCAGTCTTTTTACCTCCGTCCAACGTCAATGATGCAATTCTTGCAGGTGAAAAAATAAAAAATAAATTCCTATCAAGCTGCAGGAATCATTTGATTTCATCGGTTAAACTTTGCAACATTACATTTTTTGCAGTGAAAGAAAAAAAAAGACATCTTTTCCCTGTTGTTTTTTGCATCAACTCAGTACAGTCCAGTTATTTAATTAGTTTATCATTGCTAGTCTTATTTTTTTTAAACAACTAAGTACAAAGAAAAAACAAAGGAAAAGAACAATTTATTATCAGCCGAGACCTGTTTCTAACACTTTTTTTGTCTTACATGAGACTTTTTAGCAGCAACTAAAAATAAATTTCAAACTGTAAACGAGAAAAGTATTTCAAGTTGCCCTTTAGCTTTCTGAGATTTAGGAAAATTAGCATTAAAATGCGGTCTTCTAACACAATTATCCTACAGGATTTTGTTTCATCATTGCAGTTATTGCGCCCAGCAGTTGTTGCATTGCTTGAGTAAAGGGTAATCTGATAATCTTGTTAGTTCTTATTTACAGCTGAGTATAGCAGGAATTTTTCACAGCAGGCTGAGGGAAGCACTCATGAGCGAGATGCCAAAGATCTAAAGATTAAAGCACTAATCTACTCATCTGATGCTTAAGTGTTATGATAATGTTGCACGAGAACGTGTTGTGTACAAACTAGTGTTTCTGCCGTGATTGAGAAAGTCCCCAGATTCTCTAAAGAGAAGGATAAGTGGTGAATTTTAAAAGACCCATTAAGAAGTGAAAGTCTTCTGCATAGTGCATGAGTATCACTGTGATAAAAGGCGTGAACACATCTCTATTTAAAATGACTAAAGAGCATTTAAGCACACTGAGAACTGTCGTTTTGATTCATAAGGACATTTGCTTGAAAAAAGCACTTGATTTGTTCTCACATTTTCAGACTTCTATTTGTGATTTTTTACAAGGCTGCTTGTTTTAAGTGAGTGAAAACTAACAGAGAGGGAACACACTGCAGCTGGACGCTTCAAAAATCTAACAGGAAGAAATCCGAGGCGGCATTAAAGCAACCTTTTCAGCTGCTTCCCGTAAAGGGCATGGAAAGATGTTGTTACCCTCACCTGTATTTGTTTTCAGGCATATATATAAAAAAGACTTTTTTTCTTGATAAAATCACAAGGCTTACTTTTATAATGACAGATAACACCAGACGACACTTTCGGAAGATGTCACCTTGTGTTTCCGATAAGGTGTTGTCATGCGCATATGGTGTGAAGTCCCTTTAGGCGTAGCACAACGGGAAGAGCTCCGAGAATGGAAATTGCTTTGTGCCACCAAGTAATGAAGTTGTGAGAAATGACAATGACTTTACAAGCTACCAAGGCCAATCAAGGGGAACACTGGTGGGACAGAGGATCTGTCATTAAAGAATCGTCTCCATAGTTCTGTCATAATTATTGTGACAGGTTGCATAGCTTCGCACTGATTGGACAAGGATGTAAGACTGCGTTGCTACCCCAGCGTCTGCACTCAATTCCGCAGCCATTAGTGTCAATGGCAATATGAGTGATCTGTCACAGAGCAAATCAGACTACCATCTGCTTCCAAGAAAAACATGTGCCTGGTTTAACAAACCCCCAAATAAAAAATTACTTAAGGTTTTGTAAGGGTTGCACGGAGAATGGTAGAGTAAAACATCTCACGTCAAATCGTAATCTGGAGAAAAATGGCAATTTTAAGAAAGGATTCTGTATGTAATAAATATTTTTGATGAAATGTGACTAATGTTATTCCTGCACATAGTTTATACAGTAGCAAATTTTGTAAAGTTTTAGCTGCTGCTTTGCTTTAATCACAAAAAGACTTCACAATTCAGATCTATGATGCAGCCTTAACCACTTGTTAAGCTGCTATTTATCAAACAGGCCACATCATGTCACAATGTGAGCTTACTAATCAAAACCAGCACAGGAGGCTCGGCGTGTAACTAACACATTGTGTCAACTTTAAATCACACCCTTAAGAGGCAATGCTGCTTTACCTTACATATTTAGTTTGTCTGTCACTGCCGCTCTCGGTGGCTCAGAGGCATTAACATCATCCTACTGTGTCGCCTCGGTCTTTTTAAAAGTCACTGTGAGACAGGAGGGCATCCCAACAACAAAGGGCCACAGATACAAAGACTCTTTCTGGTTTGGTTGGTATCGTTTGTAATAAAAGACAAATTTATATCAGAATTCTGCAGAAGTTTTTTTTTCATTTATTTTGGCAAGTAAGCTCAGCTCATTACCTTTAGTTTCTTCACGAGGTAAAAGATAATAAATATCCACAAAGCTATAAATAAATAAATAAATAAATAAATAAATAAATAAATAAAAACATGTTATTGACTAATTCACTAATTAATAAAACAATTGTCTACATGTGTAACTTTAGTTAATTACTCCCACTAGACTAGATTATTTTTATCGTTTCTCTGATGATCTTATCAAGCAGAAAATATTTTTTTCTTTTTTATATAGTGTGCAGGTGATATGACCATAATTAAATAATTTTAAACGCAGACACGTTTTTATCAGAAAGGTGCCAAAACAAAAACTGTTAACGTGGGTTTGTGTTGAAGGTGCTAACGGACGCCTTGGATTGTTCTGCCAAACAGGGAAGTTAAGTTGTGTGATAGGTGCCAGCAGTTTGTTCACCTGTTAGTAATATTATGAAACTTGATGAAGAGGTGGGGTATGTGTAAAGAATAATCTCTCTGCATCCTGGTGTTGGTTAAAACACTAAAACCTGTGAAACATAGCACCAACTCCGTGACTGAATAAAGTGCCATTTGATTTGTTTAAATATTCTAATTTCAGGGGTCCAAGTTAAACTGTGCACGCAGAAAAGGTTTTGCATTATGAGCACCAGAAGTGCTTAGTTTATGAACTATCTGTAAATCAGCAGGTTTTAATCTAAATGTTTGTTGCAAATTATTTGTGAAAGAGTAGCGTCAAAATTATCTATGCACAAAAATGTAGATTTTATCATATTTATAAAAAAAATAAAAAATAAAAAAAAGAACATCACTCTTTGTTTGGCTGTTCATTAGCAAGATTACACAAAAACTAACACATCTAATTTTATAAAACGTGCAGCTTTACTCGAGAATAATTTACATTATAACGTATAACAGTGGTGCAACACGTTACAGATGTCTCGGATGTGTACAGAAACCAGACGATGAGTCACAGCCAGTCAATCACGTTCCTCATCCTGAGGCTCTTGTTTTTGTTTTACATGTTTAGAATAAGATAAACCTGTTTACTGTAGCCCACAACTGTTCAGCCCTTTTCCTATGGGAAGCGTGAAGCCATGTGCTGCCCGAGCCGCAGAGCAGGGAGGGTGCACCCAAATTCATCACTGGTTGCTGTTTGACATAAATACCTATGAAATAATTTTTTATTTTTTTTTTCCCCAGCTTCAGCATTTGTGTGTGTGTGACACTTCATCAGGGAAAAGCCCTGGCATCACATTTACTGAGGAGGAGAAAACATGCAGCCGTGTTTGTGGATAATACCCTCAAAGTTGGGGGGATTTTAGGAAAGAACTACCTCCACATTTATCTTAATGATGCAGGTGTTTGTACCTTTTTATGCGTCACATACTGTATACTGTAGCTTACACATACTGCGGTGATTCAATTGACTTGGTGTCAAACGTTTGGTTAGACACATGTTAAGAAAAACAGAACAATGTTTATTTTAAACTGCATGATGAAGACAAGACCCGATTACTTATTTAGTTGGACATGATGGACATGGCCTGCTACCTTAGATCCTCTTCACTAGAAGAGAATTGTTTATTTTCCATTTTTTTGTCTCTGCTTTTGTAAGAGTTATTACATTTAAAAAAAAATAAATAAACAAAACGTGTTTCATTTTTGTGTCTTTGTCCCGTCTTACTAAATTGTAAAACAACTGCCATGGAGCACTAGAAAGTCCAGCAGACGTCAGAGACATCTTTTAGATTTGTTTTATTCTCTGTTAAAAATAGTCCCAACTATCACCACTGCTTCTTCCTCATTGGCCGTGTTTATTTACCCTGAACTCACATTTGATTTTGAGAAGTCTTACAAGATTTCCCGTCTGACATCTGAATGTTGGTGAGTGAAATCTGTCCATGTGTGGTGTGTTGGCTGTACGCCACACACTGTAGGACCAAACCCGTTTTATCTATGATTTATCATCTTGTGTGGGGCTTGTCAGGTTTTGAAAATCAAATGACAATTTTAAAATCTTGCAGACTAAATAAGTAGGTGAAAAAGGAAACAAATTGGTAAGCATAAGATGGGTATTAATTCTTTAGAAAGGGTGTGATGTACCAAAGTTGTCACATAGAATAAAACAGTCTGTGGCTCTTTCTCTTTTCTCTAATCACACTCCTTTCTGTGCTTCTCTGAAAACTTTAGTGTCCCTCAGCTCAGCATGATGCTCAGCCGTTCCTGAGAGGCCACACTAAAATCAGTTGCTGTCAAATCAATGAATGTCTGAGACTGACAGAATAATCCACATGTGAGCATCTGTGCCTCGGTGAAACAACACAGTGGTACTTGGCAGGTCCCTGTGACCCCCGAGAGTCAGCTCGAGTGTCTGTCTGTGCTGAGGTGCAGGGATTGCTCGTTGATTTAGCTTGATGTGCACCATGTTATGTGGCATGTCTGGGGCACAACTTGGGTCTGTTTCTTTAATTTACCACGACAAGTGCAAACACGTTAAAAGCCGAGCGCGCACTGTACGACGACCCGGCACGGCACACTGCGAGCCACTCATCGTCTGCGGTGGGTACAAGACCTTCATGCACATCATTGTTATCCACGGGCCGCGGTGTCTCCTAGATTAAAGCGTAGCACTCACCCCCTGTCCATCTGACTCTAAAGGTCTGCAGCCCAGCCTGAATGTCAGTGGCAAACACCTCTCCTGTGGCTGCCAAGAAAGCTCAAGACAAATGTCACAACACTGGTGCTGACAGCTTTCTCTAAGTGCTTGTTAAATAAAGATGTGGTGCCACACACTTTAAATCAAGGTGCAAAAAAGAAGTCATAAGAATGAAATAGGCAGTGACAGTGGAATGGTTTGACATATTTTCAACCAGTGGATGAGACAGATGGGGAGGAAATACAATCCAGTTAAAACCTGATAGACACTTCTTTACATTTCTGACCATTTCTAATCCGTTATTTTGTTTAAAATATAGTCCAAGTCAGTATCTGGCTGATTGGATCTGTATTTTTTAAGAATTTTCAGTATAAAACAGAGGGGTATACAGTACATTTCCTTATTATCCTTTTATATCATTTTTTGCACTCTGGACCACATGCTGCCTTTCATTTTTTTCCAACATTCTGCAGTTCACCACAGATCAAAATCTTTTAATTAAAAAGGACATCTTTGGCGCAGCACATTTCCCGATGACGTGCCAACCTTTTTGAGCCAGTTGCCATCTGCCATCGCAGCAATGTGGCTGAGGCCTTATCCCCAGCAAGCTGTGTGAGCTGCGGAGCCAGAAGGAAGGAGGGAGACAGTCGGAGAGAAAGACGAGGGACAGAACCAGGAGAGAGAGAGAAGTTTGTCTGGTGCATCTGTATCACCAGGCTTCAGCTAACATGAACAACGTGCCTTTTTTCAAGAGATCACGCAACTTATTGTGACTCATGCTGTTCCTCAATTTATTCTGTCTTAAATGCGTACCAAAAAATCTGCCAGATTTTAAAAACCCTGGCTCATAACCTTCTTTTGCATCATTTGTCTCTTCAGCAATGGGGTGTTTGTTCAATCCAGCGTCCTTCCTAAACTATAGTTTAAAAATTCAACCAAAAAGTCCAACTAAGTCACACTAAAGGCTCCTGCATACTCCCTCCGAAGCCGAACAGTCGATGCGCAGTCATGTGGTTTTTCGGAGTTCGCTTTTGCACACACCTTTCATAGTCCCTGAGACACCCCATGCCGAGCTCCTGGGGAACCCTTCCCGCTGCGGTATACGTCACTACAGGGGGGTTCCTCCCGCTGGAGTCTAAATGCCATAAAAAAAGTCCAAGACCCGTCACCTGACGTTATTTATCCACAAATCTGTTCTGGTTCAAGCTCCACAGTTTTTATCAGTCAGATTCCTCCGTGCACAATGCCTGTTTTATCTTCTCTCATGAGTTTTTGGACATTTGACTATCTTTATAAATCGCTGCTTCCTGCTACACCAGTCTGCTCTGGAAGCGAGTCACTTTGTTTTTTGAAGTGAACGGTTGAAGCAAAATGCAGCGTCTGAGAGCTTTCAGCATGAAAAAACACTCCCACAAACTTCTGACCAATCACACAATAAGTTCTTATGTGGAGGGGGGTAAAAA
>JARVJO010000164.1:5236320-5277936 GCA_031762555.1 Cynodonichthys magdalenae | reverse complement strand
AAGCTGCCGAAATGTCGACAATGCGAACAGAATGACGCAATTTTCGTCATGAAACTGCAACAATCCGAACCCATTTCGGCAGTTTGGAAGAAGTATGCTGGAGCCTTACATATTAGGGCTGGGCAATAAAACAAAAACATCATGATAGACACAGAAAATTTGCCGAATAGATCTAGAACTGCATTGCATCCTGAGGGATGTAGGCAGAGGAAAGGCTTTAGCTGTCCGACATCTCATGGCTCAGTAAAGCAGGGTTGGTGACAACTAACTTCTTCACTCTTTGGTCAGCTGCAACAACCTGTTGAGTAACAAGTACAGTAGTGTGGCTTGGGCATCTGGTTAGGATGCCTCCTGAATGCCTCTCTGGTGAGGGAGCACGTCCCACTGGGAGGAGACCCAGAGGAAGACCCAGGACACGCTAGAGGGACTACGTTTCTCGGCTGGCCCAAGTGGCTGGGGAGAGGGAAGTCTGGGGCTCTCTGCTTAGGCTGCTGCCCCCGAGACCCGACCCCGGATAAGCAGAAGAAGATGGATGGGTAGGCTGATATGAAACACTAATCGTCAAATAAATTCAGCTGTATTGCCCATTCTTACTAACTGTTTAAAAATATGATAACAGATTATGGAATGTCTGACCCAAATAGTCACTGTGCGAGAGGCAGGGTACATCCTGGACATGTCTCAAGTCCATCACAGGGACACAGAGACAAACGAGCATTCACTTTCTCACTCAAACCTAGGGACAATTTAGAGTTATCAGTTAGCCTAGCATTCATGTTTGAAGTCTGTGAAAGGAAACCATAGTACCTGAAGAAAACCCACGCATGCAATGAGAGAACATGCAAACTCTACCCAGAAAGATCCCCAGGCCAGGATTTGATCCGGCAACTGTCTTATTGAGAGGCAACAGCTCTACCAACTGAGCCACCATAAAACCATAAAATAATTTAAATCTAAAAGTCTGGCATGAAAGAACATGGATGATATGCAGTCTTACCACTCAGTGCACCCTTCTTTTTTGATAGCAATGATTTCAAACAAACAGAGAGAAAACAAAGAAAACCATGAAAACACCATGAAACCAATCCTGATATCTGTCAGACGTCAGCCAACTGATCTGAAGACACAGTAATCTTAGGTAAATGTTGTGTAAAGATTATAAACTACCTTGGAATCTAATTTGAAATTATCTAACAGTCCTTGTTTGGAAATGAGTGTATAATGAGATCAATGTGGCGCTGTAAGCAGTCAGGGAAAACAAATCCCCCCGTGTGAAAAGCCCCGCTTGCTTCCATCATAACGACTAAACATGCACAAAGGACTAGGCAGGCTTCCCGTGTGTATGCAGAGTGAGTGAAAAGTGCTCTAAATGCCTGAACTTTAAAAAGGTCCAAATCCCTGCAATCTTCTCTCAGCAGGTCTTAATGTGGCCGGACTGTGTTTTAAGTACATCCAGGATAAAACTCTTAATGGTCATCATGAATGGTAAGCCAGAGAGATTCTCCTCTTAATCCAGGATCAAGCTTCAGGAAACTGTTCAGTGCAAGGCGAGTGAAATCCTATTTTATGGAGCGATATCTCCGGTTTTCTGGCCGCTCTGCGTTCAGAGATGTCTGCTGGCAGTAATTACATGCGACTCATCATTGTCAGAGCATTGTCCTGTTTTAGAAGAATTTAAACGACAAGTGCTTTAAAGCACTCGTTTTATGGAAAAGCCACATAACGATGAATTTAAATATGTTGTGTCTTGTCAACCTAATGAAAAGTATATATATATATATATATACACACACACAATTCTCAAGAGATCATTTATGCCAGAGGTTTGGTCAGAAGGACATCTGTGAAATATCAAGATAACTCTAAGTAACATTTAAAGTTCTACAGATTCAGCTCAAACCACAAAAGCAGTTATTAATCACCTAAACCAGGCTTCTTTTCAGCTTAAAAATGAATTTAATCACTCATCTGAGGTCATGACTGTGTGCCAGACGTTTAACTCTGTATGAATTATGCATGTTTTATATCAATTATTTAAAAAGGAAAGTGAAACAATTGAATCTACAAATTTAGAACCAGGTTCTACATTACATCCAAACTTAAACAAAAATAAGATTTGCAGAGATGTCATTAAAAACAACAAAACTTTCTTTAGTGGTGATCATCAACATAAGAATTTGACTGTATAGTTTTTCCAAAAACAACCTTTTTATATGTATAAACAGTATCTGGTCATAACTAAGCTCATCTAGAAAGTGAAATATTCATTTCATAATGTATTCTGTTCTTAACTCAGTCTTTAGTTAGGAGAAATTAAGCTTCCAGCATAAAACTGACTGAAGTTCTTTATCATATTATGTACATCTCATTTCCTTTTTTGACCTCTCACTCCTCCTACTTTCTCCTTCCTCCTCTCTTTTGTCTCCTCCACTGAATTCAAATGAACTGTGAGCCTCAAGCTAAGAAGCAGCTAAAAATGAATCTTATTACGTCTGAAATCCCAGGACAGTTTTAAAGTTTGAATTTGTGAAAAGCTCTGATGTTGGTACTACTGCAAATAGGAAATGTAAAAACCTCCGTTGTATCAATAATCCAAACACGCCTGTAAAAACGATTTCATACAAATTCATTGTTGCCATTTTAATTATATATAAATATATGAAATACACAATTTTAAAATAAAATAAGATGTTAATATTTTAAACAAAGACTTTTAAATCTCCATTAATTGATATTATGTGTTTTTTGGTTATTCCTTTGTCTTTTATGTTTATCTTTAGGTTTAATTCTTGCCTAAAATGTTTGTTTTCTGTGATCTTTGTGTTTAATTGTGTTCATTTTTACTCAGTTTCTTATTTCTCAAACCTGTTCTCTGTAATCATTGGTGCCCTCTTTAGCTCGTTCTCCCAGTTCATTTGTTTTTGGTTGTTTATTTCATTATTAAGGGTTTAAGTTTTCCTGAATTTCCTGGATTTGGTCTGTACTCTTGGGTCCATCCCTCCTTGAAACCGTGACATTTTAATCACAGGTTCATTAGTTAAGTTTTCCAAGAAACTCACTCTATACTTGATAAAAAAGCTAAATCTTTAATTCAGTGGGTTGTTGGCATTTGTGCAACATTTCATTCAACAGAGCTTCAAAGCAGTCTGTTCACAGGGGCTGCAAACAGCTGTGCTTACATAACGTTTCATTTGAAATATTCAGCATAAACTGTTGCATAACTTTGTGTGTTTAACATGGAATTATAAGCTAAGCCTCTGAAAACAGCTGTAATCTCCAAATGATGTATTTATTTGTCCCATTTTCTAATAAAAACTCAAATATTACAATCCTACAATGAAGTGTAGAAAGACAGGACAATATAATGTGTTAATGCTGATTATACTGTTTACAATTCATTTTTTTACTTTTCAAAATATTGAACTTGATCAACTTTTCCTCCAGAGGAAACACAATGATTTCTTTAAGGTGTTTTCTCTCAACTTTAAGGTTTTATTAAATAGTTTTGATGCAATTATAAGTTTATATTGACTATGTAAACTGGATGAAGTTAAGACCACTTAGACATCCAGTCCCAGTGGTCTCTGCTTCTGTATTAAAATTAGTTACATCATTTCAAAACATTCTCAAACTGATATTTGATCAGGAAAACTGCAACATATTTTTACTCACTGCATTTACTTCAGCACGTTAGAGGTCGGTCTAAGCCGGATAGAGAATAGACAAAAATTTTTACTCAAGAATAGCAGTACTTCAACATATTTTTACTCACGTAAAAATAAAAAGTTAGCCATCCTTGAAGTGATTTAAGTAGGGGTAAAAAAGTATTTAGTAAAAAGGCTACTCAAGTGCTGAGTAACTGATCAAGACATCATTTAATATTTAAAAATTACATCATCAGACGGACCAAAATATAAAGATAGGTGGAAATTTTGGTATTTTAAAGATCAAAATGAAAATAATTCATATATAAATGACATAATTACAAAATAAATTCAGGCAAAGTAAACCTTTTTACAAATCAGTTTCTTCAAATATAAAATTTATGAAACATTTGGTGAAAGTTTTGGTGAAAACAAGCTTGTTCTTCATTCAGTGAAGTTACTCACAGTGAGTTTCCAGAAATATTACTCAAGAATAGAGATACTTCATAATAAAATGTAACTGAGTACATTTAACTAGTTACTACCAAACTCTGATGCCGGAATTTTATTTTTGTTTTGATTAATTTTAGGTGGTATTCGGACATTTGCATCAAACAGGTATGGAGAATTTTTTAGAAAAAAGATTTGAAATTCAAAAATGTTCTTTTGACAGTGTTGACCTCAAGAATTAAACAGTTCCTTCTGTAAAACCCATTTATTTAGACAAGGTTGATAATTCTGAATGAGATTTTGAAGAAATACATTTAAATTTGCCATTTTATTGATGAAATATGCAGTAAATCTACATTTCAGAACCTTAGAATTTGTTGCCAAAGTCCCAATAAATCCTCAAAAACGGAAACCAGAAAGTAAGAAAACAGATTTAGTCAACATAACATTGCTTGGAAAACATTTTGGTTTCCTAAAAAGTTTAAAGCTGTACACCCCAGCCAGAAAATAAAAATTTGTCTCACCTTAGCGACCCTGTTGGCGACCTCCCGGCCCACCATTAGCCCCTGGACAAATGTCCGTGCAGCTATAAACGCTCTGGTGACCTGAGCCTTTAGTTTCCTGGGCACGTCTCCAAAGGGCTTTAACTGGTCCCCGTATTTGGTGACACACTCCAGGTAGTCGTCTGTGAAGTGGTACTGCGAGTTGAGTAACTGGAACATGCGCTCCAGCAGCTTGGACCAGAAGTCGTTCAACATCTCCTCCAGGTTTACGTTGCCCCCCGTGTAGTAGCGCTTTAGCTCGGTGAAAAGGTCCTGAAACACCTCAGAGTTCTGCATGTACAGCTTCCCGTAGGTCTTTGTGAACATACTGTTGAGAGACTTTTCAGAGTTGTCCAGCAGCTCCAAGAAAAACTCTGAATGGATGGTTTGGGGAGAGAAAGAAGAAAAAAACAAAACAGCACATTAGGTAAATGTTTGCATTCTGTATTTATTTACTGCACGTAAGGACAAAAGTTTCAAAATAGGAGCAAGATTTGCTCAAACAGGTCTTTTTTGCATTTGTTTTAATTTAATGACTCATTTTATGGTCCTGTCTTCATCTGCAGAAGCAAAGCAGCCGTCAACGAGCACTTGATTATGTGAAAGTCAGCGCAGAACATTAATTATTTAATAGAAGAAATAATGGGCCACAAGGAGCATGAATGATTAATGTAAAGGTTTTGATTGCACACTGTAACAAAATATTCATAAGTTTTGGATGCAGACACCCGTATACATTATCATCCTGGGCACCCACCATTGTTCCCAGATGCAATAGTTTCTCATTGAAACAATTATTCGTTCACAGAGGCTGTTGGCCTGTGAGGCAGTAATTGAATGTTTCTTGGGCTTCACTTGGTTTGAATTATTGGAAAAGTCTGTTGCAACATTTTACTGTGAAAAGCACATTTCCCTGTATTCTACAATTGCATTTGCTGTTAGTTTAGATTTAAAGTAATGGGAAAGGAAAATACTGTCCTTCAGCGTTCAGGGTAGTCTATTTCAAAGTGAATAATTTTCATGCTTTTCATAAAAATCAACACAAAGTTCAGCCCAACAAAGTCCTGCAATTTTCCTCCAAAGCAGTTCTGAAAATCTGAAACATGGACTTTGTTAGATTTCTAACCCTGTCTAACCAGACCAGGGTTAGGGTTATGACCATGCTGACCATTTCAGACCAAAAACATGCTCTTATTGTAGATATGTCAAGTTGTACCGATTTGATAGATTTTCCCTCATTTTGCAGGTATGCAGACATATCAGTCCCACAGATTTTATGGATTTTCTATACAAAATTAGTTTCAAATTCATTTAACATGCGGAGCCCGTAGAATGTAAAAAAAAATATCAATAAAAAACATCAAATAACCATCTTCCAACCTGCTTTTCCGCTATAAATAAGTTCTCCCGTCCTCATTTCCTCCTGCTTTGCGCTGCAGGTGCCCCCTGTGCCCCGCCCCCTGTGATTAATACAGATTTTCAAAGCTCATTATACAGTTACACATTGAAGGGGTTGACATGTATGAGACATGAACGCCACTTTGACCCAACATTTAAACCCAAATTCTTATGTTAGACCTTCTTCACACAATACTTCATATCCAAAACCCCTCAGAGTTATTTTCATTTCATTTTAATTGTTTTATATTGTTACAGCAGGTTTGTGAATTTTACTTTATTCACATGTATGATCATTAATGTAATGTTTTATTTTGTCATCCAAAGCTAGCGCCGGCCCGATCACTGCAGAGTGGCAAGAATTACTTAGACGTCACCACTGTGGAAGCTACAAAGTGACAGGAATCACAATCCCGCTCATTTTTTTGGATTTGTGTAGGCGATGCTCCAAGCTCTAATTGGACAAAGAAACGTTTCATGCTGGCTCACAAGTTGATGTGTTTTGTATGTGAATCAAATGTGTCTGCTCCCACAAAGATAACACAAGCCAGTTGACTGCCCCAGCATTGTCCGCTGCATTAAAATTTTAAGCTTCTGGGAGAACACCAACGTGAGAGACGTGTCCAAATTATGTTTTTTTTTCTTTTTCGGTCATTGTCTACACAATTCCAAATAGGAGGGGAAAAGAGGAATGTACTTGGGAGAAAACGCATAATGTATTAAAATAAAGACAATAAATCTCTAAAAATTAAAAATGCGACAAATAAAGAAATAAAGTTTAGTTAATATGAAAAAAAAACTAAATATAAAAAATATTCTTAATAATTTAAGAAAGAAAGAAAGAATCAAGTCAAAAAATGATAACTAAATATATGATAAGACACAAATGAGTCACTACAGTTGAAAGTTTAACAAATAATAATTAATACCACATTTCATAGCATATTTATTTCCTAAAAGTCTTTTTTTAATTTTCTGTGCTTGGTTGACACAATAATGCCTTTTTTGGAGCCATTGATTTTATGATCTTTCAAAGTTCACCATTTTAGAGTTGAGAGGTTTGTAATCATCAAATAATGTTGATTATAATAATAAAAATTCATCAAAAAAACTTAAGGGATCAAAGCGTTTCAGCGGTGATGTCTTTCTGCTTCTGTCATCTGCTGAAGTTGCTTTCTTCCACAAGAGAACTCGTTCCCTGGAGTGTTAAATCAGTCAACACAGAGAAAAATAGAATGAAAAAAAAAGAAGAATTAACAGGGGAATCTCAGTGAAGCCTGGCTAATAGGATCCCATGTTCCTAAGCACACAGGCGTAAATGTTGGGAAGCTCATAACACATCTCTCTGAGCGCAAATGTCAAATATTTCTTCAACCTTTTTTTGTAAACAAACACGCAGCAAATGATTCACGTGCTTCGCTTGCAAATAAACAAGCCGAGGGCTCCTCTGCTGGCTGACTGACATTTCTTTGCTTTGTTAATGATAGCAGCCTCGACCTGAGATGGTGCTCTTCTTATTATGGATTTGCCTTCATGATTAAACCATGGGGAGTTTGTATTTGAATTGTTTTGTTCCATACATGGCTTGTTTTATTTAAACAGGAGTTCCTGTATTTTAGTCAAGAAAACCAAACTCTAAACATGAACTTTTTTTTTAATATTCACAGTCCATTTAATAAAAAAAAAAAAGAACAACAAACAAACCAAGGATGCAAGGTTAGTTGGGATGCACCCTAACATGCATTTGCAATCATGTTTTGTATGTATGAGCCTCTTTACCTCCAGTTGTAACGACCCAGTGTGTTCACACCAGAACCAGCCAGGAGAGCGCTCCCCAGCCATTTATTCTACTTTCTTTGCGGCTGAATGACCTGCCATTACACCAACATTAGTTTAAATATTAGGAGCCTGCAGGGGCTGGTTCATTCCATTTTTCAATTAGATCTGAATCAAGGACAGGTAAGCCCCCCGTGTATTGAACAGGCTACATTCTATCTGTGTTACTATTTAAAGTGCTCTCAAAAGATGGAGAATTAGCACCCTCAAAAGAAATGTATCGAGTCTTAAAAGGCAGAGCAGGTGAGTTCAAATATTAAAAGACAAATTGTAAAAAATAGGGCTGAAATTTTATTTTGAAGTTCTAGGTGCAAAATGTTTTTTTTCCTTGATGAACTGAGAAATGAAATTTAAAAAATGGCTGATAGAAGACCATAATGATGTATGTGAAATGATTAATTTGTGGATCTGAGCTTCTGAACTGACTTTTAATTTTATTATGAAAGGCTGTTGACATTATTTTCTTTATCAACACCACCAAGGACTCACAGATCCATTTCCTACAGAATTAAACTCATACAGAAACAGAAAAAAAAACATAGACGTAACAAACAGTGTTCTCAACACTAAATATAGTTTGTTGCCTGTTTTCAAGCAGCGGTAAAAGGAGCTAAAATCTCCTGTCAGTGTTGGCTGTTAGGTGTGAGGTACAACAGCTGCTGGAGACGTCACTACAACAACTTAACCTTGTGTTCTTTACAAGCAAAGTGACATTTTTGGTTAAAACATTTCATGAGATCAATCTAAATACAATTTAGCAAATAGTATTAAAACTAACATTTTGGAAGTATGAGACCAGTAATCACTCGACACACAGGAAGGGATGTTGCTTCCTCTCCATTCATTTATAGAACTTGTTCAAATGAGGCAACAATAGCTTTCCCTCCTTCAGCCAAGCCACCAGTGAAACTCGATCCATGAGAAATTTTCAGGCTCGTGATGCGACACAAGAAAGTTGAAAGTTTTTCAACTTTTGCCGCCGTCACATGCAGTACAACCAACCGACGAGCTTTTCACTGACTGACCAATGAGAGGAGAGTATTCTACACACTGCAGTCAGCAACCACTTCATGGAGGAAAACATTTTAGCTTTGTCCATGATTTTTCTATTTTATACATTTATTTCATGAAGTGTCATAAAATAGGAAAATCACAGACTGCTTTGAAAATGTCAAAATCCCTCTATTTTCACAAACAATCAAAGTCTCTATCATTTGATGACAGTAATGCACACTTTCCAGTTTTTTCACAACCGCCAATAAAATCTACAAGAAGAACCAAGCCACTCGAGAGCACAATTCTACATCACTATCGCATCCTTTAGGTTGAGTTTCACGCCTGTTGTGAAACAACTGCTTTTTTCTTTTTAAAAACGACATTTTTCATTTACTAACTGAACTTTTTTGTTTGTTTGATCTAAGGCCTATCACCTGTAAAACCGACTGCACTGAGAGTTTCAAAAAGCAGCGATAGCCAGCCAGCACAAAAACAGTGAAGAGCTCTCAGCTGGCCAGAGTTCATACTTTGCCAGAGAATTATCATTGAGAGTTATTGACCTTGGACGACGCTCGGCTGCTCCACGTTCAGCATGTTAACTCTTGGAAAAGTGTCAACAAACGAGTTTATGGCACGTTTTAGAATCATTCCCAAAATGTAATGAGTAATGAAGGACGTACAAATAAAACAGTTAAAGAAATAAAACCAAGTTGTTATCTGTTATTTGGCAAAAAGCTGTAAAAAAAGGTTGCTATTCATTCCTATGCTTCTTACAATAAATGCCACCTCTGGTACCCTGAACTGAGCAGAAAAATGTGCTCAAAACTCAACACATTTATGACTTTTTTCAAATGTGCTCTAAATATGTCAGCTGACAATCTGTTGTGACAACATGCAATAAAACATTGGAGGCGTTTGATGTTTAGCATCCAACTGATATTTTATAGAAACATTAAGACAATGGTGAAAACATAACATTTACCACAAATAAATGTACTGTTCAAGAAAATATTCAAAAGAATCTACACTTTGTGAAATATTGCTTAGGTTTTTTTTTTTTTTACAAAATAATAAAAAAGGCATAAAACTGTCTTAATGAAACATTATTATAATCGTAATTGTTTTTCAATGTTGGTATTTAAAAAATGTGATAATCACACCATAATATACTATTAAGTTTTGTATAGATACTAGGTTTGTAAAATTACCATAAAATGCTGGAATCATCATCATCATCACTGTTATTGTTAATAGTATTATTCAGCTTGACAGTCTGTTTTTTTTTCTTGTTTCCAGGGCAAACACACACACACACACACACACACACACCCACACACAAGTTATGGGGGCTTTGCTTTGACTTCCATTCATTTCTATAGCCCAACCCTGACCCCTTACCCTAAACCTAACTCCCCCCAAAATCAGCATCTGTACCTGTGGAGACCAGACCTTGGTCTTCATAGGGAGCATTGGGTCCCCACAAGGTTGTGTTTATCTGGAAAAGGGTCCCCATGATGTAGCAAAAACATGTTTTTTTTTCTTCTATCCTCATGGGGACTTTGCATTGACTTCCATTCATTTCCCAGTCATTTCTACAGCCTTATCCTGACCTCTTAGCCTAAACCTAACCTCACAGGTTAATCCTAACCTAAACTCAATTCACACCTTAGTCCTAAATCAAACCTCTGACCCACCAATGGTATTTCCCCCCAAACGAGGACTGGGATTTTGTCAGTGGGTCCTGTGTGTACTGGGAAAATGGTCAAAAATAGTCCCCACCAGGTAGTAAAAGCATGTATGCACACATACACCGAATCAGCCATGAAAACTGTGACAAAAGTAAGTGGTAGTCCTAATTGAGAGTGGACTGTGTCATTTTTCTGCAGCATACAGAAATCACACCATGTTCACACCCTTGAAGTAATTTCAAGTGTGAAGAATCCATTTTCTCTGAGAGCGATGCAAAGTACTCCTTTGATATCTGTCCTAATTACTGTAAATAATTATTATGATTAATAAAGGTGACCTTTCTGCTGCTCCGATAATAACACTTTATCCACAAAAGAAAACATGAACTCGCCTATTAATTTGTCTTTACTCTCTTTGAAAACTCGTGCGCTACTTTTATTCCCCCCCCTTTTTTTATTGCCTCAAGCAATGAAAATCTCATTCTGACTATGTTTAATTAAGAGAAAATTTCAATTAATGGTCCAACAGTCTTGAATAGCCAGGAGGTAGTTATTGTACAAATCAAATAAAATTAAATTTTTATAAATGTTAGTCTTTTAATTTATTGCAATTCTTTAAGACAAAAATACATTTAGCTGTAGTTTGACTAGAAGATCTTTTACAGTTTTACCAGTAAATGTTCAAATAAATACATCTTTGTTAAGCTTCTGCAAACATTTTCATTTCATGTCGGTCAAAAATACATTATCTGAAAATTTTAACCACAAAACCATTCTGAGGATTTTTAATTTGCCCAGCTTTAGGTTTTACAATAAAGAAAAAAAAAACAAAAATAACATTTTAGAATCTTTGGAAGCAGCGTCGATTTTTAGCTAAATGCATTTTCTATTTATAATAGAAAAAGTTTTAATAAGCTTTTCCCTAATGAACCCTAATGTAAGATGTGTGTTTTTATGTGGATTTTCTAGAAACAAAAATGTTCAGTTTAGACATAACTTTGACAGCATTTGTCACTAATATTGTTTTTTTTTTTTTTTTACCAGCAGCCACTCCAACAAATACTGAGCACTAACAGAATGTGTGCTAGCACATAATACTATATCTAATCTTACATAAAGCTCTTCTGAGGGGGTGGCCAAAGTGACTAAAACTGTCATTTTTTCAAAATAAGATAACCTTAAGTTAAAGTTAAAGTAATATACATGCCTTCAAAAAAATGCTACCGTTTCTATTGTGAAAATTTTAAATGGTCAAATTAACTTCTAAAAGCTGCTAATAAAAATAAAAATGTAATAGTCATTTTGTGTGATGCCTAATACTTTCTGTACATTAACATCCTGTGTTAAATTTCAGTCTGATTTGTTAAATATTCAGAAACATCTGGTTACATTCGTGTCCCTGTTGATGTTGATGACTCACATCATCAATTAAAGCAAGATGTGACAGCAGGGGCCTAATTATGACATGAATTAACATATCCTAATGAGGCGGGATGAGGAAGAAGGTATTAGTCAGAGGAGAACAGCCTTATTTATAATTAACAGAACCATCGAGGCATTGATGGAAGAAACAAATATTAAGCCAAACTCGGTGCAGGAACTGAAACAACCAGCAGCAGCAGAGATGTTTCTCCCTCAGAGGACCGGGGATCAGAAAGGTACTGAACATGAGTTGTATCGGTCGAGAAGCAAATCAAAGAAACAACATTTTCTCCACAAAGTATGAAACAAAAATTCAAAGAAGTTTTAAAACCCACAGGAGGAAAGACCAGAGTCTCTCAGCTCTTTTTTTAAGTCCTTGCATTGTTCCAGGCGCGAACATTAATATCACACTCAGGCGAGAAACTGTTCACCAACTGATTGACTCGAGGGAACAAACTCTTTCTGCCCGAAATGTAAAAAAAAAAAAAAAAAAAAAAAAAAAGAGCCAGCTTGTGTTACTGATTACAGAACTAACAGGGTCATGTATGGATGCAGAACAAAAGGTTTGTAAATGAGACCAATTTATTTCACTAAATCTAAATTTATCATTTATCACTTGTTATAAGAGAGTATAACCAGTGCCCCTCACCTGGCACACCAAGGACCCTCCAACATATGCAATCAGAGTAAAAAAAAAAACATTTTCTTTTTAAAGTTCAAAATCTTGCAATTTATTTATTTATTTTTATTTTGCATGCCAGCTCTGCTCGGTAAAATAAAATACAGAATAAAATCATGATTTTCAACCTCTGTTTTTAGGTGCAGCGTCTGCCAGTCATTGCTCTGATCTTCAGTTGGATCACTTAAAGCTTTGAGGAATGTTTCGGCTCATTATATTTTACCATCAGTCTCTCAAAGATCTGAATCAAAGGATGTAACATGTCTTCTAAAATGTCTCAGAGTCACTGCTCACTGAGCAAGGTGTTGTTGCTGATGCTCACTTCAAGAGTGGAAAAAAAAAAGAGAAAAAGACACTTTCCTACAAACCACAACCATTTTTAACTGCAGCATCAGTTTCTCACCTCTTTATCTCTGTATGCACATCCTTCTCTTACTGCCAAAAAAATCCCCAACTAGGATTTTTCACCATGAAGGACGGGCAAAGTGTTTCCAGATCACAACTCATCCTCTGAACTAGACTGATTTTTTTTGTTCATTCCTTCAGTGACTGCAAGAGTTCTTTATTCAGAATATTCTGTGTTTATGTTGAAGTTACTTTTTTGTTTCTATCGTCACTAGTATCTTTATCTTCTGGTAATTTTCACCTTATCTTAAAAGTGCCTGAAAGTATTTTGGAGAGCCTCGTTCCTTTGACACGTTCCACCTTCCCAAACACGGTTGCAGATTTGTCACAACCCTTCATGAAAACACTATTTTGTGATGTCAGTAACATTTTTTTCTGCAGCTGAAATTCAAATAAGTATAAAAATAACTAAAAAGTAAGTAAATAACTAAAACATTCAGATTTTTTGTGAAACATGATCGAGTATTCAAGGTGTGGAGTTGGCATTTACCTAAGGTTTGTTTTACATATTGAAAAGAAACTTAATTTTTTGGTTTGGGTGTGAAAGTGGTTAGGGTTTCCAAAATATCTCATGAACCACTTGTACATAAGTGATTACTTCTTAGCAACAACTAGGTTTGACCAAAACACCCAGAACTTCATCTCTTACCCCGCATTTACACTGCATGCGGCTCCGCTCCAGTGCGGAGGACAGAGGTGCTCTGAGAAACGTTAGCAGGAAATGTGAGATTGTGCAAAAAATCCAGTGCTAAATATAGAAGTCAGACCAAATTAGAGATGTAACGTTCACGGACGATCCAAACTCATTCAAAATCAAACGGCTCTATGAAACAAACTGTTCCCTTCAAATAGGCATTTATCCCATCTCTAGAACAAAATTAATTCATTCTCTGGAAGAAGAATTCGAAACAGCTGAAACTGCATCTCTGTCTTCTTTTGAATCCAAATTTCAAAATAAAATTCACATGTTTTTGTGTGTATGCATATGTGGCATGTTGCCATCTGCTTTACAAACGATATGTTTTGGCAGCGTATGTATGTATAAATATACCCACATATTTATTAATATAGCTAAGATATTGACACAATGCAGTCGGTGAATTTATTTGAAAATACTTACTTACTTAATGCTTATAATATTTATAACCTCGCTGAAGAGAATACATACACCCACATATATATGTATACACATTCACATTTAGTGACCAACGCAGTCCAGAACAGAATGTATGTCAGAAACCCCTGGATCTGAACCCCTAATTGAGTGCGGTTGTGAGCATGCATGTAAATACAAGGTTTCTCCAATGGAATATTTAATAGTGACTGTGGAGGACCACAGACCCGACCCCGGTGCTAGCAGCGATGAGCTCATAGGCCCTTCCGGGACCCGCTGCCCGAGAAGGTCCAACCACGGACACAGAGACCCAGTTAGTGGAGAGGAGCAGACAGCCATGGCGCTGCCAGGGATGCAACAGGCCGACTGGCCACCCCCCAACCACCCCCCACACACTGCCAACAGCCAAGCACACACCCCCAGATGACCAACCACGGAAACCAGGAGCCTTGGTCCAGGAATCCAAACAGCCCCATGGGGGTCGGAATGTCAGCCCCGACCCCGGCACCCCCCCAAGCCCTGAGCCCATCCGCAGCCCAGGCCCCCCAGATGGTCCGTCTCTCCTTTGGACCCCATCCCCAAATGGCAAATGGGGAGCGGGGGAGTGAAGAAAAACAAAAAAGAAAGACCCATACCCACACACCTCCACCCTCAGATACGCTGTTGATGCATGTTGTTTACTGCAATTAAATTGGGGAAGAAGAATGGGCAGGGGTCAGCATGTTGCCAGTTCACCCCCACCCCGACTATCCCAAAACCCTAAAAGTCTACAAGCAACCATTGGGAGTGGGCACAGGCATCAGAGGCAAGACTGATTTTACCCTCGCATCCTGATTGCCATGGGAGTGCCCACTCCCAAGTCCCTATGTGAATGTCATGAGGATGTTATAAGTGAATGTCCAGGGTGTACAGTAAAATTGGGGTACAGGTGGCTATGGCAAATTACGGAGATGTAAAATTTTGCACCAGTAATGCACCTGCACCCCAAAAGCCCTACATGAGTGAAGTTAAAATGAAGAGGGTGGAGGTATGTGGCAAGGGATGGGGAGAAAAATCACTGGGGGAGCAAAATACTTCCCCAGAGAGTCAGCTCCCCCGCTGGCCCCAGTACACTTGTTCTGCCGCCTGGCAAATGTAGGATCAAATCTAGTTTTGGCGGATGGCTCGTTCACACGCCGCCACCCTGCAGACGCAGTGTAAATGCTCTCATTGATTATTATGGGTGTGTTTTTACTGCGGAAGTCGTGCGGAGCAGCATGCAGTGTAAATTTGGCGAAAGCAACAAAGGATCATTGTCAAAAACTCTGTCACAAAAGGCAGTGGGTAATGTGCATTCCTTCAAGTAAAACAAGGCCTCTAATTTAAATTTGTACGCCCTGCACACAGCTAGCATCTATGGTAGATATTGATTAAAACGGAAGTCAGTATCTCCATGACTGTTCATCAATCATAATCGAATTCCCTTTATGCCATGAATGAGTGCAAACAGATGAGTGAATAAATGAATACCAAAGGCGTTGATCCCCAGGTAATATTGCTCCATGCTGATGACAGCACACTTTCTCTAACACTTTGTGCAGAGAGACAGCACAGGAGCCTGGCAGCCAGGTGGCAAACTCCCTTCCCTCCACATGCACGATGCATATCACACTAAAGCTGACAGCATCAATATAGGGGCTCATAATTAAAGCCCACTGTTGTAGGTTATAGAAGAGCAGGAGGCCAGTTTCTCACTGAACATCAATCAGACAGTGGCAACTCATTTAAAACTTCTCTAAAAGTAAAGTTGCACCAGTCACTGCCTTTTACAAAGAGCGCTTGTTTTCTGACAACTTAGTGGATCTCAGTTGAAATCGCAGCGAGGAGAGGTTGAGAGGAGAATTCTTTTATGCAGCGAGCTGACAGACTGAATTGAGCAGGAGCCTGTCCCCTATCCTCAAAGAAAATAACTCTGACTGTACTTGAGGCTCTCTGGTAGCAGCAGAGGGGAAGGGCCAAATATTTGCCTTGAATAATGGACTTTTGGATACAGTGGGGCACAACCAGCTAGCTAGAACAGAGATTACTGGCAATTCAGATTTTGATGTTCTACAAAATGAAATAGCATTCACTCTTACCAAGTTTCTCTGTAAATATAAAAAAGTAAATATGTTTTTAGTTTTATGAGTTGAAGGACATTCTCGTACATAAATCAGAAAACGGGATGTTACCACTTATCATGCATCACTTTCTCCATTTATCTAAATAAATTCTTATAAATGAATGATTTTTTTTCTAAGAACTGGGTCTTTAAATCACTGACACTCAAATTCAAGTGAGTAAAAAGCACTAAAGTTTAATCACTGAAAAGCCACATGCACACATTCATATTTTACATAAAGAACTGCTGTCAATACAGCCTGAAGCTTCGTACCTTGAATTTATAATCCAGCCTGTCAATGTAAAACCCTTACACAGAGGAGGAAAAACACTCTGTCTACGTGAGAGGGCAAATCATTGAAATGCATCAATAAAGACCTTTTTGCTTTGCTGTGTTGTTGTGTTGTGATAGATGCAGAAGAGCCACATAATAGAAGGAACTGCTCCTGAATGTTAAAAAGGCTCCCTGAAGGCAGGTAATGATTGGCAATTTCAGCGACTCTGACGAAACCAGAACTGTATTTTGCATCTTTCTCGGTTGTGTGTCCCACTCTGACTTAGTTCAGAATAATTGCAGTAATGACTTACTGGATGTAGGTTTTTATTTTATGTTAGTTACATGTGCATTTCTGTTGTTAAATGTCAGGTTACAAAACACTGATCAAGCATCTTCAAGCAGGCCATCAAAATCATAAGTATAGATTGTTGCAGGAGGTGTCGGTTCAATACAGCTAAATAATTGATTAAACTTCTTCAGCAAAATAATTAATATTCATTTTACATAGTTTGAAAGAAACAAAGTGACTTGTATATTGCAGCAAATTGAAGCTGTGATGAAATACTTGTGTGCATTTCAGCTGACTGATGATGCTGACTAGAAAACTGTACTGTATGTGTCACCATTATCCTGATAATCATTATTCTTGTTGATGCAAAACTCCACATTTTCTTCTAAACTATTGGTCACAAGAAACAAACACTGAAAATGTGTGTTTACAGAAAGGACAATAAGAGATAAAGTACTTATCAACAAAAACTTTGTATTTTTAGCTTCTTATTCTTTGCTTGGATATTTCAGTGTATTTGTAAAACACAACGTGCTTTTATGCTATACAGTTTTGCATTTTGGCTGCAAAGACAAAGCCCCCTTTAGCTGTTCACAAATGTTCCAACCTGCTGTATTGGAGGCTACTTTCAGATTAAAAAATTGCAAATAAAATGGTAAGAAAATTGCTAGCTGAAAGGCATAACAGCAGTGGGTTGATTTCAAATCCCACCATGCAACTTTAATTGTTTCACAAATTACCCCAAGACAGGGGAAAAAAAGGCATCCTGAAAGTGTGTGAAAGGTCTAATGTTAATAGTTTGCACTGTGGTTGGTGATTATGTTAAAGATTTGTGCTGTGGTGCAATAATTTAGCTCCTTGGCAGCAATGATTAGCACCTGTGGCAGAGCAGACTGTGACAGAGTCCGGCTTCCTGCAATGCAATAAAACATACAGAAATTGTGAATAGTAAACTATATATACACACATATTTATAAAAATCTGCAGGACCTTTTTTATTGCAGGACACATCAGTGGGTTTATGCTTCATGTCGTAAGTTGAACAACAGGTGTGTGAACTTCAGCTGACCCCTGTCTGAGTGAGGTTCGTGCAGCCTTCATGAGTTTTCTCTGGGTATATGGAAGACCACCTCAATATGTACTTTATTCATATGATCACTCACTTCTTTACTAATTTAAAACAAAAATGGTTCAATCCTATATTGTGGCTGGATGCCACAATAGTTGAGAAAACATGAGCAGAGTTTCCAGGCACTGTACACAGAGCAAAAACGAACCAGATAGAGAAGTAGGTGGTAGGTAGATCAACAGAAGGGGCTGGCTTCTGAAGAATGAGGACTGCGTCTGTGATTTTCATTTCCTGTTAAGTAAATCTGGTTCTGAAATTTTGACATGTCTCTTATGCATGAACAGCTCATGTTATCACTGATCCGAACTGATACTGAAGTAAAGAAAATACAGCGGTCTTAACGTGTAATCTGTTTTTGCAAAAGGGAAGAGCCCAGATCATAACAGAAACGTCTGTCGAATTTATTTAAATCTCATCAATTTGTCTAATTTTCAGGAAATTGTGATTTTCTAAGCTTGTGGAGGTCCAGTCATTCATATTTTTCATTTTAACAATGTTAAGCTCACATATTTTCTATTTTCCAACAAAATAAATTTTAGCCATTTTTTTCCAAATTCAAAATATTTTATTGAATTTTACATATAGTCCTGACGTTTTGCATATTACCTGACAATAAAAAAAAATTAAGTTCTACAAGAAAAGCAATAGGATACAAATACATAATAAAGCATGGAGAATAGAAAAAAATGGCTACAATTTATTTTGTACATTTTGTTTTAAATTGTAGGCATTTTGTAAGCAAACATGTTTTTATCTTTTAATATCTGCATTTTTCTTCTTGTATTAAAGTGTAACAGAAAATAACTTCAAAATAAATAAAAATGTCATCATAAATGTCTTAAAGACAAAACTTACTGTTATAATGAAATTGATACATTTTTATGAATCCATTCACATTTTATGTAGTTATAACTGATTATCCATCCATCCATCCATCCATCCATCCGTGATGAACTTGTAAATTTATGACCATATTTTATTATTTTTGTAATATACTGCAAGTGATTTGTAGGCCTTTAGTGACTGTGACTTTAGGGATTCTTCCATTAATTTGTCAGATGTACAGATCTGTTTGTGCATCTTGGCCAAAATATATAAAGCAGTTTCACCACATACCCTTGGCCTCAGGATATTACATGTAAAACTTCAAACACAAGCCATCATACAACTACTTGTTTAATAACCTGGAATAAACTGAGTAACATGTTTTTTTTCTTACAACAGAAGTTTTAGGGGCACTTGGCGAACATGTTCCAAAACTCTTCTAAATGTCATAAAAGTAGCCTGGTAGTTACCGTGAACAGTTGATGAAAAACACAATATAAACTGGTTTACACACTTGTGCCTGAAGTCAAGAAGAAGAAAGGTTTTATGTATCCTTAAATTTATAACAGGGTCCATGGACAACTAGAGTGTAATTTTAGCATCGGTATAAGAGTCAGCAGGCGGTTCGGAACAGAGCAACTGAATCACATAAAGGAAAGTGTGATTTGTGGTAGCCTCCAGTGTAGATAAAACAGGGCAATGATAGTTTAAGAATTGCTGAATTATAGGGTGACAAGAATGGAGTTGGCTTTTTAATAAATAATGGGTGTAAATGATAGAAGAGAGCTGATGCCAAGAGGCATGGCTCAGGCACAAGAACAAAGGAAGACAGAGAGTGGGCAGAAACGACTCTTAATGACTAATATTTTACTTGGCCCCAATGAAAGCAGACATTCCTTATTTTCAGCCTTTTTGACTTGCATTGATTTACATGAATACTATCTTTTCACAGGAGGGAGGACATGTAATTCAGTTGGTAAACCATTTACATAATGTTACAGTTCTAGACAGGAGATTTTAGGAGGGGCTTGGGTTTTCCCTTTCCAACAGCCATGTCTGAAATTACACAAAGAAACAGCAGAATTTCATCCAAACTAACTTATCTGACAACCTTATCAAAAATGTTCACATAAACAAAAAATTGTAATAATACTGACTAGAAAAAGGTTTTTATCATTACTGATGTAGAAAAGGTAAAACATCCAATGTGATGAAAGTGGTTAGGATTGGAGACGGGTTTATATGCTCCATTAGTCTGGATCTGTCCCTTATCTGTGTCTAAATGATCAAGTCTAATTTCCTCTAGCATGAAAGTTCTTTTAAAGAGAGAGGCAATCTTCTTCCACATTCATCTCTCCTACCACCCATCAGCGGCTTCACAGGCCTTCATTGTAATTCACAAGAAATGCAGATCTATGGATTCGAAGGGCTACCGAACCCTCTTTTATATTATCCTATAATCAGGAGATCAAAGAATATTACAAAGCATTGTTGTGGATTATATAATACCTCCACAAATGTGAATGCAAGTTTAAATCAGACTTTGTGTGCCCTTGGCAGCAAATGTGAGGTCTCGTAATTTTTACATCTTGTAAATCTGAGAGGACATCTGGTAAAAAGCTTTATTTAGAAAGAAAAGAAGCAATGATCGAGATAGAAACAGCTGTTTGTTGTGTGTTCTTTGTTCAATTAAATATGGCTCCTGAATTTTAAATGGACATATTATAAGGTGTTTTAAAAAGAGCATTCAGATGATATTAATTTAATATGAGTTATTATAAATATTTTAGGTAACCTAAAATTAATGCCTGTGTTTTGAGGTAAAGTGTTTTATATTTATTCCAAAATTAAAATGTGTAGTTTTAAGTAACATGAGCTTAAGTTTATTTGTATTTATATATTTATTCCTAATGTATTTCCTGCTTTTACTCTTGTTTTCTAAGCTTGTTTATTTGCGCTCCTGCTTTTCATGATATACACTCCAGTGCTTTCTTCTTTGGTTTTTATTTTCTATTTATTATTGTCCTGATGCATCTCAGTAATCCAAAAATAAATAAATAAGTAGAACCCGTCCAGAGGACCTACAAAATTTATATATGTTTTTCCATTTATTATTTTTTATTTCCATTTTCCTTTCTGTACTGGTTTTGCACCTTGTTACATTTTATTTTTTTTGGCTAAACAAACTTTTTTCCTCCCTTTCTTTTGTATTTTATGTGTACTCTGCAAGAAAAAAAAAAAAAGAACATCCATCCTTGTTATAGCAGACATTTTTCTTTACTTTGTTGCGCCTGTCCAGTCAATCGCCGTTTTCACAGTCTGCTGAGTAGTGAAGAATTCTGTGTTTTTGCACAACATCTTGAAGATTTTCTCCCCATTTCTTCAGCATGTTGAATGAAAAGAGTTTAAGGGGAAAACACTTTTTTACCAGAGGAATTTTGATGAACTGATGACATGTTTTGGTCACACAGCTGCTGTTTTGTAAAGCTCTGTTCACAGTATTAGGCTGGGGGTGAGCGTGGTGTCAGCTGCTTCACTATCTCTTCCTGGATCTGCTAGTTTTGCTTTGCTTTAACGTGCAAAAATAAAAAATGAACTCAATTACACTCAACAACCCTTGAAGCCCATTATGTCTTATGAGTTTGCACAAAGAAAAGCTTTGCCTACGAGCTCAGAAAAAAGGGTTTCTGAACACAAACTTCCACAGTTCAAGTCGTTGGTGGGCTAATAATGCTCAGTTTTCATCATGCGTTCACATCAAGCTGAGATTTGTTCGTTTGTACCAGATAGAACAAAGATTGTACACGTGTTGGTTCAAACGATTTTTAATTCCTCAAGCAGGTTTGGCACATATTTGTTGAAGAGATACTCAAAACTTGAAACTGGGATTTTTAAACTGCATGGAGGCACTGCTGAGACTTTGTAAAGGAATTTAACTACACAAAATAATGAACAAATTATTGGATAACTTTTCCTCAGAACTAAACAACAACAATAAAATCTAAGGTTCCTATGTTGAATAGTTTTTGAGTTATAAGATTTTTTTTGTATGTCCAGACAACCCTTTTTTTAAGATGGAGCCCCCTCCTCAAATATGGGGTCTATCATAAACCCGTTGGCTGGCTCAGTGTAGGTCGGACACTTTTACATTCCTGCTAAATTTCTCCTTGATCGGTGCAACCACTCCGTGCTACAGTTGACCAAAGATCCTGAAAAAAAAAAAAATGTACTGCACAGTAATCAACACGGCTTCAGCCTTCTGTCCCCATGACCTGAACTCTGGCTCGTTGTGTTTCTATCTTTTTCTCACTTTATTAACCGTCTCTCTCAGTCCAACATAATTTAGTCTCTGCTCAAGAGTTAAAGTAACTTTTCAGCGTGGGCCTTTGGGAATAAATTTCCCTCCAAACCACCTACAGTATATACCAAGATTAAACTTTAAGGGGTTCTTGTCATTATCTCAAAGTGCTAAAATAATTGCTCTTGAGGAAATTAATTACCTTTGTGCACTGTTGCTCTCTGTATAGAACCTGATTTAGTTAATGAAAGCTGAAGAACGGCTATCTTTAACTGTCCCTCATTTTCCAGACAATAAAATCAACTAAACTTGAAGTGCTTTTGAGCATTTTTTGTTTCATCAGTTTGTGTTTTATTTTGGTATAAAGTAAAATAAATGAAAAACCAAAATTATCCCTAATTTATCCACGTGTGTCATCTTATCTTGGCAAAACATGATGCCATTCCTAACACTAAGGAAATTATATTGTGAAGAAAATAATCAGTGACAGCTAACTGTATTCCACTTCAAATAGGAGAAAGGATTTTGAAGCTCGGGACAAGCCGTATCATCATGTGTAGATGTCAAAGTAATTAAAATTTGCATCTTTATTGTATCTCAAAGCGTCGGTTGTATCCTAAGATTCATTGTCGGGCGGCATTCAAAAGGAACACTGAAGCCAGTTTGTTGCACAAAACAAATTAAAAAAAGACATTCACTGTGTGAAAAGTTTCAGCCCCTCTTCTTTAGATACCACTTTATAATAGGGCTCCTCTTATAGATGGCTTATAAATAGGTTATTAATTCTGTAAACAATTTATAAATCAATAAGTATTTTTTTTTATGCATTAATTAAAGGAAGAAAAAAAATTTGTCTGGTGTCTTGCCAAATAATGAGCCAAATCTGTTCATGTACATATTACATGTATTGGTGCTATATTAAGCAGGTTATTACTACCTTGTAAAGCACAATAATGTACTGGAAACACATTTTATTTTTATATATATATATATATATATATATATATATATATATACACACACACACACACTGTATATATATGTATAATATTGTACCGTATTGCTGCATTATACATATCCACAACTATCAAAGGGAGCCTTATTGTAAAGTGTAAACCAGTATACCATTTATAAGGCTCCCTTCTAACATTTAGACATGTTTGCTAGTCATTAATAAATAGTTTACTGTTTTACACTTCACAATAAAGCTCCTTTTGATAATTTTGGATATGTATGATGCAGTATTACAGTACAATATTATATATAAAATATGTGTTTTCAGTACATTATTGTTGTTACAAAGTAGTAACAGTCGGAAATGTTTAATAATCACCTTTAGATGGAATATGTACATGAACAGATTTGGCTCTCTATTTGACAAGAAACTGGACAGTTTTGTCGCTTTCTTGTCCTTAATTAATGCATAATAAACATTACTGATTTATAAAGTGTTTACAGATGAATTATTAACCTATAAACTATTTATAGGCCATCTATAAAGGGGAGCCTTATTGTAAATTGTTACTGTTTTTTTGTTACGTACAACTCAGTTTTAGTGAATAAAAGTGGAAAAAGTCAAGCCTCTTGCTGCACTTCAGATCCAAAATAGAGGCAACATACAGCACTGCCTCTGTAAAGTTTCTCTCTGTTTGGGTAAAAACAGACTCCAGAACAATGACCTGTTTGCCTTCTAATGTTCTGAGTGACTGCGGTGTACCAACACCCACTGAAGATTGATCCTATTATTTGTTGTGAACAGGGTCCATCAGCCCCAGGCTCAGAAATTGAGGGGTGAAATCCCTCACTCTCACTGACTATTGTGTCTGGAATCTGAAGGGAAATAAAGGTGAGATATAGCCAAAGTGCCCACTGGCTAGGGACAACTGCCAGGCATAAACTAATTAGCAGGCTGTGCTGAAATGGAGAACATTAGACGAGCTGAAGTTAGTAACACGGCACAGAAGCAAGATGATAGCTCATAAAGTGTGACTTATTCTTTCTGGCAGAAAACCGGCCCCTGACTTGAGTTTCGGTGAAAACATATTTTCAGTTGAGAAAAAGTTTATTAATATGTCCATCAAAATGTCAGTGCAGGTGTTGGCACTTGCCCTTAGAGGTTGAGGAAGGAGGAGAAGCTTTCACAAATGAGACTGAGGGGCGAACACTGTAGAGGACACTGTTCATCGTGTTGTTGTAAAGGTTGTTTAAAAGGTTAACAACTGCACTGTTTCTGGTTAGAGATACTGTTTATTCTGCTAAAAGACTTTAAATGCAAAGTTTTAAACTAATTTCATTAATTGCGCCTCATTTCTTTTGGCGTGAAACAGATGTAAAGCATCAGAAGCAGTCACTGTTACTACATGAAATAAGGATAACGGAAGTTTCACTTATGATCTCAGATAAAGTTCAGGTTAAAGTCTGGTTTTCAGTGTTCTACCTTCATAAATGACTGATTTTATGTTTTATTAATACCAAATATTGTATTTAGTAAAACATGACCCATCATAACAAACAGAGGATGAAGGTTGTGTCCAAATTCAAGGGCTGGGTCCTTTGAAGAACCCGGCCTACTCGGTCTAGGTGGGCCAGATCCTTGGTCGACCACAAAGAACGGAAAAAAGTAGCCGCGTCTCCATTGACCATGAAAATGTGCAAATTAAAATTTTGAAAAAAATTCTCTTTATGGAAACACGTCAATTTCGAAAAAAACTTCCTTTTTTCGACAAAATTGTTTTGCGCTAGGATGAGGTGGTTTTTCTGTTGTATCGAAATTGGTTTATTTCGCAAAACTGCAATGGAAACACTTTTTTCGCATTATGGGAGTCACTTGATCAACAACCGGATGTTTCTACTGGCGAAAAAGACGAAGAAGAAGACGACGACTTGTGTTGAATCCACAGCTCTTCTGTAAAATCATCGACTACAATTTCCCAAAAACGCCGCATACGTAGCCGCTCCCAAGCATAAAGGGCTTGTCTCTCGAAAGCCTCGATAAGACGCCGACGTCTCCTTTGATGGCTGATGAGCGCTAGTGCCGTGGTAGCAATATGAAGATATCTCATGTAAGTGTTTACATCCATGGCCGCCATGTTTATGATGACTTATCGCGAGAACAAACATTTTCACACGTAACTTTAATAGCATTTCTTACTTAATGGAAACACCGCAGTTGTGAAACTGTTTTTTCGACATTAACAGAAGACCGACAAAGTTTTGCGCACATTTGCAATGGAAACGCAGCTAGTGACTGAATTTGGACGGTCTAGTCTTTTGCTTTATTCCCGCCCTTACCCCGGCGTATGTCCGGTTGCCTAGCAACAGTGACGACGCTAAACAGAAGCAAAAATAGATCGAAACTGTCAAAATACCAATATATTAGAATTATAAATATAAAAACACTTAGCTTAAAGCAGACGTGCCCAAAGTGGGGCCCACATGCCAAAATTGGCCCACAAAGCCTATTGATTTGGCCCACCAGCAGTTATCCTGGTTACTAGATTGTAATCTTCTATTTTATGTAGAAACACTTTATTTCCACTTAGACTTTTCAACTACAAGGAGCTGTAGTCAGCCTTAACTCATGGTTCTCACTTTATCTTTGAATTATGTTAATATTAAATATAAAATACAAGTAACTACAAGAGACATTTAGATTAGATTTAAACCCATATCTGTATTTGCACACCTTATAAGACCACATATACTTAAGTTTTTAGTTATGAAAAGTCCCATGAGCCTTTGCTGCCTGAGCATACGTTGAATTTTCTCCATGTCCATGGGCTGAAAAACAAAAGAATATGGGTACCCGCACTGACTGCTAGCTTAATCATTAAAAAAAAAAAATATAAATTTACTTAAGTATTTGCATTTCATGTATTATATTATTGCATTTGGCCCGCAGCCCTTAGATTGATTTTAACTTTGGCCCTCTAAGGAAAAATGTTTGGGCACCCCTGGCTTAAAGGCAATATTTGAAGATTTAATGGACCTGCCATAGATGCACGTGTATTTTGCTATACCAGCTCAAAGGTCTCAAAGTGGTATGTGCAGAAATAAGCAGTATAACGTATTGATTAAAAATGTTTACAATAATTGCATTTTGTCAGTGCCTTATTGATGTATCATCTGAATGAAATATAATCTTAAGGAACATTGTGATTTGTTTTTTTTAGCCATAGGTCATGGTTAAAGGGTGATTTTGACCTAAAGTGCAGACATGCACTTCTGGACATTGATGTTCTAAAATAAATTTACTTTAATGAGAACAAAAAGCTGTCGAGGCAGCAGAACTCGTAGGGATCAGACACGAGCAAAGAGAGCCCCAACTGACACCTGAAGTGTACAATGCCAAAGAACAACCAACCAACAGAGAATATAAAGACAAACTAATTAACTCAAAATACCCAACACCTGTGCAGAGACAACGAGGATCAGGTGCAGGTGAGTGTGGCTGAACAAAGAAGCACAAACAAAACAGGAAAATTGAACACAGACTGTCTAAATCTAGAAATTAAACACAATTCAACTAAACAATAATACAATCCTTACATTTAGAGCAAAAATGTCTTAAATTGTTTAGATTTCCCTGCGAGCTGGTAAACTGTGTTTTTCTTTCCAGCTGGGAAATCTTCATATCCAAATATTCTTTGAGGTTTTCTCTTTAAAATGACATAAAAAGTCCTCATTAGAATAACTTAAAAATAGGATTCGGACCAAATATAAAAGTGTTGTGACTGACAAAACAGATTAAGTCAAATCTCTGGAACTGTTCATAACCATTTTGACCAAATTTGACTTACAGTAATCCTCATTTTGATGTGCTGGGTCACAAATGCTCTTCAAAAGGCTAAAAATTGCAGTTTTGTGTGGATCTTTTATGAAACTGCATTATATTTTTAAAGTTTTTAATTGGGACAACCTGGTTTCTAAAGATAAATAATATCAAAAACAAAACTATTTAATTGTATATGTAAATTAATATAAATTGGCAGTGGGGGGTGCCACCTGAAATTTTACTTAGGGCACCAAATTGACCAGAGCCGCCCTGTTTAAATGAAAAAAATCTAACCTGAAGTCAAAAGTCCAGAACAACCAGCAAAAATAAGTCTCACATATAAAACTGCTTACAATGCACAATTTAAAAAAAAACATTACAATTACTTCTAAACCAAAGATGTTCTAACTTTTGACAATAACACTAAATAAAATAAAGTGTGCTTTAGTTTTACATATAAAAACACAACATTAATTAACATATTTCCTTATTTTGGCCTCAACTAATTTGTTTTCACACAAGAATAAGGATTAAAAGTGCTTGTAGACAATGCTTTTACTTTTTCCAGAGGCCAACGGCACATTTCAGAGGTTGACACATCAGACGGAGCAATCCAAGACAATTTAGAGTCAATTCCTGCTGCACTGGTTGACTGGAAGATAATCTATATATATGCGTTTATTATTATTTTTGGGACAGTTCCCGTCACAAAACACTGACCTTGATCCACCGCACTGACAATATCTGACCATAGGCAGATATTTTATTTCATTTTACCAAGGTGTCCAGTCTCACCCTCCACAATCGGATCCATTAAACTGAACTTAAAGGCAACAAAATGCTGTAACCAAAAGGGATTGAGGTAAACAACTGCTTTAAAAGAGTTGATAAGAGTCAACATATTCCAATCACATCAATATACAGAACCAAACCAACAGAGTAAGGACAAGATGAATGTGTATTCCTATATCCACTCATCTTTGGAAACTTTTTATTTAACTTTCTTTTTTTGCACATTTAGAAAACTTCATGGCAGTGTGACATAACAGCTTTTTCTTTACTGCCTTAAGTTTCTGATATTGACACCAACAAAGCTGCAACCTGCTCCGGGGCTAACGGCTTTCTCTTTACACAGCTGTGGGAAAACAGACTCAGACAGCTTGTGATTTGACGAGTCATAGCATTTATTGCTGTTACTGCAGCCTACACTGTACATTTACTGCTAGGAGTTCAGCTTTTACAGTCAATGTTCACTGCCTCAGTCATGTGCTCTTAAAGGAGCCACATCACTCTTATAACAGCAGTAAATAAACCTATTATTGCTTTGTGCCAATGCATTTCAGTTCAACCCAATATATCATCCAGGCTGGGTCCAGATGGTTTGAATGTGGACTTAAAGAATTGTTGACTTGATAAATGAAAAATATTTTTGCTCATATTTTCTTAACAAAACAATCTTTAAGTCATGTCTTGTTAACATTCTAACAAAGATGGGTTTTGGGGGAAGATGTTATTAAAAAGGTAATTAGTTTTCCTTTTTAAGACAGCAGAAGGCCATGATGAGATACTGCAGCCACCTTTAAAAGTGAGTAAGTTCTCTACTCTGAATGAAATGAATTGTATGAATAAGTTTTTAGGACAAATACTTTGTAGCTTCAGGTTCAAGTTAACAAATACTTCAAAAGTTACTTCACATATCTCACTGAGCTACAAGCTTTGGTGACTCGTTTCAAATAGCATTTGGAGGCAGCCTCCTAAATGTCTTGAAACATTTGAGAGGATTTTCAGTTTCTTTGCACGAGTTGCACAGGTGCACAACCTTCTCACCAGCACATCTCAACCAGCTGCAGTTCAGTGAGATACAGTGATGGTTATTGTGCTTCCTTAAGTTTTATTTAATGTAGTGAAATCTCCGTTATTTTGTAATAAGTGGGAAGCGACGTATGACAATTTCACCTTCAAAATAAATAATACAAGGTTGTTCGACATTTGTTTTCACACACACAGCTTTTATAGCTCCCGAGACCTCCCGAGCCAAGCTCCTGGGAAACCCCTCCCACTGCGGTACACGTCACTGCAAGGGGTTATAGTCTACACTCTGGAAAATAATAAATAAATTCTGATATCTGCCGTTAAGTGTCCACAAATCTGTCCTGGTTAAAGCACCACAATTTATGTCAGACAAAGTCCTTTGTGCAAAACGTCTTTTTACCACCATCCATCTGCAGCCATACTCTAGTAGTAAGGCATTGTTTACATGTAGACTGTGAGGATTCTGCATTTTAGTCTTCTCACAAAAACAATTTGTTTTTTTTTGCTATTTTTCCTTTGTTTGCACCATGTTTTTTTTCAGAAATAGTCAACACACACAGCCTGATGGATACTCACAGGCTGGGACTGATGACAAAACTAACATCACAGATTTCACATGTGAGAAAATGTGGTTATCATGAATTGGAGCTAAGTGCAACCATGATGGGAGGTGGTTTAATCTTTTTCAAGTAAAATAAAAACACTTCAGTCTCTTATCTCCTGAAACCCAAGATATATCCCACCATTCTATATGAAAGGACAGAACAGCATGGTATCCCACAATGCCCTGTGGCAACAGCATTTAAAGCAGCTCTCCATTCTGTTCATGCAGTCATACCAGCTGAATTGTCATTATGAAAAAAATAAATCATGCATTTTAACTGTTAGAGATGGAAAGAAAAAAACACATTCCTAATTGGTCTGACATGATCTGAATGGGACAATCCAATTAAAAATGAACCCAGACAACGATGGCTACCTTAAAGACAAATGTGCGATTAGGTGTTGTGAGTTGAAAGCGTTGTGGCTCTGAGCAGATCCTGTAATTAAATGCAGAAAATGAAGGAATCCAGCTGATGACTAAGAGTGGGCAACATAATCCTATCTATGAACATTTAATTAGGCCATCATTCGAGTGCCTCTCAGTCAGTTGCCTAGCTGCAACAAGCCCAGCTTCTGCCATCCCATTTTCAGTGTGTAAACAATTAGTCAATAGTAAACAAGTTCAAAACCTTTCTTTGTAGGGAATTAATGAAGAGTGTACTGATTGGCAGCTTTTCTATATTATGATAAAAAATGTGCAAATTATTACGCTTTGTGATGCAGAAATGCATTTCTTTTTATCGTTAGGTCCAGGTTGATTTCAAAGGAGATCTTGATCGACCTTTTCAAAGGACCAGGCTGATTTTTGACTCATATTCACGGCACATGGCTGGCACAAACTTTGATGCGATGAAAGAATCCAAAAGGCCAAATCTTGTTCAAGTGGCATTTTGATGACATTTCTTTGGCCTGTTTAACCTTTGGTGAGTTTCATTTTTCTTGTGCAATACATCTTATCCATGCAGACCCACTTCTCATTCTCATCACAAAAACAAAATTTTCATGTCTCTCACCAAACAATAAAAAAAAAGCATCAAAACAATTGACAAAGTAAGAAAAAGGGATGTTGTTACTCTCGCTTTAGGAGATTCAGACATAAGAAATCCAATTATATTTTCTTTGTTCATCTTGCACAAAATTATAAGGATGCAAACTTACTTTGTGAATAAAAAAGGGCAATAACCTAATAAAATAAATAGTAATCTGCCACTTATACACTAGCTTTTCTCTCAAGAAACACAAAAAGTACAGCTTGGTGTACTTTTGATGTTTTTAATTTAGAAATTTAGAAAAACAGATTAGCTATATTAATGTTGATTCCTTCGGCACTCGTGGGCGTATGAAAGATTTGCATCAAACAAAACGTCCTCTAGAGAACAGTCGCCTCCTGTAACTTCTGCTTTTACAAGAAATTTGTAAACATGCAGAAGCAAATAGAGCTCTGACGCGTCTGGGGGACTTTAAACAACGCAATTATGCAAGCGCTCTCTCACACAGACACACAAGGGGGGAAAAGATACTTCATTTTGAATTGATGGAGTTGACATATATGCTCTTTTCTTACTCCTACTGTATCTTTTTTTAGATTTTAAACACTTCAAAGGATTTTCAGATACGACATAAACAATAAATTTTAAACAACTATAATTGCAGCAGTAAGGCACAGTACAGCTCGCTCAGTGTGTATTCAGACAGGGTGGTTCCTACTTGTTCTGATAGCGTTCACAGTTACATGGCAATTTTGTTTTTTTTTGCACAAAGTCACTGAATTAACTCACCCAGGTTGGACCCAGATGAGATCCAGACACCAGTTCTCTGCAACCCTTCAGTATCTGCTGATGTGATACGTGTCTCAGTCCAATACCACTGATTCAGTTCAACAGATACATGATACAAAAACTGATATGAGACACAGTTCAACCCCTAATTATCATACATTTCAGACCTTTATTATGATACAATGAAATTCAATAGGAGTCTGACTGAATACAAAGAGATTCAATACAATGTCAAACAGAGTAAAGGAATGGTCTCATGTCTGTTTTGGAGACTAATAATTTTCTATCTAATAAAAATAGTCCCAAACAGGTTTTATTTTGAAACTGACAAACACTTTCATTATACCTGAATCACAGTTAACAAAATAAACAATCGTACTTCAGGTTAAACGAGACAAAGTGAGAATGTTTGATTTATAAAAGAAAGTAAAGTAGGAACATATAACCTGGAGAAGTCTGAGATGCATGTTTAATATTAATAAGTGTTCACAATCTCTGAGGCACTCTGTTTCCTCCCATCGACCAAAAACACACGTAGTAGTTTTACTGGTAACTTTATATTGTCCATATAGGTGAGAGTGTGAAATGTCTTTGTTTCCATGTAACTCTTGTACTGCCTACACCACAGGCCCTGCATGGATGCTGTTCCGCTCCGCTCCACTCTGGTCCGACCTCCGTAACAAATATGCAACCATTATAATCATGAAAGCAGGGCAGCTGTGAGTGGACAGCGATCCGCCAAATTAGATTAAATCTTTATTTTCCAATATTTTTTTTCCGCACCCTGAAGCTGGTTCGCGTCACTCTACAAAGATCACACCAACACCAACAGGAAAAGGAACGAGCACAACATCCTTATTCTCAAAATAATTCACCAAAGCAGACTAATTTCGTCAAAATCCTAGCTATATAAATAAATATATGGGTGTATTTATACACAAATGCTGTTTAAAATGTATCATTCTGTGTTTACACATATAAAACACGTGGATTTTATTCTGAAATCAGAAGTGTCAAAAAGACACCAGTGATGCAGTTTTAACTGTGTTTGGAGTTCGTCTTCCACAGAATGAATTATTTTGCTCTGACTTCTTCATATTTATTACTGGATATATTGTGCAATCTTGCATTTCCTGCACACGCTTTTCTGACCTCTGTACCTTCCACCGGAGTGGACCGGACTGGACCGGAGTTGACCGGACGCTGTATAAATTTTGGTGCAAACGAACAGCGGCGAACTGCGCAGCGGAAACACATGTAGTGTAAATTAGTGGTGATGAACTTGTAACTTGTCCTGTCTGCCTCTCACACACCAGCCATGTTTCCATCAAATTTTAATGCAAGTTTTGAACAAACTTTTAAAATGTTGCAAAAAAGAAAAGAAACGTGAATTAGGCATATTTCTATTTGCTGGTTTGGAGCGAATCAACCAGGCTACGCAAAGCATAATTATGTCAGACGTTGATGTTACGCCTGGCTGTAGTAAACAGGAAGCAGAAGTTACAAATTTGTAGGGACCACACATCTCAGAACAATGAAGAGAAGTTTTCAGGAATGTGTTGCTATGGAACAAGTTGCAACTATCAACTAGTGTTGGTGATGTTACATTCTGTCTGGAGATGTAGAGATGCAATTATTATGGGAATGTAGTGGAAGAGGCTGACAGTGGGAAAATCTGATTAATCATGTGAGGTAAATGTTCGCTACGTTAGAACTCATTCAACAAATGTGTTTCCATCGTCCCTTTAGCGCATTAACTCTTTTTCAAAAAATCTAAAAAACACCTTAAGCAAGCGTAAAAATGTTTTTCGAAATTTTCAAACTTTAAAAGTTTTTTCGAATTCTATCGTTTCCATCAACCTTTCCTGATGCGATACTTCAAAATGTGCATAAAAAACATCAATGGAAACACGGCTTCTGAGTGCTGCAGAGAGAGGCACCGGCTCACATGAGACCCACAAAGTAAAGAAACGGATTGGATGAAGGGTTGTTACTCAATACAACATGTTTTGTAATGAATTTTAAAGCAGCTGCTTAAAAACGTCTTTTGGAATATTCACAAAAAATGTTCAATTGATGGAACTGTACAGTAATATAATAATATGTCATAAGATTTTCAGAACCATCAGTCTCATTTGTTTCTTTTAATCTTTATCAACAGTCGAATAAAAACCATTTTGTTAAATCTTGTATCTGGAAGAACAGTATGAGGCCAAGAACTTACATGAAAACAAAACAAATAAATATTCTAAAATGTGACACACACCTGTAAAGCTGTGGGTTTAAGACCCCCTTTTTGTTTCTCTGCAGAACACTTAGCTTGTTCCAAGATACAATCTCAGAGCTGATCGCTGTCAGATCAAAGAGATTAAAGAAAACTCAACAAATCGACTTGTACCCTAATGTTATCTGTTCGTTACAGACTTCTTTGTTCACATCAGGTTTTTGTTGTTTTAAAGGCTTTTTTTGTTAAAAGTAAATTCTTTCTGATTTTTAGATTTGAAGCCAGGAATGTTTGCTCTCCTGTCACTAAAATATTAACGATGTTGCAAAACTCCTGAACCGTGAAGCTGCTTTCACACATGCCCAGAAATGATCTGTGATACAGGATGTGAGAACAAAATCAGCTTTAACTCTCACAGGTTTGTAAAAATCTGTTATGATAATTATTTTAACTAATTCATCTGTTTGTGTATTTTTGTGCACAAAATTTTCCTGTAACCAGTGTTTACATCGTTATGTTGTTCCTGAGCATCTTTTACAATTTTAGCTACTTAATTAGCTGCCAAATCGTTCACTCTAACATCATTCCTGAGTGTTTTACTTCTAAACAATTACCCATAAAAAAGTTACAGAGGCTAGTGAGGCAGTGGTGACAAGTAGAGATCAGTTTGTGTCATTTACTCGTGGAAAGCTTCATATAAATAAGCAAATTGTAATAAAATCCCACGACCCAGACTACAAGCACATTTCTGCCAACTTGAATTTCTTGTAGCTGTAACTGTTTATCAGGAAGTGTCAAACATTAATATTTTTTACAGTCTCACTCAGCATGATGTGTCGACACTTATGAGTATATTTTTTTTTTGGTCCAGAATCTAAACCGTAATCACTCCTCTTTGGTCACTCAGCTCAGAACTCTACTTTTAGCACAAGATACGAGTCACTGAGACGTGTCTAATGCATGCAGAAGGAATTTCTAATGACTCACTTGAACTCTGCATTTGATGGGTTTTTATGGCCCCATGATTGATCAAACAAAGAATATTGACAATTCAAGACTGCCGCTGGTCCCTTTACTCCATTATCTCAGTCCAAAGCAGATGGTCTTGGGTCTATAAGATGATCTATAATGAACAGTTTCAAGAGTGCAGAACGAATGCTTATATTCACAACTGATAAATGCTTCGGCTATTTAATCGCTCCTGCATTATGTAAAACCTGTGAGAAGAAATGAGGTCTACTGTAGGCTGATCTCATCTCTGCTTTGAACTGGTGACCCAAGTCAATATTAGCTGCTTCTAGCATGAGGCAAACTGAAATCTAAGCAGCTGCAGAGCAGTTTGTGAAATGTGGGCACCTTATTTCACATATTTAGGGGGAAAGATAGCAAACCATTTTGGTTTACAAATAAATACTAAATTTACCATTTAAACAAAAAAAAAATATTTTGCATTTAAAGCTGTTTTGTGTTGAGTTCATGTGGGGGGCTGTAGCCTGTTCCTGCTGCTGTACTGCGACAGGTGCAGATCACGCTGATCAGGTCGGGCAGTGTGACCATGGCCGCTCAGAAACATCCGTTCAAATTAGAATCACCGATTAGGCACACAGTCAGGAGTGGGAGGCCTGGATATATGACTGGATCAAACAGATCAGGAGCTCCATTGCCAGTCAAAGTGGAACTTTTGTTCCCCCACAAACGACGACCAAAGTAATGGACAGAAGCTACAAATCTGACTACATTTCAAGTTTGTTCTGTTTCAAAACTTGGTGGCACAAACATATTTTTCAATTTCAGTTCAGCTGATTCACTGCAGAAAGCTACCTTTCCCCTGGGATAGTTTCTTAGATCCAACAAAGAGTTCACTTTTAGGAAACATTGAAAAAAAGTCAATTAGCAAGGCTCAGAAACTCTAAGTGATTTTCTCCCTTAAATGATATTCAAAGTCATTAAATAGCAAAGAGCAAATTGGCTGCACACACCATTACTTTAGTGTGACCCGTGGATAAGCAGCTTTGTCTCAACCTGGCTGCTGGAGTGCCTCTCCCCGTGAAAGCTTCCATGCAGAGCTTTGTCAGACTAATCCATCCTGTAGAGCCTTTCCTCCGCCTGAATGAGAGTACAGAGGTCCTCAGAAGAGGAGGGAAAGTGCATTGTTCATTTATGCCCTTGTTACGGTATCATTTCAAACTGAAATAAAATTTTATCAGAGGGAGGGCAGGAGTACGACTGGACACTACACAGCCGTGGTCAATCAGAGCTCGTTTACACAGTCAGGGGTTTTAGGGAAAGTTGTAGGTGAAAGATGGCATCTGCATTATGCAGTCTGTTGTACGTTACTGTGCACAATGTGACTGAGTGCAAATCTATGAAGACATAAAGCATGTGTAAGAGTAAAACTGCAATGAGCCAACATCAGAGCAACTGCTCAAATCTATACGATGCATACAAACAAGACTGAGTACAAAAGAGGAATTTTTTTTTTGACGGATTTCTTTTGACACAGCAAACTCCAGATCAACACTTTTTGCTGCAGCGCAATAAAACAATTTCACCTCAACTTGAATATTTGACTCTAGGTTTTTTTTAGGTCCAGGTTGTTATTTTTATGTTTTGTAGGACATTTTCAGACATGACTAAAAAAGCTACTGGATACCTCTTACTTGAGAATAAACCTCAAGCTTTGCATAGAAACAGGTGTTGAGTGACGAAGCTTTTTGTTATTAGATTTTACAGAACTGTGGCTATTTATGAAATTCTGTATTTTTTTAAAAAGCATAATTATGTCAGACAATAAATATAATCACTTTGTCTGAAGCTTTAGCAAAGTATCTCATGAACCAGTGAATGGATTTTATTAAAACTCTTAGAAATTATAACTGGATGTGCAACTACAACTTTGGCCATCAGTTAATCACCTTCGCCAACAATAAAATGGTTTTGCAAATTTTGAGCTAAAGTTTTCTGTGGTAGTAGCTTAGAGAACTAACACGTCTCACAAGATCTCACAAAAATGCTTAAAATAATTTACAAGTTTTGATGAAACTTGTAGCTCCATCCTCCCTCAGCATTAGCTGGTTTTTGTTTAAAACTTTGGCATGAAAGCAGGGCTGGTCCTAGCCAATCTGGCACCCAAGTCAAGATTTTAGGTGGTGCCCCCTTGTGCAGTTTTCTAAATCTTACTGCCAATTTACATACACTCACACGACAAGTAATTTATTTTGGTTTTTATATTGTTTTTTTTTGTTAAAAACCAGGTTATCCAGTAATAAATATAATTCATTTGAAATTGAATACCTGAAGTGTACCTCATACCCGCCAACGTTTGCTGACAGCAGTGAGGAACACCTGTTCAGGTTGATGAGCAACTGTGGACTGAAGCAGTTCTAGGAGTGTCCAGGGGTATACTCCCCCAGAAAATGTAGTAAAAGATTTACTCAAAATTATGCATTTTCCAGTCATTTGAAGAACATTTGACGAAATTCTTGAAATTAATAAAACAAGATAAAATTAATATTTTCTAAGGTAAAACATTGAAAACCAGAACTTTAACCTGAACTTTATCTGAGATCAGAACTTAAACTTATATTATCCTTATTTTGTTTTTATTTACACATTGAGCACCAGTAGTTAGTATTGACTGCATCATTTGATACCTTTATCCTGAAATATCCTCAGCACCATATAACATTTCATATAACAAAAGAAACCAAAATTACAATTTACTTTTATAAACTTGAGTAACCAGTGATTATTCTACAGATTAAATCAACTATACTCCTATAAAAGTTAGAAAAAAAAGTTTTCCATCCATGTGGCACAACCTAGATGGACGACACCTGTACTGCCTACACCACAGGCCCTGCATGAAAGGGTGATATTTGTTTTTCCAAAATATACAAGATGTATATTTTTTAGTGTTTTTCCCCTTAATGTTAACAGCTGAGTTACAGTTACTTGCTGCATTTTCACAGTAAATGTGATTCACAAAGATCATACAACTTTGTTTCTTTGATTATTTTCACACGAAAACAATAAAAATACTAATACATCCTATTAAAATGATTAGAACAAATATGTACCTATTGCAAGATGAAGTAATTCAAGAAGGTCAAAACAAATTTAAACTGTAGCGCTTCTTTGAAGCCAACCTGCTCCTGCCGCCCTGCTTCGACTGACATGTCAGTTACTCACTGTCACATCTCAACTGAACACTGAAGCTAAATTATGCCGGCCTCATGGTCACCTTATTCAGTCACTTTTAAATGATGCATGAGAATCAAAAGGAGAAGAAACAGCGCAGAGATGTATGAGGGAAGCATATCAGCACCTTTGCAGAGAGGTGGTAATATTTTTCACCTGTCTCAGCAGATGGCACGATCTCAGCTGCAGGCCGAGCAAACTCAATATCCCAAGGATGGGCTTTTTTGTAACTGAGTTTCCAAAGTGTATGTGTTTCAATCCGTGACACAAAGTTTAAATTCAATGAATTTATTGAAAAGAAGTATCGTATTGTGCCAGGCCGGTGGATTTCCTTCTCATTTTTGCTACAGCAGCTTGTGAACAGACATGCCTCTCATGGCCTCTCCTTGAGGCTCACCGGTGGGACGGAGTTAACAGCATCCAGGCCATGCAGAGCCATCCATCCTGAAGTACAAAAGTGACACCGGGCTGCAGCTTGTGCCAGATGATGGAGCCTGCCACCAGCTCTCTGTTAGAACACTGTTGGCTAGACCCCATTCCCCCAGCCCTCAGAGAATTGCAGTCTTCCCGACATTCACTTAGTATAACACAGGAACACCAAAACAGAGGTTATTTATTTATGAACTCTTCCTGGAACTGCGTGTCCACATGGTTTTAGGTTTCATTAGAAATGGACATGCAACTGTCAAAGAGGTTTCATCTGTAAGGGTTAAATCAATGGTGTCAGTGCCCTGTCCTCATCAGCGCTCTGCCCTGAATGCAGTTCAGTGTCATCTCTTGTGTAATGAAGGTCTTGTACCATCAGAAGGTTACAAAATCCTGCGGTGAACTTTTTGTATTCTACATTTGTGTCATGTCCTCTGGAATATGTCCTCTACTTGTAAGTTTAGCATTTCAGGTCAAAATGCCAAAGTCTCCTCATATGTTTCCTGTTTTTTTTTTTTGTTTTATGCAGATGAAGGGTCAATAAAGATTTAGTCAGATTAAGAGAGAACTCAGGCATACAAAGCAGTTTAAAGGTTTTAAATGTTTCCAAATGTAAATCTTGCTTGTATGATAACAGAAACGTCCAATCAGCTATAACCACAATACTAGATAGTTTATGAATAATCAAGTATTTGATGATGTGTAGTGTAAATCTGTGCATGTTACAGTTTTCAAACAAACCCAGTAAAAGTGCCCAAGACCACTTTTACTATTTCTAACAGGCAAAAACTTTTTTTTAGATCATATTTTCTGAATGAGGGCAAAACTCATCAGAACTAGCACTGTGTATCGCGTGTAACCCCCTTTATTCTATTTATTCATGGTATAAATTATTAATGCTGGCTATTATTTTATGCACAGAAGATAATGGGAATTAAAAATCAGACCACAGAACCAAGAACGCAACAGTGGAGTCTGCGTGGAGTAATTAAAGAAGTCCAAGCTATCAATCAAACTTAGAGAACCAGAACAAGCAAAGCTCATTAGTTGAAGAATTTTATTGATGAGTTTTCAAACTTTTAAGTGAAATATGTTTGCTTTTCTCATATGTCACAATACTCATAATGACAAAACCAGTAGCTTTATTTCCAGTCATGACTTCAGTGATAAAGTGGGCTGAGTACAGCGTAATGAGGACCTTGGAGATCCCTTTTTGAAACAACCATTTGATGTCAGCACTGAATTGTGGGCATTTTCAAAAATTTTACTTGGTAAGTACTTCAATGAGCATCAAGCATAAATAATAAATGTAAAGAATCAGAGCTTTCGATGTCTGGAGAAGTTTGTAGATTAGAAGAGATGTTGTGTACAGTAGGAGAGCAGCTCCGGCCTTGGATATGGAAGGCTTTGTACTGCATTTATCCAAGTTAGAACATTTATTCTTTAGTATATTTTTTCCCAATTGTCAGAAGAAACTGACTGGAATTTGATGAAACTCATAAAAAAAACACCTGGCTGCAAACAAAAACTGGTTTGTCAAAAACTTGAAAGCGAGCAGGCACTACAGTCTAAAGAGTACAGGGCTTTTCTTTAAGAAGATGATGAGGAGGAAAGGGTAGTCCATCAAGATGAGTCTTTCTACATTAAACCTTCAACCTCACAGGAAATTGCAGACAAAACCTTTTTAGTGTTCTTGTGAAAGAAGCATTTTTTATGCATAATGAAAACTAGAGCGTGGTTGTTTGTTTCAGGTTCCATTTAGAGCAAAAGCAAAAATATTGGCTTCATTTCCTGAACTGACCCACCGTCCATCTCTAAGTTTAGTGAAAATTATTTCACAAAAAAAATCTGGTTGAGTCTGATAGAATGACTGCTTTTATTTATGCAGATATTAATTTATGAGCTCTTGGTCTGAAGTGAACTAAAGCACCACTTTGATGCAGGTATTGTTACGTAGATGTACGTTTTTAATATTTGTACAACTTTTTGGCATACAAAACCCAAATGTTGAATTTTTTTAGTCCATTAGAGCGCCAATTTCCTTAGGTTTGGGAGATCGGACGATCCTTAGACAAGATCAGTGGAAAAGATCTCTTCTCCACCTCTACAAAGGTCTGAAAATCAGACAGTCCTCTTTTGCTCTACTGTGAGCATGATCTTATGTCCAATCAATAACTTTGGAATATTAAGTTGTATTGTGACCTTATAACACCTGACAGTGTCAGCAATTTAAAACGATAGGTATCGGCCAAAATCTGAATCGGCAGGTCAGACTTTTTAAAGATCGGTGATCAGAGATCAGCCAGAAAACTGGAATCGGTGAACCCCTATCTTAGATAAGTCCCATGCTGTAATACAAACCCCTCTGTTGGGTTTAATGTGGTTGATTCTGATGCACAATTCTCCGTGACTCTTCTCTTCAGGTTTCTCTTCAAAACTTTCTTTTCCCCTTGCATTGCTTAAAACAGGCCATAGATTCACGCAAAGTAAATTATTTGTTACTATTTATCTAAATTTCTACGATTATTCTTACATGTGACCTTAAACTTCAGTTCATCCTCCAATTAAAGTTACATCTCTCAAAATATTTTTAGTAAAAGCTGAGTCAAATGTTTTATGAGTCAGTATTTGCCAGAAAATACAGATTTTATATGCTTTACTTGAAAAACAAAGAATAAAACAGTTATTTTGTTTAAGAAGCAACAAAACACACTTTGATAAAAAGTAGAAGTCTCGTATTGTGTGTCTGCTGGCTTACACAGTCCAGTAGGAGCTTCTGAATTGTACAAAAGACAGATTAGAGAAAATAGGGTGTTGTATTTGAGTCAGTCTGGGGTTAGATTTGGTGTGAATAAGTGATTGTTGAAGGGAATGGGGGGCACTGCCATTTTCAATGTGGAGCAGAGAGGCTCTACAGAGGCAGGATCAAAGAACTCTGTCAACCGAAGAAGCTGCTCAGCTCAGACTTGAGTCAACCAAGCGTACACACTAATCTCTAACTGAAGTCTTGTGAGAGGAAAGACTCAGGACCAAACTGCATTAATGAGCATCCACAGATAAACAAGAACACAGAACAAAAAAATGTAACAGAAGACATGCAGATGAGTCGAACTTCTCTCCCATTTCTGACACAATCAAACATTGATCAAATGTTTTCAGAAGTCTTGCTTTGAAAAATGTACAGCTTTCAGTTGAAATTTGAGTAAAAATATCAAAATATAAAAGTAAATCAGAAGAGCTTAACTAAGGAATTTAAACAAAACACTACACATGATCGTGTTTTTACTGAGGAAAATGAATTCAATGTACTAAAGCAACTTTTTCTTCAAAGGTCATTTAGACTGTTTTCAACTACAAACTGCATAGCAGTAGCATATATGACCCTCACATGTACACAAAGCACTAATGCATCACAACTCAAAACTCACCAGAACAGATTTTTATTATTGTTTTAGGTGGGGGGGGCTCATTGGTGGGCCTGATGGATAACCCTTCATCAGAGCTAAACAACAAACAAAAAAAACGTAAAGCTCCTATGCTAGTTTTTGGGCGGCTGTGGTGGAGTGGTTAGGGGAGTCATCCTGGAAACCGGAAGGTCACCGGTTTGATCCCCCGTTCCAGCTGTCTCAGTCGTTGTGTCCTTGGGCAAGACACTTCACCCGCCTTGC
>JARVJO010000164.1:5207253-5220784 GCA_031762555.1 Cynodonichthys magdalenae | reverse complement strand
TTAGGTTTAGGGTCAGGTATGTACCTGTGAGGTTAGGTTTAGGGTCAGGTATGTACCTGTGAGGTTGGGTTTAGGGTAAAGTGTCAGCATTAGGCTGTAGAAATATAGGAAGTCAATGCAATGTCCTCGTAAAGGTAGCTGTACTAGACCGGGTGTGTGTGTGATAGAGAGTGTACACTTGAGACAGAATGATCCAGAAAGCAGCAGGGTGTGGAGAACTCAGGGTGATGAAGGTGCTCTGGTTCACAGTGATCCACTCATTGGTATAAAATAAGACAGATGAGTTTTTCCTCCTCCTCCCAGTGTTAATATATGTTGATGGATCTGCTGCTTTGGACCATTACAGGTTGTTTTTCAGCTCAGCAGGGAACAGTGTGATGTGACAATTGGCTGTGTCCTGTCAAGACACAGCGGCCAACCAAGCTCAGCAAGAAAAATTTGACTTTGCGCCGAGCTTTGCACGTGCAATACAACTTTTGCTCCATGCAAGAAACACATACAAACGGGTTTCAGAGTGAAAGCACCATTACAGTCCAGGAGACCCAAAGCAGATTTTTTAGATAACTGCTATCTGTGACTCATTACAGATACATTCAAATTTAGCAGTTATATGTGTGTCACACTCTCAGCATGTTGCACATCTCTGCTGCTGAGAACATCAGACATCATTAGAGATAAAGAAAAAGAGCATGGCCAGCAGCCACATGAAAGATTTGAGTTTTTCCACTTTCACCTATTAACATTTGAGAAAAAGAGATGAAATGGATGTCGCTGAACCAGTGGGGAATTGGTGTGGAAGACAGTGAAATGGTGGGGACTACATTTTTTTGAGGATTTCTTCCACAGAACTGGCAGGCACTGCAATGCTTTGCATTCTTCTACAGTAAGCTACAGATGAATGGGCTCTGTGTAGATAATAAAACAAGAAAGCTGCAAGATCTACGTGCTGGCACTCACAAATGTGCTTAATTCGTAATCAGTCCTAAGAGAGGCACAGAGCTTCAGTAATGAGGTGCACCATCAACAGCTCAACATAAATAAATTTCTCCAGAGTAATGCTTTAAGCCTCCTGGCCAAACTCTCTGAAACATAAAATAAGCTGATATGCACCAGTTGATGCCTGTTTGGAGATTCTTTAAGGTTCTTTTACAATTCCTCTGCAGCATTCTTCAACTCTCACGCAAGACCGACAACATGCGAACCATCGCTAATCTTTCTTTCCCAAACTGGGCTTGTTTTGACTCGTGTCTGCAGACCAAAACAGTTCTGAAGACGGGAAGATTTATAAAATCAATTGGAGCACTTCATCGTTTTGTTTCAAATGTTTTTATAATGGTCCTCTCCGGTCCCTATTAACCACAATCTGTGCCATTTTTATCAGTTTTAACTACATTTGAGCTGTTTACTGAAGAATCTGTGACAAGTTTAAAACTGCAACAGGCTATTTCACCTTTCATTTTGAAAATATGCATCTTTATATTAAGGAATAATTAGATGAAGGTGTTTTAATCTTGTATAAATCACTAAAATGAAAGGTGCTCTATAAAAATTTTATTTATTAATTATTTATTCACTATTTTCAAAATTTGACCAAAATTGCTTTAACTAAATGCATTCCAGCTAGCTCTTTAAACTGATATTATCTTAAAGTCAGCTTTAATTGTGAGCATCACCTGGTTGGGAAACTTGAAAAAACATTTCATTTTGGCTTCACAAAGCCTTTTTAGAATTTCAAGAAACTGAAGCAGCAGTTTATGTCAGACGTTGGCAAAGCAAAACAAAAAACCAGCAGTTCTGTGAATTAGTGTAATAATGATGGTAAACCTAAACAGTGAAAAAAAACAATCTCTCAATGCTATTTGAGTCCGTTTGAGTTTGAAAGACTGTAAGTCAGTTTTGATTTCAAGTTTCCTCTGATGTAATAAATTGGTTTAATTCTTTGAAGCAGCAATACTGCTGTTTGCCACTGACGGTTGGCAAAAGAAAGAGAAATCAATAAACTGTGGGGCTGTTCCTAAGTGTGAAAGACAGGTGAAAGGAGTCGTCGGTGCTTTTAGCTTTCAGGAGTTGTGCGGCTCTGTTCACCTCTCTGTGTTGTTTTTCTGTAAACACATAATTTGGCAGCTACTTTCCCATCTTTAAAAGCACGATGCCACTGTTACATGAAACGGGACTGTGTGAGCTGCATTTTTATTACAATGTTGTGACTGAGTTCATCACTTTCTCTGTTGTTGTCCTTTTTCTGCCTGCTTTTTGTAAATATATATTATAACCCTAACACCAGAAAGTAAATCACTAGTGTTAACATTTTAAGGCAGCTTCATTAAACCCTGCAGTATTTATTTAGCACCAGATGTTGAAAGGTCGTGTGTATGTGTGTGTTTCTATTACCAAAATACTGTATCTCATGAATTACTGGACAAATTAAATACAATTTAAATACAAAACTCAATACATTACGGCTCTCTCTCTCTGCAATTTCACTTCAGAGTCAGGAAACATGTTTTTCTCATAAAATGTATTCACCAGTCACTGATCATATCATCACGTCAGGGTGGTCTAACTAGAATTTTTTTATATTTATTCTTCAAATATTAAATAAAAATGCATTTTCACTAACTTTGAAGTAACAGTGCAGTCAGTCTTTTTTCAGCTGCCGGCATTGCAGCAGTGAGTGAACATGAAAAAATTTGGTAATTGTTTTATAGAAGATGCACAAATTATGGGGTTTTGATTAAACTTAGAAAAATTACATTATTGCACAATCTCATGCACTATTATGATTTCTGATATGTGTTGAGGAGGACTCTTAGGAGTTAGTAGATATTTTCCTAACAGGCAAACATGGCCGACTTCAGTCATTTATTTTAAACAGTAATAAAACTACATGTCTATATTTAACATGTGCCTCGCTCCAGCAGTGTAAACATATACTATTTAACATTTCAGGCATTTCAATGCTGATGTAAGAGGGACCACACCCAGGGGTTGTGACCTAGATTTCTATAAATATTATGATACATGATCCGTGGCCATTTTGTTTAGATCTCTTAAGCCACAGACAGGATCTGAGTGAAATGGAGTCTTTAGATCTGAAAATAAGCATTTAACTGAAAACTAAATCAGTTTTCTGCTTATTATTTGGGCTTCCAATTTGAACATTACAATTCTGTGAAATGTAATGCGGTTGAACAATGTATGTACTGTGGATGATGCACAGATGCTAGCACTCCACAGTTAAGCTCTATATTTGTTAAATCTGTTTAGTTATTTTTCTGTTTTTTATAGACAGTTGGCTCTGGAAGCCATTTTGAATTGTACAGAGTCCAAAAGTTAGTAATATGTAGATGATGCCTAATGATGACTTCCTGAAAGTTTATTTAAAGTCAGATCAGTGGTTTATGAGAACTTCCTAACAAACACACTCTGCCTTTGGATGTGGGCAATAAAAATCTATCATAAAATGTTTTTTGGGAGCAGTAAGAATGTTTTAAAATCAGTGATTAAACAATAAAACCTGTATATTTCAAAGTGTAGAATTAAAGTTATGCTGACAACTTGCTAATATAACAGAATAAAATAATGATGAGGACCATCAGATTGTTTTTAGAGCAAAAAAAAAAAAAAAACTTACTTTCAATTTGGTGTGAACCAACACAGATGTATCTTAAGCTTTAGCTCTGGCACAGCCGCCCACATTTATAATTCATTGCACTCCTGACATAATCACAAATTCATGGATCACCACACTCAGGAATACACACATCCATAAAACATTATTTACTCACAGGTTCATCTGATTTAGAAGCAAATAGTTATGTAAACATTGTGAAACTGCACAGACAAATGCTGTCATATGTTTAACCTGGTCTGGCTCATTAATGTAGCATTCTGTCCTCACAGCTGCCTCCAGCGCAGATGTCAGAAGGCGCCGCTGCTCAGCTTTCAGACGGAGCTGATCACGGATTTAAATGTACGTAATTACAGCCGGCGTGATAATTAAAGACAAATGCTAATGTTCTATGGAGATTTTCCAGTGAAATGTTTTGACATTAGCTTAAACGCATCTTAATCAGGAGAAATTGGAGCATAAGAAATATGCTTTGGCTTGCTTGTGCAATCATGCATCGTTTGTTTTGTTTGTTTTTTTTTTGTTTTTTTTGCGATGCACAGATGCGTTTGACTCGTCTCGATCACTGTTTCCCAAGCTCCACTGCATGATTGAGGAGGAACTTTGTAATTAGGTGGAATTGCTGACTAGTTTCAGTGCTCACTTATCGGCTGATGCAGTTATGGACAAAAGATGGTGTTTGAAATAAACACATCATCCACAACAACACATTATATTTTATACAATAAAAGCTTATTGTGTACATCAAAAATATCATTTTAGAACAGGGGTGTCAAACTCATTTTCACAGAGGGCCACGTGAGCGTTATGGTGGTCCTCAAAGGGCCAACTGTAATTAACTTTGACGTTTAATGTTTACCTTCGACTAAACGTTCCTTGTCTCCTTGTTATTATTTAGCACTGCTAAAAAAACAACTGAGCTCTATGTGGTATATCCTGCATAGAAACAGCGTTTTAACATGTCCTTTTATAAACACTGAAAAAGTACTAATCAACGTGCATTATGGGAAATGTAGTTTATGGTCAATGCTGTATATACAATGCTTAATACTGTGCTAGCCAACAAAATTGCTCAGTTACCTAAAACCAACAGCTCTGAGGCAGGAAGTATTATTATTCTTTGCCTTTTAAATTAGTTTATTATGCTGCATTTAATCCTAAACTTAAAATGTACCACTGATATAGAAACATTTTTCATCTTATATTGAGAAAATGTAGCTGATATTTTGCTAACAGACAACAGGGTTAGCTCCAGGTTCTTGCACAATGTATAGCACTTGGAGTATTTGTTGTAAATGAGCCTCAGCCACAAAAACAGCAAATTTTAGCTCAAGTAATAAAACCTTTTTTGTATTTTTTTTATTCAATATGCTTTTGCATTAATCTTGAATTGAACTGCCTCTGAAGGTTACCTAGTTTTAAAGTTTGGTTAAAATCCAATTTTAAGATATTTTGATACCAGACAGAGTTGACTCCAAAATTTTAAAGTTCAAAGTGTTGGGGATAAGTTTCAGCTACTATCCCACCAAACGTCACCTCCACATCTGTAGCTGTAGCAGCCTTTATGAATCAGTTTTATTCCAAACATTAATCAGGAGTAGCTGTACGCCTGTAATGATTAGTTTCTGTGAGTTTCATTAAAATTCATCCAGTTGTTGATGAAATATTTTAACAGACAGCAAAGCAAAAACATTATTCTCCACTTTGACCTTGAAAAACAGTGTAATTGTATAGTTGGTATAGAGGTAGATAATCCCTGAGCTATTTAAAAAAATCATTCAGATTAAAGAAGTAACTTTTGTTTTTTTTTTTCTCATTTAAATTTTGCCTTTTTTTGTATAATAAAGACGTTTGTCTTTAAAGTGTTTAAACCTTCATTATTTGGAAGCAGACATATCTACTGAACAGGATAAAAGGTGCACTTCATCACTTCTCCAGCAGTATTTCATTAAATTTGGCAGAAGAGTTTTTTTTTTTTCTCTGCAGGAATGTTTTGTTGAAGCTCATCAACTTCAGCACATTAAACACACAGCAGAGTTCTGTTGGCGCTGAAGTGTTTTTGTTTCTAAACAACTCCTTCTTATCCCAAAACAATTATTTTCTACATGTTTTATTTGTCTAGCGAGACATAATTTGCTTCTTTAAAAACTCTGTGTGCTTTTCGAAACAATGTGGCTTGTTTTTCATTCCTTTGTGAGGAACTGTCTTTCTTTTTCCCTTTTCGTCAATTTTATTGACATTTCAGTTGATGCTTCAAAGTAATCTCAGGCCTTTCATGACAAAAAGCAGCACTGTGCTTTTTATGCTTTGCACAAATGGCACAACTTCCAAAAAATAGTTTTTTCCTTTTAATAAAGTTACAGTTTAAATGTTTAGTAATTTAACTTCCTGCTGTAAAGGTAATGGTGTGTTAAGCTATAAAATTTGAATCCTATCTTGTGATTTTGGCTGAAAAGAAAAGAGTAAATGTAACAGCTAACTTATAGAAAACAGATTAAGGTCAGCTGTGGATTTAGAAAAATAAAACTGTAACTAGCATTCCTTTAAAGATGTATGGTCAAAGAACAAATTGCTATAGAAAATATATGTATCAGTTAAATTATTTGAGAGTTTCAGACTTTTATAAAGGAAGCTGGAGAAAAAATTAATCATATTTATTTGTTTTTACAAGAATGAATATAAGTGGTTGTTTAATGATTTTATCTGACATGCAGAAGTGTATTTAATGAGACTTCTCTAAAACGCTTTGACTCATAAAAACAAACAAAAAAGAAACCGAAAAAAACAGAATACTGTATATTTCATTGCAGGAAAGTTTAGTAGATTATTGCTGAATGCTGCAAAGAGTAAAATAAAATGAGTGTTTGAATCTAAGACTTAAATGAATCTGCACAATCTCAATGCACTTGTCCTTAAATGATAGAAACATTTGTAGATAACATCATACTGTATTCACCCTAATATTGTTTGTTTTTAGATCTGATTTATTTCATCTTCTGCTAAAAAGCAGCTGCTTGGTTTGGATATTGAATTGCTGTGTAAGCAGTTTGGGACTTTGTAACCATGATGCAACAAAATGAATCCTGTTCAGTCTCATTAGGTCTCACTGATGAGCCTTAAAAAAGGAAAACCCTGAAAATAAAGCTGTTCAAGCAGATAGTAGCCGTCCTGTCAGATTCTTTAATATAAATGTGGTCGGTGTTGTGCACAAACATTTTTAAATGATGAATAATTTTAATGAACTTTGAAGATCCTGACGAGCCATTTCGTTTCATAGAGCCGTTCAAAAGAACCCCACAGAACCCCACTTCCCCCTGAGTTACTGTACTCCACCCCTCTGTCTGTTTTACAGGAAAAAGCAAAGGAAGAGCGACTGGGTCTCTGGTTGAGAAAAAATAAAGAACCGTTCACTTTGCTAATAAGCTGAGCCAAATAAGCTAAAAAAGTAAAACCATGATGTGCGTAAATAAAATAAGCATTCAATCAAAGCAGTGCATAAATCTCTAATTTGAAAGTGAATTATTAAAACATAATGAGCTGTTTTCTCTTTGACTTAAAAAATAAAATCATATCTGCAAAACTTACCTAGTAAACTGTGTCACATTGTAATTAGTACCTTTAAAATGCCACATCATTATTTTGTTTTTTGGCACAGTCTAATAATTATCTTTAAAACTTGTGAGAAATCTTCGTGGCTCTGGAGGACTCGGAGGAATCCCTTTTAAGAAGATGACAGAAAGACCTACACAGCTAAGAGTTGAACCAACAACCACCTTGCTTTGTGGCAGCACACACATTAATAGAGCATGTTTATCCTTTATTTAAACTGTTTATTGTTGGTGAGTTCTATTAGTTCTGCAAACAACCCTGCTGTTTACATGTAGAGAAGACAAAACGACATGAGATTTTGGTCTCCTTATCTGAGTATCTACGAGTCCTGCTGCAGTTCTGGAGAGTAGAACACATTCATCTGCAGCCAGGGCATGTATAAAAACAGAATTACTTGTATATCACAAGGCAACGTGATTAAAAACTGCCCAAGGTCAGGCTAGAGACTAATCCAGAAGGGTATTGTATGTACAGTCGTGGGATTGGTCACCTTTAGGAAGATTTTAAATGCTAAAGAGATTTTTTTTTTCCAGTTTCTTCTACATAACCACGAACATATGTTACAAGGAAACGTGAAAGCTTCACAATATTTCGAGGCAGCTGGGAGAAATGAGTGGTTTTCTGCCCATGGAGGTTCTTATGCCAGATTAACTCCCGAAAGGATTCATTAGTCTACCTGACCAAAGGGCAAACTGCATATGGGCTTTGCCATCTGGTACACCTCTTAACCACTCTACCCGGCATTCATAAAGCGAGGACATTCTTGCCGGAGCTCCGTGCCAAACGAGCCAGCAGATCTTGAAATCCAGAGAGAAAAAGAGCTTTTTTGTCATCCATGCTGAAAATTTATAAAAACAGGTAGCGATGCAGAAAGTGGAGTTAAATGTTGCAGAGTGTGGCAGCATCTAAAGTACTTTGACTGAGATTTATTCCAAATTTGCTTCCTTGAAAGCAGATTACTAGAAAGAGTCTATGAGGCATACAAAGCAACTAATCTCTGAATTTAACTGACTGAATTTAAGCTTTTGTTTTTCTGCTGTTCGCTGAGTGTCATCCACTGTTGCATGTTAGCAGAATTACACATCAACAAGCTCCTGGTCTATATAATCGTGAGTTACCATCTTGAATGAATCACATTTATTATCATTAATCTGCCACCAGCTTTCTGCACTAGTCCCATTCAAAACTGCCTCTGGAATATCGCCTTTTCTAGGCACTTACAGCCCGGTTCCCTCAGAGCGTCAAACTGTTCAGAGACTCATTGCTTTCAAATGAGGCCACATACCTAAAACAGATCCATGCTCTTGACATTTCAATCCTCCAACTGAATCTAGTTGTCCCGGGTGTCCTATGATACCCATAATTCAATTTATTTTTAAGTTACTTGGTATATGATTGATGCAGTTCAAAATCCACCACTTTCTGTGTTATATCACTTTACACTATAAGAATTTATTTTGTATTTCAGTACATACACATTACAAAAACATTGTTCAGCTTTGTTAAAAAGACAAAAAAGCTTTAAAGTTTTTGAATTCTTAAAAACATGTTTATTGATAAATTTATTTAAAACTTGTAGGTCTATCCAAATCATATCCTAAATACTAAAGATGTGGACATTTAAGGTGCATAATGAAGCAATGAAGCAGACAGAAATAATTCTGTTTTAAAGTAACAACATAAACTGAAAGATAAAAAAAATTAATAATATGATTGTTGATTTGTACATTTTTTGTGGAAACAATGCAACCACGAAGGGACCAATGTTATGAGGTGGATGTAAACTGCAGAAGAAGGGGTAGTTATTTTAAATGGCCCCAATGTTATAATAACTTTAGTGATCGAATGATGGAAGAAGATGAGAGAGCTTTTCAGAAAACAATAAAAAAAAGTATTTTTAAATAAACATTTGGACATATATTAGGTTTTATGAACTCCCTGGATAGCATATCCTGAATAAAGCGTATGCAGTGTAAAAATCTGACTGGGAAAAATTAAAAATTCTGGTAATAAAAGTAACAGTGAGAACAATATTAGGTTTGGTTAGCTTGATTTGTACAATCTCAAGGAACACAGCCAGCCTGACTAACCAACAAGAATTTACAAAAAGCTGTCAACCTGGCTCCAAACTGAAAAAACACAAGTTCCTTCCAGCTGTTTGTTACATTGAATGACTTAATTTCACAATATAGCATGCAAACAAAAACCTGAAGAACTACTGATTAGAACCACTATAATACAATAAACATTGGTTGCTTGTAGACAATACAGTGAAATTAAGTAAAGTTGTGGCTTTTAAACACTTCATATCCAATAGTTTGTCTATTTCTATTTTCCTAAATATTTCTATACTAATGAAATTAACGTGCAATCATCAGGGAGAGATTTATTTTATGTCATCCACCATTTGGGTCTGTAATTTCTTACTCACTGAAGAGAAATTCTAACGTGATGTCATAAATAACTCACATTACCAAACCTCATAAAACCAGCTGAGAGACTCCACATCATTTGGTCATCAGGGACAAAAACTATTAAGATCAATGATCTTAACGTTTAATGGGAGGAGAGGTGTGTGATAGCCCATCAGAAGGAAAGAACAGAGTTTCACTCATCAATAGCCAACAGCCAAGCAAACAGGACCGCTCAGTCTCAGTGGGCTGGTACATCACACTTTAGTGCTGACACATGTTCAGTGCTTTAAGGTTGACCAGAGGATCAAGGAGAACATCACAGAGTTTGTCAAAGGCTGCAAACGCAGAATCCTTATTGATGCGGATGAGGAGATAGAGAGGATGGGGACAAACTACCGGCTCACCGTGAATGATCACAAACGCACATGATCTGTCTCCACAAAGTACCAAGCCGAGGGTCAGGATGCCTAAAGACAGATGGTCTCTGATGGAAATGATGGTCTAGCAGGCAAAACCTTTGATGCTGTCATAACACGCCACAAGCAGAGGATATTGATGTGAATTTTCACAAATAACAGAGTCACTAGAACCTTTTATCTCCTCAAATGTTTATATACAGTCTTAGTCTGGTCTTGATCCAGCCCCTAAAAGTCCTGGTCTTGTCTCAGCCCTTATACACTCTGGTCTTGGGTTTGACTTGGTCCCGGGTTAGGTAGTCTTGACTACAACACTAATCTATACTCTGATTAATTAAAAATACAATTAAAACATCTTTTTTTGTTGTTTGTATTGTCTCAAAAAGTTTTGTGAGTCATTTTCACACACTGGAGAGAACACACTGTGAACTTTTTTACAACATTTCTGCAAATTTCAGTCACACTTCTGGTGATTTTATCCTTCCCTGCCCTCTTTTTAAGACTAAATGGCTCAAGTCAAGTTCAGCCCAGTGGACAGTAATTGCTAAAAGTCTGCCTGAGCTGCATATCCCTGTAAAAGGTTGACACCTCTATCTCTGAGATCTATTGACTCAGGCGCAGCTTAGCCCGTCCCTCACATCTGGGCTGAAACCATTCTCTCTTTGTCTGGGCTCCACCACCTTTGAGTCCCCCTTTCATTCAGCTGATCTGACCCAGATTGGAGGGTGAAAAGAAGCTCAATCACTCTCACAAATAAATGAAACGTTATTGAATGATAGATGAAGGCATGAATACCCTGTAATTAAATATGAAAAGAAAAAACGATAACTTAAAGGAAAAATAATTACACTGGTGAGCCTGAAGATGATGTGCCTAAATCAGCATAATAACAGATTGCTGCAATCAAAGGCAATCTGGATGGAATGGAAGATAATTTCTCTTCAAATCATGTTTAACCTCAAACAGAAGTAGACTTTTGACTTCTACATTTTTATATTAACAACAATATATTATTAGGATTTGCAACAAGTCCATCCATATGTTTTCTATACATGATTCTGCTGAGGGTCATGGGGACCTGGTGCTTGTCTTAAACAGGACAAAAAGTGGGGTAAACTCTGGACAGGTCACGAGACAAGGGTTAATTTAAAATTCCACATTAACCAGACATTACATCTTTTTGGACTGGGAAAACCTTTACATGCACAGCAGGAATATGCAAACTCACAGAAGAAAGGCTTCAGCTGAGTTTCAAAGTCAGGAATTTGTTTTTCTGCTAGTCGCAAATGCTAACCAACTGTAAATAATAACATTTAAGGGGGGTGGGGGGCTTTATACCATGTTATAGTGTCATTCCTCATCAAAAACATACCCAGTGATGCTTTGACTCATTCAGTGTTTGAGAAATCCTTGGATCTCCTGTGGTGGCCATGTGGAACTGCCTAAACGCTTGCTGGAACAAAGCTCCACAGAGCAACCCCTCCCCTGAAGCATTGTCGTGAAGATGTGCTGAAGTGGGAGTGTCAGAAACGGTAGAAGGTTCTTAAAGGGACAGAGATTAATTTCAAGGCGTTTAAATAGACTATGATGAAAAATCTAATTTTTTTTTTTAAAAATACAGCTTTTTCATAACAACTGATGGTAACAGTTACTTGATTGTGGCATAGAATTGAACTATGTGCCTGGATAATACATAACCCCCCCAAGGAAATAATTAAGCCTCAATACTTTCCTTATTATGGGTGACAAAAGTGGTTCTTGATAATAGTGGGTGCAACAAATAACTAATGATCGCCCAAAGCCAAAAAATTTACAAGCAGTCTTTTGCCTTCTCCTTGTAATGTAGGAGTGCTGATAATCTTTGAAGGTACCATATAACAACACATAAAAAAGGCACGCTTAAGAGTTCTCATAAACAAGTTTGAGCAGGCTTTCCAGGGTGTTATGACTTGTCAACAGAAATCCACAAGCTGGAAGTAAACCCAATTTACTGTGTTAAATCACATCTGTCTGCACGTTGAAGTGGGAAAAATGCATCAAGCTCGATTGATCTTACTGCTGCTCTGCCATCTGGATCTCCCTTCATCACCCAAATCACCCACTTTCAACTGTTTCCACTGGGGCATGAGACCCAAATTGAATATGTCCAAACAAGATGACACAGATAATTCCCACAATTGCTCCAACCATATGTTACCATAGTTGGAGACTGCTAAAAGAAATTTTAACTTTCAAATAACTCCTGGAGTTGGGAAATTGTTTGACAGTAATGTACAGATAAGTATACGGTTCAGAGAGAGGTTGAAGGAGAAACCTCATGGCTAATGCACTGAAAGCAATGAGACAGTTCTTCAAATTCATAATTTCATGGTGTTTCTGTCAGTCTCTTGTCAACTCAGCCCCCGTTTTTAGCCTGAACACGCTCGCAACATAAGGTTGTTAATGGATTTTTGTAAGGGGAAAAAAAAAAAAAACTTTATGCATGTCTAACAATATGGCAGAAAAAAGGAAACATTGTTCCCAGTAAATATTTTCAGTCTTATTTAATTGCTGTGACAAAGAAAATCTCAAAAGGTAAAATCTTATTTTTCCCCACTTTTTTACTGCCCCCCCAAGAATTTGCTTTACTTCCCTTGCATTGACAGGAGCTGAAACATTTCTGTTTACCACATTGATAAATCTGCACAGGCTCTGCACCATAAAAGAAGTTGCTGTAAATAAGAAGCCATTTCTGAGCTGAGAATAAAAAAGGAAATACATAAAAATATGGGAAATGGGCATGATAAACAATGACTGATCTTTTTTTTTTTAAATCACAAATGTATGAATATACAGTATGTAGAAGGTCAGCAAATTAAAACAATTTAAAGCAAAATTTATTGCATACTGTAACTACATAAGACAGTAAGGTCAGTTTATGCTCTGGATGACCAACCCATCACTGTTATTGTGTGATTATTCAAGGTACAAGGTAAATACTCTGTACATACCAAGTTAGTACCTGGTGTGTTATTGGTATTTAGATTTTTAGATTTAGATTTTTTTTTATTTAAACAGGGATAATATTTAGTATACATTAACCATGAAAGAAAAGATGCACTGTATCAGGTTATAGGTGCTAATTTCCACCTGTAGTCTCTGATCCAGCTAACGCATTACAAAATTAAAGTTAAAATAAGAGCAGCTAGATACTATTCAATCAAAATAATACACAATTAAAAACCACCTTAAATATACAATACAGAAAACATACAAATCACAATCAATTTAAAATCAATTCATAATATTCATATTCCCAAAAAATATCATTATAAGTCGCGTTTCCATTGACCATGAAAATGCGCAAATTAAAATTTCGAAAATAAATTTGCCTAATGGAAACATGTCAATTTCGAAAAAACTTCCCTTTTTCGACAAAATTGTTTTGCGCTAGGAGGAGGTGGTTTTTCAGCCGTATCGAA
>JARVJO010000164.1:5179510-5196212 GCA_031762555.1 Cynodonichthys magdalenae | reverse complement strand
CAGTTTGTTTGTAGGGCGCTGAGCTTGAAGCCTTTACTACTTCTTGTTCCAGGCAAAATGTTTCCAAACCGTTTCTCCGTTTTCTTCAATTGTTGTGGTTCATGTGATTCATGACAGGCCCGGGCCGGCCCATAAATGGGCGTCGGCCCACCGAACATTGCCCGGTACGCCAGATGGCCAGTCCAGCCCTGGTCTGGACCCTCAGCTAGTGAGAAGTGATTTCTTGGTGGAGGCGTGGCCTCTGTTGAAGTATAAAACGATTGGATCTGATTTACCCAAATCGCTTACATTTGGCCATGACGTAGTGTGCCAGCTCGACCATGAAGGACGCTAAGCTAAGAAGCTAACCGGAAATTACATGTGAACAACCATCCCCTACTGGGAAGAGAGAAGTACCGAGCCGAACGAGATGGCTGTAAATGATGCTGCAGGCTTTGTGAGACAAATTTAACTTAATTTGGACGCTTTGTCAACACAAACTGGCTTCATTCACTTCCTCCGCTGCCATTGCTAAACTACAGGCAGACTAAACCGCAGAAAATCAACAACTCCTTCTATTTGCTGTTTGGCCAGGTTGAAATCCTTCTCTATGGGAGAAAACCCAGACGGAGCAGAGAAGGGAAACTAGCGTTGATCAGAACCAGGCTAGTTCTCTTACAAACAATTAGGAAATATTCAGAAATGTATTTTTATGATGTTTATATTTTAATTGGTTCTCTCAAGAAAACAGGTTTATTTTATTATAATTTTTATCACTTTTGGTCACTTTTTCCATCAGATCTCAGAACTGTCACTCTGTCAAAGCAGAACATGATGCATCAAGAGAAATCAATTATCAACACATTACTGTTATTGATCATGTCCAAATCTCACGACACAGATGCTGAATAAAGGGAAACTTAATAATGAAACTAAAAAATGACTCCTCTTTGCACTCAATTCATTTTCATCAATATAACCAGATAAAACAATAAAACAAACGTAACGGTTTATGATGCAAAGTAACAAGATAAAACTAGCCTGCTGATCTAAAAGAATAACAGAAAAGTCAACTGGTGAGGCAGAAGTCATCTCACAGCACCTCACAAAGAAAAACAAGTTCAATTCAAATCTAATTGCGCTTAAACAGTTTAAATCCATTCTGATCCAATCCAGTTTAATAGAATTCACTTTACCTGCCTTTTAAAAAGTTTCCAAAATTAGGAAAGTAGATCACACAGAATCTTTAGTTGGATTCAGTCTTGCAGTGAGGCAGGTGGGAGGAAGGAAAATATTTGCCTTTTAACTAGGACACGCCCACCACAACCAGACAGCGCTACTTTTTTGAACAAACATCAATAAATTTAAAAGCATGTTCAACACAAATTATTGATATGAGAAAGGAAAAAAGAAAAAAACAAGCTACTTTTTGTCACAATGATACATATTCACATGACTCTAGCATATAAAAACCTTTTATAGATTAATTGTTCATTGCATTAAATTTGTGCATTGTGTACAGGTTTGTTTCCCACATCTCACTGATGAATGGGATGACTAACATCTTATTGTTTGTCTGCTGATGTGAGCTGAGACAAGTGAGTGTTCTTTTCTTACAGTGTGTGCTTTGAAGTACATCCAAATACACCACATACATCCACAAGGAAAGATTTGTTAAGTCGCTGAGCCTGATTCTGTTAAAAACTGCATTAAAACTTCCCCCAAACACACCTACATAAAACTCAGGTGTCCTCAGGGTGGGATATGCAGGGATATCTCAAAGAAGAATTTCCAACAAAAAGAATAAAACCACTGGAAAAAAAGCCCACACCCTGTGGCTAATTTATCTCTCTACGCTGAGAAAACAAGCTCCAAGATTTTATTTAATATTCAGTTTTTTACCTAAACTGCTGAAAGCAGGGCCAGACTGATAGACGTCTCATGTGATGCAGTCAAGACGAACTACTGGGGCTCAGTGTGCAAATAGAAAACAAAATAAGGATAACAGAAGTTTCAGTTATGATCTCAGATAAAGTTCAGGTTAAAGTTTGGTTTTCAGTGTTCTACCTTCATAAAATACTGATTTTATGTTGTTTTATTAATCCCAAGAAGTTATTAAAATGCTCTTCAAATGGTTGGAAAATGTAGATCTTTTACTAAATTAACTGGGGAAGAAAAACCGCTGGACCCCCCCTTGAACTGCTTCAGTCCACAGCTGCTCATTAATGAACATGAACTGGCAGGGAAGGAGTAGACTTCTGGTATTTTTTTTTTTTTTATAAATTATATTCCTAAATATTTTAATTTACAACCTGGTTTCCAAAGATAAAAAATAATTTCAAAGTCAAAGCTATTTAATTTTGTATGCAAATGTGTATAAATTAGCAGTAAGATTTAGAAAATTGCACAAGTCGCACCACCTGAAATTTTGTCTAGGGCACCAAATTTTTTAACAGCCCTGAAAGGCCAAAATGAAGGAGATACTTTGTGACCAAGATACTTTTTTACAATTAAGAAAATGAGCTACTTTACCCAAACTTTCTATTGACCTTATTCTTTGTTTAAAACCTAAGAATAAGGTTTAGAGTGCGAGAAACACAAATCTTTGACAAGCCCCGCCCATAATTCATACTAAAACCTGCTCATTGAACCACAGCTTAAAATGTAGACTGAACAGTTTGTTGAGAATTTAATGTTTTGAGTTTCACTTTTAGTTTTGTTTTCTTTATCTTATGATCCTGGAGTTTAGTTGTTTCCTGCCTTGAGTTTCTTTCTACAACTTCAATTTCAATTTCAATTTCATTTCCTCAGCTTCTTATTCTGATTATGATCAGCTTTTGGTTTTGTCTGTTTTTTGCTGCTCACCATGTATCAGCTCAGTCTTCCTGTACATTTATCCTGATCCTTGGTCCTGCCACGCCCACTCTCACCTGCTCCTGTCATCCTGCTCAGGTGTTTCAGATTTGGTTCATTAGTGTGGCTCTTTATGTTCCCTGTGTTAGTAGCTCATTTAGTTTTCTCACAAGCACGTCTAGTGTTGTATTTTACTTTGTGACGCTACTTTTGTTTGGTCAGTTATGGTTCTTTGGTTTAAATAAATTTGTTTTGTTTTGTTTTACTGCTCCTTGAGGAATGCAGAGGTGGGTAGAGTACTCAAAAGTTGTACTCAAGTAAAAGAATATTTTATAAAGTAAAATATTTTATAAAGTGAGTCTATCATAATTAAATGATGTCATCAGACCAACAAAAAATAAAAAGTTATGTGCAAGTCCTGGTGTTTTTAAAGACTAAATGAAAAAAAAAATATTTAAAAAAATCAAATGTATGACATGATTACAAAATAAACTGCAGAAAAAACATTTTTCAAAGTCAAAAATTTTCTCATTATGAAACTAATACTTGCAGCAGGTGTACATGTCAACCACTTCAGTTGTTTTTCTGTATCAGGACCTTCAAAAATCCAATTTTTATCAAAAATCCATAGTACTCATGCGGTGGGGGGTTGCAGGTGAACTAGAGGCAGAGCGGGTAAAGACAAAACGTGGAGCATGATAATATTGCATTTGGTTACCTACTGTATGGTTGACATATTGAGGGCATGATCATTCTACTCAAGTAAATTAAAAGGTACAATGTAGTAAAACTACTCCTGAAAGTGCATTTTTTTCCCCAAAAAGTTACTCAAGTAATGTTGGGTAAATGTAGTTCCTGCCCACCTCTGGAGATATGTTTGCATCCTTTAAAACCTCCTGCCATAACGATGAAAAGGCCTCAAACGTTCACATCCTGGCAACCAGCAGCCACAGTGGTGATCTGTCTCATGCATTCAGACTTAAATCTCCACCAGATGTTTAAGCAGAGCGTTACTGTTGCAGCACCACTGCTCAACACAGAAAGGTCATCACATCAGGGTGCTTCTGTGTCGTGGCATCAGGGAATTTTTCTGGTGTTAGCCTCTGCGCTAACACCTGTGGCACTTCTTTTGAACACCTATGTTAGCACCTGAGACACCTTATTTAATTTAAAATATGTGTTGGCTAAAACAGAACAGCAACTCTGATTATTAGAACGTCACTTTACCAAAACATCAGTAAGTAATAAACTCACTGGTAAAACAGCTGATCAGGATGTATGCTGTGGAGCATTGTAGGTCCCTCCATTACACATTTTTAAACATACCATCAAGTTGTAATCTTTATGATGAACAGTTTTCATGATCTTATTGTTGTGGGACTACTGATGTTCCTTTTTTCTGCTCTTTTACTGCCTAAAATGAACATTGCTTAAAAAACAAACTGCATAAAGCTGTTTATCACTGGTAATGGGCCCTGCTTTGAAAAAAAGACTTAAGCGTTTTTAAGTGATTTCTCAGATTGAAAACGTGTGATCACTTCCACAAAGCTTTGCTCTGATGTGTAAAGAATCATCTTCTTGATTACCAATAATAAACAAAGATTTCACATCTCCCCCAGAATCATATTTTTATGCAGTTTTTCTTTGCAGAGGCTTCTCTAAATGTAACTCTGCAGAGTAATTAAAATATATTTCTCTGCAATCTCAGACACTTTTCATCAGTAAGTCTCCAGCATCTGATCACTGATTCATGTAGGATCTTATTACCAGATAATCATTGCAGGCTAGCTGCCAAATGATCCAAAAAATGTACGTTTATGAAATGTTCACGTTCAGATTTATACCACAAACGATCCAGGTTTAACCAGTCATTTTGTACAAAACTTTTCCTTTTTGCAGTAATAAATAAGAATTGAACTGAACATGTTGATCTGTGGGAATAAGAGCGCAAAGGTCAAAGCAATAACAAAAGATCTATCAAGCTAACTATGTGTGCCGCTGCACCGCGGATCGTCAGCGAGGAGATGAGCTCCGACAAAATCACTCGTTACTCCAATACCTGATATGAGCTTTGCAGACGCCAGAAACCTCAGGCTGGTTGCTGTTTCAGAGATGATAACTCATCAACATGAGTGACAAGTGCCAGAGTAGAAATTTGATCAAGTGAGGTGGAGGCGTGTGGGACTAACACTTTCTGCCAGAAGGCAAATTCAGTGCCCTCCAGAATTCTTGGCATCTCCAGAGAATATGAGTAAAAACAGGCTTTGAGATGTGCTTTGACTCATAATATCTGTTGAACATTTCCACTAAAGTAAAAATGACTGAGTGAAACGGCACTAATCAAATATGTATTTAAAAAGGTGTGGGCTGTAATTATTACCATACTATGAACTTATTTTTTGCCCAGTGACTGTTGGAAACAGGCAGCAGCCCTCTGCAGCCATGAACAGATCCTAGTGGGTCTAGAAAATGGAAGAATATAGATCCCAGTATTCTGACTGATTGCAGAGTCTGACAGTAAAGTGATGGTAATCAGAATGTTCCAGCAGAGCACCAAAGTGTTTCCAACAGTAAGCTCAGCTTTTGCATCTCATGGATATGACCTTTTTCTACTGCTCCAGACTATTAACAAAAACTTTGTTGTATTTTGTCCCAATTTGACTCACTAAGACATTATCTAGGTTTGAAAAGGAAGTAGTTTGTAGTCTCAGTTTGTGCCAATTTTCTTTGTCTCTCAGTAGTTTTTCTTCTTATATAAAAGAAAGATGGAAAGCAAGATTGAGATCTTGTTACAGGAGCAAAAATGCTGTGATTTATTCACATTTAAGCAAACAAATGGTTATTTGAAAACACCTTTTTTTGTAACAATTCAATTGTCATTTATGACTTACAGGTTTTCAAATCTATTTCTGAAAAGTAAAAATCTATTTTTTTTTAGATTGTGAATATGTCTCATTAAGGAAAAAAAACAAGACTTGTTTTTTAAATCATAGGTCTTTGTAAAACCTAAATATTCAGTTATTAATTGTTTTACTGGGGAAATTATGAATCAAAAGGTGATTCAGATCTTTAAAACCTTTCACTTTTCTAAACTGGCCAACAAAACAAACATATGTTCTGTATCTCAAAAAATAGATACAATTAATTTTATAAACAATTCAAATAATCTGTTTTCACTGTCAGTATAAGAATGTATTGAAGTGATAAATGGCTTTAAGAAGAATCAGCCTGGAATATAGACGTGTTTTCATCCCACACACTGTGAGAAATATAGGTTAGTGGTAAAAAGCATCTACAGCTGGACTTTTACTGAAGTTAGTTTAGTCTAGAGGCAGCGGACCAAGAGCACATCCTCATAAAAAAGCCATCTGCTCCTGTTAACTTGTCACACCGATGTATAAATCTGCTGTAAAATGACAGGTTTTATTAGCTTTACACTGTTCTGTTATATCCAGTTAAATGTGTGCAGCAGTGTCTGCAATTAATTCATCTAAAATGTATGCAATGTGTACAAGTATTTGTGTGTTTTACTGATGGGTTAAAGAAACATTGAGGGGTAAATTATGATCCCTTTGTATATTTAACCTGCAGTGTTTTTGGACACTCAATAGATTCAGACTCAGGTGTGGGAGTCCAAGTTTTCCCAGTAAAACTTGGACTCCCAAAGAGTGGGCAAAGGCAGAGACTCTAATATTCTATAAATCTTATAACACACATATTTTGAGGTGATAGACTTTGAGCTATAAGGCAACTTGTGGTAATATCTTATTCAGTGAATCTCTCAGTAATAATACAGTTGGTCTGTGCAGGTTTCTTTAAAAACTTCATTTGCAGCTCAAAGACGAGTTGTTATTGATTGTTATTCAGATGGGACTTAATATGGCCAACCCTCTGCAGACACGCGCAAACAGAGTGAGGAGTGGGTAGGGGAAGGGAAGGGAGTAACCACTGATTGGGAAAGGCCCTTTTTCTTCTTGTTGTTCTTCTTCTTGTATTGTTTTATGGCGGTTGACAAACAACTTAATAGTGCATTACTGCCAAAAAATAAAAAAATAAATAAAAAATTCAAATCCTATCATACAAATGGCATTGTTTCAGAAATAAAAATATGACCTGGTAACATTAATAACATATTGTAAATTAAATTACTCGCCACTGGGATGAACAGTTGTTGAGAAATTCACATGTAAATTTACAGGAAGTGATGTCAAAGGGGAATGTCTGCATGTAAACAGGGCATTACTAAAATGGTTGACCACACAGTCTGTCAATAAGAATCTGATGTTTCTTTAGATTATTTTGAGTCACTATCAGATATATGTAGAAGAGTCAGAATTCAAATAATTTAGTTTCATCGAAATAAGACCAGGGAGTTCCCTTTTCTTAAAGAGTTCCCCTTTGATGTCACTTTCTGTTTTACTTTGATGAGCGAAGTTCAAAAGAAAATATACCAATTATGTGACAAAATGGCTAAAATCATAGTGTTACATCAAGTTTCTTAAATATAAAGATGCTTTCTTTGACATTTTGTGTTTGAAGGATGTAAAATGTCACAGGCACTTTGAAGTAAAGGTAGAAGTAAAACCCTGAGATTATATCTAAAAAGGTCCCCATTATCTTTTCATTATCATTATCTGCTTGATACTTGTGTGCCCATATCAGTGTAACCCAGGAACAAAAATAAATAAATACATAAATAAACAAGGACTGGTACAACCATCCACATTTGTTTCTTTACCAGATTAAAGAAAGAAAGTTTGTCTTGATGATTAAACAGATTCTGTCAGAATCAAATCTTTAGTCAAACAAGCAAACACGAAATCCAGTTTTTGTTTCTTCTCCTTTTTCTCAAAGAACTTTGTACAAGAACAGAATCAAAGTTAAGTCAAATATTTTTCATTTAAATGTGTAGCTTTAGTTGTCTGCTGGAGAATAAGCCCTGCTAATGACAGAAGGATCACGACAGCCAAACACATTGTTGCTGTCATTAACATGACAAATATGTTTTTTTAACCTTATCTTAGTCGTTTTTTCTTCCAATCAGCCTTCATGCCTCTTTTTTTAGGTCTTCAAGGCACTGTCACCTTGTCTTTCACCTTTTTACCTCAGGAAGAAACTTCAATCCTTTGGAGAATTGTTCCCTTTTTCTGGTTTGTGCTTCACTTTTTTGAAGACTCTGCTGCTTGTTAGACTCACTTTTCTTTGAAACGAAAGCATTTCTACCTCCCACTTAACTTTGTCGTGGCTTTTACTTGAAACCTCGGCATGTCAAATAATATATTTATTTCTGCAAATATATCTATAATTCTTGACTGAAGTGGATGTTTGCTGTGGAAAAAAAAGCAAATCTGGAGGCTTCTTGTTTTTCTCTTCTCTCTGTCATTTTTTAAAATTCTCCTCCCACCTCCAAACAATACTTTTACAAAACACCCAGAGCAAATTTGAATTCAGAAGCTTCTGTGTAGATTCAGAAATTTTAAAAGTCACAATTATTTTAAGTCAAATGAAACTTTTTACTGAGGTGAAACTGGACAGATTTAAGCTTTATTGAAACGTGTTTTTAAGACCCAGTTTGTCTGGGTTCACTTCTGTTACAGCATGATGTTTTACTGGATTTAAAGAAGTTCAACTACAGTATAAAAAATACACATTTTAATTATTTTGTAAATAAAATAGTTAAATAAAAACTTTCCTGTGCAGCTATATAGTTGTAAACCCCTCTATTAAACTAGAATGGACCACTCTGGAAGCTGCAGGGGGTGGGAGGGGTGTGTGTGTGAAGAGCCTCCTTTGGATTTAAAGAGACAGCCTCAAAATGAGTTAATCTGAGACACACCTCAGTAAAGAGGTGGGGCTTGTGGAGTTACAATAAGGAGGAATTCAGAGCAAAGCATTTCAGTTCCACTTTATATAGACCCCGACTGAAGGATTTAAATGTGAAAAAGAAGAATTTAAAAGCAGAACGTTTACTTTAATGTAATCATAATGTGACGTTGGGATCTGCTGAGGGGCAAAAAACAAAAACAAAACAAAAAAAAAAAACAAGAAGGGTTTAAAATAGATAAAAGGCTGGGATTATAATCACCCACTGCTGAAGGCAACAGCTATAATGTTTTAGCCTGTGTGTGTTTGTCTGTTGAGCCAAATATCTCATAATCCAGTGAGAGGATTTTGATGAAAACTTTTAGAAGGTAATCACTGAATGTTCATCTAGAAGCCTGCCACAACTAAACAACCGTAGCGAACAGAAAATTACTACAACTCAGTTATAACAACTGATGGCATGAGATCTGATTACAACTTTAACAATCACAGTCGAACTCTGCCTGTTTTAGCAAAATATCTTGTGAATCACTGGACAGACTGATTTTCTACAATGAATCATGTTTCCTAAAGAATGTTTTTGAAAGCCTGGAACTCTGAACACGTCTTCAGCTACAGAGAAGTCCAGTTGATTTCTTATTTTTTATAACATATGTCCAACATATGATAACAATGGCTACGTTCACACTGCAGGTCTTAATGCTCAATTCTGATTTTTTTTTTAAATCCGATCTTTTGGTGTGAACGTTCACATTACATTTTAAATGCGACCTGCATCAGACTCCAGTGTGAACGCTCCACAGCACTGATGTGACACGCATGAGCAGTAAAAGACTTGATGTCTCATTCAGCCGCTGTTGGTTTACAGAGTTAGCATGGATGCTACTTTTAGCACGTCGAATTTGAAGTTGTTGTTGTTGAATCAGAGCTGATTAAATAATTATCTGACCTGCTTGTTTAGTTCAGCGTTTATATCTGAACCTGCCTCTGATCGATGCTCCAGTGAAGTATTTTATTTTTAGAACGAAGCAACGAGCTGGAATTAAAGTATCGACCAAGTAACTTTAGGATCGATTTGTAATAACGGGATTAGTCGCGTTCAGACTGTCATAAAAAAATCAGATATGGGTCACATGGGGCAAAAAAAATCGGGTTTGGGTCGCATTTGCCTGCAGTGTGAACGTAGTCTATGTTGGTGTCAGATTGTATCCATGGGACATAACACTGGAGTCTGATGAAGATAAACAACCAGGAAACAGCAAAGCATTGAGCAGACCTTAATCATAACCTTAGTTTAAAACCATCCTGAAATTTTGTAGAAGGGGGTCTCTGCAGTCGCTAAGTGGGAGTTTCTTGTTGTTTGGGAGGAGTTATTCAAAGACATGATTGGTCTGTTTGACTACTTTTGGTAGGGTTTGAAGAAGCCGGGGGCAGCTGGGGGTTGTGTAGCTCGGTTAAAATAATCAGGAAGCACCTGTAGTTTAAAATATAAATATTACTTTTAGACAGGAAGGTGCTAGCCTTGCAGATTTTAAACGCTGTATGTGCAGAGAGATGTGTAACTTTTTGCCTTAGTCAAAACAGCCCTAATTTGACTTAGAAAGAGATTGCAATTTTTGAAAATTAATGTTATTATTAGTCATAACTCCAGACAGAAGGTGCTAGTTGCACCAAATTTGAAGTGAATAAATTATATTTAGATGTTCACAATAATTTTATTATTAGGCCTACCATCTTTTAACTTGAGTGAGAGATGGTGCAAACATAAATAAATAAACAAACAAGCAAATAAGCAGAGGCTTTTTTATTTCTTTGTAGTTTGTTTTATAAAATATGATCAGATTGAAACCCTGTATATGAATGTTTTATCTAAGGCAAAGTAAGAAAAAGAAAAAAAAAACAGAGGAAAAGCAAATAAATTCAAATGTGTTGGAAAATAGAAAAAAGGCATTATCATATAAATAGCAACAATAAACAAACAATCATCAGTCACAGAATTTTTTCCTTATCGTTGGGATAAATACCAACAGGGGATCAAGTTTCACTCTCAGGCTAACTCCAATATTTTTTTGTTGTCTCACCTGAATGGATTCATTCGTGTATCTCCTTTTCCAATGACAAGGTTGGCCTTTCTTCCTCTGTGAAGCATTGAACAATATTTTTCTTTTAAAAAGCCACACATCAAATCATCTCCTGGACGCTAGATTTTCCTCTGACCTTTCCAGATGCAACAGGGGAGGCAAGATCCCTGCCTGGAACTTCAAAAGCATCATTTTGAGCTCTCAGACAGTTAAAGATTGCTCCTCTGCAGACACGAATTGGTTCTTTAACATGCAATGGGAATAAATAGCTGCTTCACATGGTAAGAAAAGCAGAAAAAATGACCTTTGTGAAGAGTTTTTGTTGAAAAATGTGAAGCTATTGTATTTGTAATAGAACCCATTTTCTATTTTAACACTAATAAGACATCAAAGTTCCTAAAAGTTCTTTATTCTTAAAAAAGGAAACATGTTTGAATTTTGCCTGAAGGTTGTGGCAAAAACACATTTCCAATCCACCAACTGTAAGGAAAGAAAAACTGCAGCAGCAGAAACAATTTTATTGCAAAGAACCTTCAAATTAGACTTAATGAAGAAAACATTCAAAAACAGCTATAGGGTTTCCCCAGCATGTGGTCCTTTTCTGTGTGAACACGCCAACCTTCACAGAAAAGCAAATGTTATATAATTCTGTTCCTCTTGTTTGCAAAAAGTTTCTGATTGCCTACTTGTTTCTTTTTTAACAGCAAAAATATAACAAGGAGCATAATAAATTGCTTGCTCTCAAGACATTCTGGTTAAAGTTGTATTATTATGGATAAACTGTGCAATTTAGCTTTCGGGCAATCTGCAATGGGTAATACAAGGCAATTTCTGCTGAGGAAGCTAAGCATAAGGAGATTATGGCGTGGCTGTTGAAGCTGAGTATGCTGCTGTAAGCAATTAAAATAACCTCAGAAGAACTGATAAGAGTTTTAAGGTTGCATAAAAAAAAGATCTATAGAGGATTTATAAGGAACTTCAATTTCAACAAGCTGATCTGCTTAATGTTACAGCACAAATGAAAAAAAATACACTGGATGCATTTATTTCTAATACTAAGATTAAAGAAATACTTAAATGTGGACACTTTCTGTAAAAATACAGCATAATGTTGAGGGAGGAAGGACTGCTGGATGTTTAAGAAGGATGAATTATTAACTGGGTTAAAAAAAAAAAAAAATCTACAAAAATGCAACCAAAAGCTAAAATTTGTTCAAAAGTACCTGAAAGTTTAAATTAGCTGAAATGTAGCTACAACAACTAGAGCTAAAAGATCAATTAGCAAAACCATGGTGAAAGGTTATGATTAGCAAAGTAGTAATTTAAAAGCTAAAATGATTTAAGCCCTTAGTCACCCCTGAAATTCCTTAAAAGCCTTTTGACTTTTTTTGTCTGTTTTTGTAAGGTTGTCAAGCTAATTTGGAGGAAGTTGTCTGACATCCTGGTCTCAAAAATAAAATAAAAAAAAAAGCCCCCTGTATTGTCTGAAAAAGTTTAATGGCAGAAACCACAGCGTTTTTGCCCACCGGTGGAACAGAAACTGTTAATATATATATAAAATATATAGATAAAATGAGCAAAACACAGCTAAAGGCTTAAATCAGTAGAACCATATGCAAAACATTTCATCAAAACAATAACAAAAAGTATGATGGCAAAAAAAAAAACATAAATGAATCTATAAACAGACAAATGAGGTCATTAAGAAAATAAAAGCTGTAAAAAATCCATAAAATCAAAGGAAAATTTACAGATGATGGAAGAGAAAATAGGTTGATGAAATGTAAAATGTATCTGCCAAGACAAAATATTCAGCCTCACCAGTAAATCTATAGAAACCTGAGTGATATTTAGAAAACAAAAGAGAGAGAAAAAAAGAAATAATCCAAAGTAAAACAAAACTTGCTGGAAAAAATGTCCCAAGTGTTTTTGCATTAAACCGGCTCGTGTTACAGAACCAGAACTGAGGGCTTTATGAGATCGACAGGACCAGGACCAGGACCAGGAAGCTCTGTTCCAGAGAAAAGCTAATATAATTTCTCTGCTGCGTAATGTGTTGCATGTCACCTCTGTTATCAACAGACACCATCTACTCTAATTCAAGTTTAGCAGCACATAAACAATACTGCAAATAGAAAAGTTCTGATGCTTTTAGAGTTCACAAAAGCACTTTGCCAGCACCACTTACACAAAGATCACAAACGGTAGAAGCTTTGTGTTTCACAAAGTGTGTTTGCTTGCAAATGGGACATAAATTAGCAGGTTTAATGTGGATATCTCCCAGCAATGAGCTCGGAATTGACAAAAATCAAATCATCTTTTATTTTGAAATCAGTTTGCATTTTACAAATCTGTTTTTTCAGCAGATAAGCTCATTTATTTAACCTCTGCTTTTCTTAATTCTAAAGAAATAAGGTCAAACAAAAAGCCCCTAAACAGTAATTATACGTGTTATTGTTTGTTTGCTTTTTATTTTTTCTGTTGAAACTGAATATTTAAAGAATAAAGCAGTGAAATACCTAAAAAGAAAACAAAACTAATTTCAAAGTATCGTTCCTCAAAGGAATGCAGATATAATATTCAGCTGCTTGATTTACCTTTTATAAGAGAGGAAACAAGCAGAAACACACATGATGAAATGATGATGACGAGTGATTCCTGTTGCCATAAATAATCCTCAGCTCTCCTGGATTCCAGCCAAGTTTGACTCAAACAAACAACAGTTCCTGAAACCTTCTGCTTTGGTAAACAGCTGGACTGAATTCATCATTTTCTGTGTCTGCAGCTTGTTATTCTGCTGCTTCCCTGTTTCCTCCCATTAGCCTCTGTTGAACCGTGCATTCACTTCAAGGATTATTAATCAAGGACAGAATCTTTCTCCAACAAAAGGCTCACTGATGCTGCAGTGTTTTATTGTACAGTGATGCAACAATGTGTTGGAATGACATTTTATTAACTGCTTGGTCATTTGAACATCTATTTTTTAAATTCCTTCTCAAAACGCTAATAGTTGTTTTGTTTGTTTTGCAGTAATTCATGTCTTTAGACAACTAAAAACTATAAGTAAAATTGTGAACTAAGTAAAATTCTGTGCAAAACTCCTAAAAATAGGATCCATTGCCGACATTCTGACAAAAGCAGAGTGAAAATGAATAATTTTCTGTTATTTTGTGTCAAATGCAACACAAACAGTGATCCATGTGGTGAGGAATTGTTTAAACAAGAAAACAAAGAATCGGTCACTGAGAGAGGTCAGAAAAGTTTCAGTTAAATTAAATATTTACCACCATAAAAGTTATTTATACTTCCAATACAATGATGCATTCTTATATTATATAACTTGTATTTAACTTGGCACAAAACCTGTAGAATTCGGTTAATTTACTGTTTAAACATCACCTGGACTAAATGTTGCTTGTTTTAATATAACCATAGAATCTTTAAAAAGAAGAAAATAAAAAGTTTTCATGGCAGCTCCTTCATGTCCTCCTGCACTCCTGGGTTCAAACTGTGTCAGAGCGTGGATCAAACTGTGGATGTGTGCCGACTTGGAGCTAATTTACTGCAAACTTTCTCTAACTGATGCTTTTATGGATTCAAGTTTGCACCAAAACCTGAAATTATATAAAGACCCACTAAAAGATTGAGCTACAGCATGGCTAAGTCATGTGATTTCAACGTTGGGGAGAGAGAGAGAGAGAGAGAGCTTTAAAAATGAGGCAAAATCTTTCAAACATTTCTGAGAAGAACAACAAATATTTAAAAATGAGTTAGTGATTACTGATTTGCCCTCAGTGCCAAGGAGAATCTATTTATTAAGAGCCAAAATATTTGTTTCAAATTGTAGAAAGAAACTTTAATTATTTGTTTATTTCATGCTTTAGACCAAATTACCTATTAAAGTTTTAGTATTAAAATGTTATTAGTTCCACAAGTTTAGGTTTATACAATTTGTTTTTAAAGGGGGAGGGGAGGGGCAATTGATATTGCATATATGCAATATCAACTTTTTGGAGCTGCACATCATGTTTTTCCCCTCATCAAAACTATACCCAGAGTGTTGTTTTGACTCATCAATGCATGTTTGATAAATCCTTGAATCTCCTGTGGTAGCCATGTGGAGCTGCCTAAATGCTTGCTGGTATAAAGCTCCGCCCATTTATCCAAAGCTCCTCCCTGGAGTTCAGTCTGCAGCCGAGCTCCTGCCCTGCAGAGCACCCCTCCACCAAGGCATGTTGGGATGACCTGATGCAGTGGGAGTGTTGGAAACGGTAGGAGGTTCTTAAAGAGACAGAGGCCTATTTCAAGATGTTTAGATAGATTTTGATGTAAAGTTAAATTTATTTTTAATATAAACAGCATTTTCATAACAACTAAAGGTAGTTACTTGATTGTGGTATAGAAATGAACTGTGAAAATACACAATCCCCCCTCCCTTTAAAATTCTAACAATGTTGACGTTGGTTAATATGTAACACTGTTTTAAAAATACATTTTTTAATTTATTTATTTATTTATTTATTCATTTATTTATTTTTTTGTTAAAGCTAAGCTTTCAAGAAATGTCACAAATGTAGAATTGATACAAAATGTGAATAAAGCTGTAAAGCATAAACTTTGTGGGCTCCTATGTGTTGCAACCTTTAAAAAAAAAAACATATGAGAAATATCATTTTATTTACTGCGTGTTTAAGAATCAAATCAATCCAGTTTGTTGAGTCCTGTCTGTATTCATGGAAACAAAATGCTCGTTAAAAACCTTTACGAACAAATATTTTCCTTTCAGTTTCAGGAAGTTATTTGTGCCTTTAAATGTCTGTTAAAGAAGAAATCATTTCACTTTTTGTTCCGGTGAATAAAACTTTAATTCCTTCAATGCTTTTATTTAAAAACAAAAAACAACCCTTCATTGCAAATGGAGAGATTAATGAAGGAAGATGCAGAGCTTGTTTCTCCTCTCACTTTATTAGAGGTTAATTCAAATCTTCTTTCCAAGGACAGCATCCTTCAACATCTGATGTAATACACTGCAAATGCAATAAAAAAGAACATGGATAGCTGCTGTTACTCAAATATGTTGCATTTCACATCCATGAACTCATCAGCTAAGAAATAGGTTAATAACAGGAAGTAGACTGACCCTTTTCTTGGAGTGGAAACCACAGTGTGATTTGTCCAGAGCTTCAGCAGGCATTCTGCTCATTGACAGCTTTCCTCCAGAGAGGAGGTCACTATGTATGAGCCACTGCTGTGGGATCAGAGTGTGGCCTGAAATTAACTGGATATTGATTTAGTGCGGAGCAGTCCCCATGACAGCTATCTGAAGGTGGAGATAGTTCGACAGCAGATTGCTCTGAATTCAGACCAGAGACTTGGAGTGTCTTCACCGAGTCGTAAAGAATCAGGGATTTCTCTCTACTTCAGATGCTTTTTTCCGAACAACAATAAACACTGATTGAAACACTAAAATTACTCAATGCAGACAATCCTGTAATCTGTCGGTGATAGATTACAGCTAAGTTTATATTTATTTAACAAAACACATTTTGTAGTTAAGCACATTTACCAACACTCTTATTTCAGCGTCCCACCATGACACATATTTCTGTATAACAAGCAAAAAAAACAAACAAAAACAAAAGAAGAAAACCTTATTAAGGGCTATCAGTGCCTGTGACGTGCATATCCTTCAAATATGAAAAGCCAAAGAAAACATCTTTATATTTAAGAAACTTACATATGATTTTCTATTGAACTTGGCTCACCTAAAGTAGAACAGGAAGTGACATCAAAGGGGAAATCTTTAAAAAAGAAAACGATTTGTTCTTTGTTTTTTGAAACAATATTATTTGACTCCAGTGGCGGCTGGTGGATTTTTTTCCAGGGGGGCTACAAGTCCAAAATAGCCATATCTCAAAAAGTAATCAAACATGTACTAAGTTGTATCACGCCAGTGTATTTATTAA
>JARVJO010000164.1:5137867-5147869 GCA_031762555.1 Cynodonichthys magdalenae | reverse complement strand
CTGGGGAGAACAGGTGAATGGAATGAGGTTGATTGGTGAAGCTTCTGTGATGGGAGGGGGAGTGAGGCAGGAGCAGGAACTGAATACTGGCTGTGAACTTAAACTGTTAAAACACTTGGCTTTACTATGGAGTTTAAAAACTGTGGAAACATGACTGTGATAGGTTAAGATGACAAGACTAAGACTTGGAGAACAAGAATAATAACAGATTAGGTTTAATTATGATTAATTTACATAAATGAATGATTAATAAGGCTTTTGATGGACTGTCCACCTTCACTCAGTTGGAGATGAAAAGCAGAGATATTGAGCTGTAAAATATACAAAAATGCACAGAAAGTCATGAAGTAATTCCAATCATTTCATACAGTTAAGCTCAATTCAGAGTCAATTAAATGACAGCATATCATATGAGATGGTATTTAAATTTAATCATCCAATTAACACTATTTTTTCAAATTTAATTGCATTTTTTGTTAAAATGACCTGTTTTAATGGACAGCTGCCCTGGCATCTTATTCAGGACTAAAAGCTTTTCGGCAGATAATGTGCTGCACTAATTGTTTCACAAGGTTCAAGTTCACCGTAGCATTTTGTTGACACTGTTGGTTTTTAGAGGGCTTCCTGTCGGACTCCTGGGGGTGCGACCTTGTGCCAGTAGCAGAAACCTGGGACCTGTGCGGTGGCAGACGTGATGGAGAGGCGCATTTAGCAAAGCTCTGTGCATCTCTGCTGTTTGTGTGGTGAGGGGGAGGGGAGAGGTGGGAGAAATTAGGCGCTCAGAGGACTGCTCGCTCATTAAGGCCTGGTGGATGGGGGGGCAACATGTCACACAGTTGAATATATCACTGTCAGATTTTTGGTCAGCAGCCATCACAGGTCTAACAGATGAAAGTGATGAATTGTTTCCATAAATTCAGGCTCGCTTCGAGCCAAAGTGTCCAAACATTTCTCCTGTGTATTCAGGAAGGTCTCATTCAAAACTGCAGACAACTGAGAACAGCTAAAGCTTTGTCTGAACATCAAAATATCCATCATCCATGTTAGTATGTTAGTTTGTTCTGCACATGTCTGATAAAACTTATTCAAATCTAATATATTTCATCAATAACTTAGCAAGTGATAAACAGTGTCGCCGTCGTGCTTCTTGTCGAATAAGTTTGTGAAAGAAACCAGCGCCATCTGTGTCATTAGTAAATTACTCACACCTGATTATCAACACGTCTCCTTGTTTGCCACCCACAGCTAATTTGCAGCGGTCGTGGTCGATGATTTTGGTCATTACAGAAATGAACTAACTGCATGTGTGTTTGTGACACAGACACAGCCTGACCTCTCCTGCTATAGCCGCTAACATGACCCCTCAAATCAGCTCCTTACAGAGGTCAGGAGTAATTACACCGAGCATACCATGAAACCAAAACAACATCCCAAACATAATAAGTGGAACAGCAACATATTACAGATAGAACACCTGCTTTATTTGTGAAAATAATTATGTAATCTTAAATTAATCTGAAATAGTTTGTTAAATATAAAAATATTTGTTTTTATCACAGTTGGACTGATTTTTTGGCACTTTGTAGCAATAAGAACCTCATTTAACAGAAACAGAAGAACTTTTATCAATTATCCATGCATTATTTATCGCTTTTTCCAGAGTCAGGTCTCAGGGACAGCAGCTTGAGCACGGAGGCCCAGACCTCTCTTTCCACAGCCACCTCTTCCAGCTCTTCTGGAGGATTCTAAGGTCTTCCAAGGCCAGTTGCAAGACAGTCTCTCCAGCATGTCCTGGGTCTTCCTTAGGGTTTTCTCCCTAGAGAAATGCCTTGCTGAAGCACCTCCCTAGGGAGATGTCCAGGAGGCATTCTTACCAGATGAGCCACCTCAATTGGCTCCTCTCGATGTGGAGGAGAAGCAGCTCTGCTCTAACCCTCTCAGCCGATCTCCAAGGGAGAGTCCAGCTACCCTGTGGAGAAAACTCATTTCAACCACTTGTATCTGTGATCTTGGGTAGAAACATAGATCGACCTGTATCAGAGAGTTTCACCCTACAGTTCAGCTCCCTCTGAACCACAACAGACCGGTACAGAGTCCGCAAAACTGCAGAAGCTGCACCGATCCATCTGTCAATCTCTCGCTCCACTCTTCTCTCACCCATGAACAAAACCTCAAGATACTTGAACTCCTCCACTTGAGGCAGAACCTCAACCCCAACCCTTTTCTGACTGAGGACCATGGACTCAGATTTGGAGGTTCTGATCTTCATCCCAGCTGTGATCCGCTCCAGTGAGAACTGAACAGGACCACATCATCTGTAGCAGAGATGGAATCCTGAATCCACCGAACCGGACTCCCTCCTCCCGACTGCACAGAGAAACTCAGTCCTTAAAAGTTGTGAACAGAATTGGTGACAACTGGCTGAGTCCAACTCCCACCCTGAAGTGGTCCAAATTAATCAGTGAAGGGAGTGAAAATGGAGCTTGTGAGGATTTCATTTCCTGTTTTAATTTTGCCACTAACCACCTCCTTCCTGCTCATGAGCTACAGGTGGTTATCATCATCATCGTCACCATCAGCTGCTGCTGAGCTGGACCACATATGAGCAGAGGCTGTTTCTTCAGACCTCTGCTGAAGCGTTGTATCACCTGGGTGATTCCAGCCAACACCCCCTGAGTAACTTTGTTTCTCACAGTCTCTAGAATTTATAAGTAACTTGTGATTTACTGTGTTTTCTAGTTTCCTCCTCATGAAGCATCCACTCTGAGCTTTCTGAGCTACTCACTGCTGTGTCCACCTGCATGCAGCATTGGAAACAATACCTCACTGCCTGAAAAGCAAGTTCAAACAACTTTGGCTTCTAACATCTGCGGTCCCACCTGTACCCCCTCCTTCATGTTCCAACTCTCCCTCCGGATTCTCACTGCAACTCAACCTGGAACTGGAATCCTCCACCCCCCCTGAGCCTTAAGATAAACAACCTGTAAGAGCCATAACTTCTGTCAGACCTTTAACACAACTTTCTCAGAACAGCTTAATACTCACCTTACATTCTGCTCTGCAGATCCTCCTGGTCCAGTCCCATCGCTGACATTTCAATAAACACTTTTTTTATCCTGTCCGTTACACCTTTTCAGTCTCAGTACCCAAACTCTGCTTTAAAACAAACCCAGTTTGGCATTATGACAGAGGTAAGCTAGTTTAATTTGGAAATAATTTGAAATTTCAAGTGTGAACTAGTATGCGTTAAAACTGTGCAACATCAGTGCTATTTTAATAAAATGATAAAATTAAACAATTTTTTTTAAAGTAGTCAAATTTTTAACACTTTTTCTGCTTTTCTCATGATGGTTGATTTGATCAATGTTGTATGATCAAAATAAACCTGCAGCTGTTTTAACTACTAATTAAAAAAATTATTCTTTAAACGAGTCTGTGTGTAAGTTTTTGAATTATTTGTGTTTTTAATCCTCTAGTTTTTTTCCTCTGTATTAAATGTCCCGCAGGTCTTTGTGAGAATCCTCCTCCTCTCAACAGTAAGTCTTCAGGATCAAAGTTTCAAGCCTCATACATGTCTAAATCTCATTCATCTTTAATTTTACATAAAGAGATTTAGTACTTACACTCCCTTTCCTCAAGATGCATGTATTGATTTCTGTAGCAGAACAAAACACAGAATAATGAGCAGCAGAGCTGATTGTTCTCAAGCTTTGGCTCCTCTGGATGTACTTTATATGTGCTAAACATCCAATTATAAGCATGTTACCACTTAAACAGAACTTTATTTGAATGAAAGAGGTAACCGACCAAGTACAAAACAGTCTGACTTTATTTGTCTGTTTCTACCTTCACAAGCCTTACCTCCCAAACGCTGCAGATTTTACAGACCCATTGTGGTTGTCATAAATGTTTTACAGTGATGTATTCTAAGGATGGAGGAGCTCCAGATTTCTTCCAAACCTACAGCTCTAAACCCAGCTGCAGTAAAAAACAAAAAAACACCTTTTTATCCTCCTACAGCCAAGGCCGAGCACAGTAAAGCCCACTTGAGGACAGAAAACATTGCTGCAGTCTTAGAGCTGGTGCAAAACTCAGAGTGAAAAGAAATGATTCAAATTTGACTTGCAATTAAAAAATTCAAGAGATTTTTTTTATTTGAGCTAAAAGTCAACAGTGAATCAAGTTTAACCAATGAAAATACATATAATGAGTGAAGACTGGGTGAATTTGACAGCTGAAAAGACATTTTTTCTGGATGTGTCCCACATGCTTAATCATAAAACTGCATGAACTCTGTGTATTTCTTTAAATACTACAGTATTATTAAGTGTTCTTGTTTTATTTGTTTTGCATCATGAGTCAAATAGTTATCTTCAAATATGTGCACGATCTCTTCACTCTAGAGATTTTTTCTCTTTTTTTTTCTTTTTTGGACAGTGATTATTAAAAGTTTTTATTCAAGTTTTGTTGACTTTAATAGTTTTGCTGCAGCTGTAATACTTCTGCCTTGGAGTGTATTTACTTTTTTTAGGTCCCAAAACTTCTACTAAACTATTCATGTATCGAATGTTTGCAGTAATTTGTACACATTTTAGTTTATTTTTGATTCAATACCTCTTCCATTATGGAGGAAACTGACATAATTAGAAATAAACGCAGAAATATATAAATGGACCAATAAATAAATAAATAGACTCAAAATGCACCAATTAAATTAAAAAAAGAGAAATTTCTCTCATGTTTTATAATTTAATTGACCTTCATGTTCATTTTTCCAGCTTAGTTCCAATAAATTATATATTTTAGAACATAATTTTTCAATTTACTGTTTTTAAAATGTATTTTTGGTTGTACATGCATCTGTGTCTCTTAAATGATTGTATTTTTATTTTTTAAAAATAATTTTACCCACAAGTCTTTTTGTATCCAGGTTGCTTTTACATTTCTCTGTCTCCTGTTTTTCCATTTCCTTATGTATTTCTGCGTCATTATGCAAACAAAAGGTGGGCGGAGCTTCTTGGCTCAACTCCTCTTCTATTGGTCAACAGATCTACTGTGCATGCTGCTGCTGCCTCAGTTTACTTTAAAGTTAAAGTTTAGGTAAAATCAGGCAAGGAGGAAAACACATGTCTTTGTTTTATTTATTTTGTTTGTCCATATATATTTCTGCTTTCATTTCCAATTCTATCAGTTTCGGTCCTTAATACTAAATTTGGTGTGTTTTATTTTGTAATTCTATGTATGTGAAAATCTTAAACCTTCAAATCTTCTTTGTCCTGATATTCCTTTGATAGGCAGGTAAGTTAAGATTTTTCTGGATGATAACTAGTTCTTCATTTTTATTATTTATTCATTTATTTCATTCTTAAAAACAACAGAAGTCAAAAAACATAAAACAAAACAAACTAAATCAATTATTGAATAAAACGGGTGTAGAAAGAAGAAAAAATCGAATTATATCTGCACCTTATTAAAACAACTTCAAACAAACAGCTTAAACTTTGAACAATCTCGATATTTGAATAAAGAAAACCAAAAACAATTTGAAAACAAAAACAAAACAACGTAAGGAATCTGTAAAATTCTTGTGTTTGAATTGACTGTTTGACAATTAAACTCCTCTTTGATTACATAAAGAAACTTTGTGAAGGATTAGTGTTTTTTTTCTATATTTTTTGTGTCTTGAGGCAGAAACAGTAGTAATTAAGGTTAAAGCTGTAAATAATTAATTCAGCACCGGCCGTGTGGGACTTCTGACCACAGTCCTGCCCTGCCTGCAAGGCTAACAGGAACCATAAACTACCGAGGCTTTGCAACATTCCTGGTGCTGCTACTGCAACAACCACACAAAAATTACTCACAATATAAACCTATACATAGACTGTTTGAGAAAATGACTAAATAGCTGCTCCATTGCTGCTGTTTTCCATCACCATGTCCTTCGGTAGGAACTGTGACGCTGAAGCTGCCTGAATGTCCACATATAGCCGTTTCCTGCTCCTCCCCGCAGACATGCATCATTACTGTTTATGTCATCATTATGACCATGCATGCGCAAATGCCCATAAGCATTGACTGAATATGGCTTCCTGGGCTCATACCCATCAGCTTTTTTTTTTTTTTTTTTTGCTCCCTTCACTGTTCCATTAATGGCTCATCTTGGCCGCAACAGTTGTCTCTCCTGGCGGAAGAGGACGGGTCATTACCATTTCATAGCGGTGTCATCCCTCTTCAATTTAGGATCGCAGATAGCATTAAAGTCAGTCACTATTTTCTCTCCGGAGGACGTTTCTGCGCCGTAATGTGAACAATTACAGTGGAGACTTTGAGATGTGCTGTTTTAATGGTAATATTCATGAAGTCTTTCTAAACTGATACGTTTAGAAAAATGGTTTCCCCCAATATGCTGCATAATAGTGCTGTCAAAAAGCCATAAACATGGACAAAAAATTATGTTGAAGCCTTTTTAAAGACGTTTTCCTTTTTTTCTTGCTGGCTAACAGACAGACTTGTCTGCAGTTTTAATTCAGCCGTGAGAACTAGCAGTGAGTTTCAAAGTCAGACACTTTCTGGACACCATTTTCACAGGAATTAATCAGTTTGCACTTACCCAATATTTTGCAAACAACTTGAAAAACTGTATTAAGTATAAAGTATTTTTTTTTCCTTATATCCAGATAAAAAGATTTTAAAACTTTGTTTTGAAAATAAGAGCAGACTGTAAGATTATTTAGCCTTGTTACCCTTGACATTTTCCATATTTCAAGAATCCTACCATGTGCAATTGTTCTTATTTTAATGGCAGATTATTTAACTTAAACTGAGTCTGAATTATCTCATATTTCTTAAATCAAGTGAAAACAATCTGCCAATGGAATAAGAACAACTGCACTTGGTAGGATTCTGGAAATAAGTAAAATTTCAAAGCTAAATAATCTACATTCTGCTCTTATTATACTCAAAACCAGATCAAACAAACTTTTTGTCTAGAGGTAAGATTAAAAAAAGACTTGTTTAGACAGACAGTTTTTCCAGTTGTAAAAGATTTAAATGCTCACAGTTTTACGTAAAGATCTGCAGGTTTGATTCAAGTATAAAATGCAGTCATTTTAGCTTCCGGTTGTTGACTACAAATTCTCATGGAAGCCAACTGTAAATCATGTAGATATAAATCTTAGCTGTGCATCACAAACACAAATAAAAGATGTATTACCTCGTCTATAAAATTGTACAAGGACTTGTTGCGATTTCCATCCTTTTGCATTCAAGTTGGTTTTATTGCACTTTTAAAAAGGACATAAATAAAGGTAGAGTTTACTTTTTTACTTTACCTAAATGAGGTGTTTACAAAAGCAAAACTGCAGCTTATTTTCCCTAAAACTTTAGTCTGACATGCTTGCATATAGAGAGATTTCTTATGACAAGAACTGTGACATGTTCGTAATCACAGCTCTTATTTGGTTGGAAGTGGGCGATGAAGGTAAATGTCAAATGGAAATGAGCAGATTATTTCCTAAACACCCCTCAGTAAGTAAAAAGGACAAGGTTTTAATTATCCAGAGACCTTTGACTGGTAGAACAGGAAACCTTGTTTAGCTTCTGCTGCTTCAAAAAAACAAAAAAAAAAAAAAAAAAGTTTTTCTAGAAGGTTGTCGATGAAAATGAGGAGCTACAATATTACAGGGTCTTACTACTGTAAAATACTCGCTGCTTACTATTTGTGTTGTAATACTTTTTTAAATGATATATTTAAATATACTTGTGTCACTAATTGGAATATTTAGTGTGTGATAAATATGTTTTATTTGTATTTATTTTCAGTGATGTTTGGCCAACCGTAACATGGAAATATCTGCACCGATCAACATGAACTTTGGCAGGAATGTAAATGTGTCTAACTCACACTGCACCAGCCAACGGTTTTACAATAGACCCCATATTTGAGGAGGGGGCTCCATCTAAATAGGTGGTGTCTAGACATACAAAAAAGCTTATAACTCAAAAACTATTTAGCATAAAAGCTTCAGATATTTTTGTTGTTTAGCTCTGATGAAAGGCTATCCATCAGGCCCACCAATGAGCACCTCCCACCCCCTTCGGACCCCCATCCAAAACAATAAATCTGTTCTGCTGAGTTCTGGTGCATTAGTGGTTTGTGTACGTGTGGGGGTCATATATGCTACCACCATGCAGTATCTAGTTTTTTTGTTTTGTTTTTTTTTTTTACTTAATTTTATTAAATCAGGACAGTGTGCAATTAAAACATAAACATTTGATGCATCGCACCAGATTTAGCCCAAGGCTAATTTACATCTGTAGTCCCTCCAGACTATTAAAAACAAATAACAAAACATCCAACAGTAATAAAATAAAAAAAGAAAACAAACAAAGAGAAGAAAAAAAACAACAAAACATTTTGCAAATAATAAAAATATTAAAAATAAATACCCCACTCTCCAAAATACATAATAAAAAATAAGTTATATCGCTGAACATCCAGTAATAATTTGTGATTGCAGTGTTGAGATTTGAGATATTCCCCATGATCATTTCAGAAACCAGTAAAATAACTGCAGAATATTATATTTCTACTTGAAAAAAACATCTGATGCATTGCACCCAGTTTAGCGATAGGTTAATTTAACATTTGTATAATAAACAAATATCACCGATGGATAATAAAAACATCCAAAATAAATAAATAAATTTAACAATTGTAATCATGCCCAACTCCACCCCACCTTCCAAAGCATATAATTAGAAGTACATTCGATTTATGTTTATTTTTGTTCTATTTTAATTTACAGAAATTACCTTTTTATAATAACACAAAAACATTTTCCCAGAGTGGATCAACCCTTCTTCCTTCATATGAACGATTACAAAAAGGACTTTGACATCCTTTTAGTTAACAATAATAATAATAATAATACATTTTATTTATAATGCACTTTACATTCCTAAGAATCTCAGAGTGCTAACACAAGGGTTTAGCTAAACCCAAAGGAATCACTATGAAAACGTATATTGAAACCAGGCAGCCGGGAAAGATAAAAGCTGTGCTGACTTCATAATGCAGCCCCTTGGAAAAAAAAGCTGAAATGTTGAAAACTGAGCTTGTCTCGTCTGTGTCTCCACTTTAAGTCTTAAGTGCTTAAAGTTGAGGAGGGCAGAGCCGACACAAAAATGTGCTTCAAACAAATAGAGCAAGAAATTTCAAAAACGATATGACTGTTCAACGCAATTTTAGCTTCGCCAGTTAACCAAATACAAAAAGTTTTTAGATCGGCGAAGAAAACTGGAAAATCAGAGAAAACTCCTGATTGCACACACCACACAGATAAACTGAGGTTCAAATCTGCAGCTTCCATGCAAGAATTCATGGAAATCAGTAACAGAATCTGGGCTGAGGATGTGTTGTGGTTGCACCCGACAGCTATAAAATCTAAATCACGTGTGTCAAACTCAAGGTGGGTGAGTCCTGTCTGGCCCACCAGGGAAGAATTTTTCTTTTTAAATATGAAAATTGTTTCTTATATAAATAGTAAACTTTAAATTTATTTAATAAATGCAACGAAATAAACAAATTGAAAAAGTGAAAGATAATACTTGCCCTGCCACTGAGCTATTGGCTTTAAGTAACTGAGCAATTTAGTCAGATAGCTCAGTAATAATGTCTTAAAATAAGCTGTTTTAAAGTCAGCATTGACCATAAACTAAATCTCCCATAATGCATGTTGATTATCCATGCAAATTCCCTGTCAGAGTTCAAGATGGCAGCTACTCACCACAACTCAACAATGAGTAAAACTCTTAGTTTTACCTTTAATATTATTTCTGTATTATTTATTTCACATTTAGTCAGTCGTACACGTGGTACTTGTCAGTGTTTATAAAAGGATGTGTTTAAACACTGTTTAGTCGAAGGTTGGCCCTAAAATCCCAAAAACGCCTAAGAAAAGCGTACCCAAAATAAATTAGAAGCTGTTCTTGAACTGTTTG
>JARVJO010000164.1:5080422-5103224 GCA_031762555.1 Cynodonichthys magdalenae | reverse complement strand
GTAACGCCTTTAATCTTTATAAAAGAAAAAAGTAGCCTTTTAAATACCCCCCCCCCCCCCCCCACCACCACCACCACCACCACACACACACACACAGACACACACACAGACACACACACACTGGTATTTAGAAAGATTCCATCCAGAGCTGCAGTTTATAGTTTTCTTATCTGCCCTGAACAATTTTTGTTCGTAAAACCCTCCGAGGCAAAAGGAAACAGCGTTTTTTATTGTTCCAGTGTTCTTTGCTGCAAACGACTTGTCAGAAGTCATATACCTTATGTATTAGACTGCAGCCTTTTAAAGCTTGTAATGGGTGCATAAATTCAGACAAATTACCAACTATAATGAACAAACGGCCTCTGCAGGACACCTGAAAGAAGCAACACATCCGTAACGGTTTAATCTGAGCTGCTTTAACATGAGCCATGTTTACATATGCAAAATTCTTTGATCAGATTGAAATGTATTCAGATTAAATAATTTGTTTACATGACACATTTTTATTCAGATTGGCCGTCTATTCCGATTACTTATGTCCATGTAAACATGACTTTATCAAACTATGCATGCAGGGGTCTAATTGTTTTCCTACCGTTTATTTGTTTTTTTTCAATTTATTATATTTTCAGTGATTTTTGGTCAACCACAGGAATGTGTCTGACCTACACTGAGCCAGCCAACCATTTTAGGATGGACCCCATATTTGAAGAGGGGGCTCCATCTCCAAAAAGTGGGTGTCTGGGCATAACTCAAACTATTCAACATAGGAGCTTCAGATTTTTTTTAGTTGTTTATGTATACTATGAAGGACCATCTATCGGGCCCACCAATGAGCAACCCCCAAACCCTCGGACCCCCATCCAAAACAAATCTGTTCTGGTGCATTGGTGCTCTGCGTATGTACGGGGGTCATACATATGCTACTGCTATGCGGTATCTAGTTGTTTATAATTTTTGGGTACAAAGGATCATAAATGCTGAATTCAACAAAAATACTTGTTGAAAGTGATGCTGAATGAGCAACACTAAGACGAAAAACAAACAAAAAAAAAAAAGAAAACCTGCTGAAGCATTCAACATATCTGTTACTAGACTTGTGTAGCAGGTTTCTAATTTCCACCAGGAAGCTGAGGACATTGGATCACAGTGTGTGTGTGTGTGTGTGTGTGTGTGTGTGTGTGTTTTTAGGTTGATCATAGTGACATGAGAGTGAGCCTGACTCTTAAACCCAACAGTGTTCCAGACTTCGGTTTCCAAACTCTCTGGGACTCCACAGGGCTGAGAGTAAAATTCATTCAACCTGGTAAGATTATTGTTATTTTAGTTGGTTCACTTGAACAAAACATTACCATTGGTGTGAAATATTTTGGATTTTTTAAGAAATGGAGATAAAATCCTGACGGAGATGGCAGCTCTACTTTGAGCTTCCATAAAGACAGATTTGATCTCTTTTTAATTTTGCTCCTGCAGTTTCTCTTTAGGAGAACCCAACAGGAACATTTGAGTGAAGTCAGATCAGTTTGAAATTAACTTTTTTTTGTTTCTGACAGGGGTAGATGCATTTTTTTTATATAAATGGCTAATAAACTCATTTACTATATAAAGTTTGAGGTCTAATGTTTAAATGACTTACTGAGCATTTTTTCCAGAAACTACATAATGTTTCCAGTGACCTAAAACTCACCCATAAATAATTGAGATGCTTCAGAGGTGTCTCCTTACTTGCTGCTTTGTAGTTTGCCTTACTGGCCTACTTCTCTGTTTAAAACAGTGAATTCATGTTTTGTTTTTTTCTTTCATGCTAAACATTCCTACATCTGGTTTCTTCTGTCCTCTCGTGTCTCCTGATTTCTCCGGATGTCCATCCTCCCCACAGCCAGTCCAGCGGAGCACTGCCAGCTGCACGTGGACGATGAGATCGTGGCGGTCGACGGCGTCTCCGTGGCACACCTGACCTCCAGCCAGTGGAAGAATAAAATGGCCTCTTCCCTGCAGACCGGGAACCTGACCATGGACATTCGACGATATGGTATCAAGGGTAAATGTGTGCCTCCTGTCTTTTTACTGCCTCCTAAGATGATTAAATTTGTTTACCCAACCATCCCACTAGTGCGGACCACTCTAAGTTTTACTTGTGAAAATTAGATTGGAGCAACACCCAGCCTGGACAGAACAGGATGACCCTCAATCTGACGTCCACAGCCCCGGTTCTAGTGGGCTACCCTGACCACCATGCCAACAGTGTGGCTTCAACAGACACACAAATATCTAAATCTGACTGGCAGAAAGAAAATGTGAGTGAACAGTCATGAACTGATTTAAATAAAAAGCCAATCATTTTAGAATATTTAGTTTTCCTGTCTGCAGGTAACACAAGAAGCCATGGATGGGGATGTTTCTGAGAGCTCTGGTTTAACCCGGAGAAAAGGTAAAATAACTCAAATCAGCAATTTAAGTTCTTGGAAAACTCCTTCCTTTTTAAATATGTTTTCATGTGTTTTTGTCATTTATGTAGAATACTGTAGTGTTACTATGCAGAATCAGAAAAGGAGAGAAGATTTTTTCAGTGAGAAAGGTAAAATACCAGAACTACCAGTGGCTCCTTGTTTGCTTGCTTTGGCAGGAGCTGGGCTTGGTTACAGAGATTTCACTGAGCTGCAACTGTTGGGAGAAAAATCTCTTAAAACTGCATCAAAATATGCAATCCTGTTTTCTTGTCCTCACATTTATAGCTTCATTTGCTGGAGTAAACTTTAGAAATTGATATAATTAAGCTTGTTGGTGGTGTTCTTCCAGTAGTTAATTATACGCATGCTTTTTATTAGACTTGGACGTTTTCAGACTTCTCTAAGGAGAACTCTGGAGCCGGACTCCAAATCCAGCTTCAGTACTTTTGAGATGAGTTGGAGTAGCTCACAGCTAAATTTAAATGGGGTTGCGACATTTTAGAGAGGTAAAGTTATGTTTAACGTGTCTCTTATACCAGGAAGTTTGAGATGCTCTGAAAGATGCAGGACATTCTGGAGACTTCCCTCTTCACCAAGTCTTGCAGCCCAGTGAGATCCTGTTTAGCTGCCATTGCCTCTTTGAGCAGTGACAGCTGCTGTGATTACACAGGCCTGCAGGTTTGCTGCTTTAAAGCATTTTAAAAAACAATTAGGAGGCTGTAGATCCAACACGCTGATATTTCATGCAAATGAAAGCGAAAAGCAGCTCTCGCCTTTGTGCAGCACTTTGAACAATCTTCCTGAACAATTACAGATCTGACAGCTCTGAATACAACTAATAGGACTCTGCTGATCTAAAAGCTCGTGTATATTTGCCTCCTTTGCCGTCACATCCTATGTTCTTTGGTTTGTAAACGTTGGGGGCAGACATGATTTATTTATGATGTATTTCTGTGGCTGTTTATGGCTCTAACGTCTGTCCTACAACGGCTTCTCTCTGCAGGCTCTGCAGGAATCAGCTCATGGGTTTATTTGTGTGGTAAATGTTTGCTGTGTTCTTTTTTTTTTGTTTTTTGTTTTTTGTTTTGTTTGCTTCGAGCAGCTTGCTGGATATTAAAGTCTGCAAAGCCCTCAGTTTGTTGAGCATCAGCAAGTGAACAAAGGAGATTGGTGTTTGTCAAAATGACGTGTGGATACTTTTCCTTTTTATGTGCCGTTTGTTGAACAGTTTCCTTCTCAGTGTTTTCATTGTGGCACCTCTAACCTGAGTGATGCATTAACAGAGTGGTAGCTTTTTTTTCTTTGTGAATTCTAATGCTGTGTTCCAGTTGTATTGACCTTTTGAAGTGAATATCTACTAATCCTGCGGTGCATCATTAATTAAGACCGTAATTAATCAAGTCTTTTTGTGAACCCTTTTAAAATTAAAACTCTTTATGCTTTTTAAAGTATTTGTTAATGTAAACAAAACCCTGAAGGATCACAAGTTCCTGTTCAGCTACTACCACACCAGCTGTAAAATTGTTTGACCCGCAGCTATTTTTGTGTGTTTTGTGATCAGTTGCTGGGGCCTGGAAACTAAAATTTGAGCTAACTCCAAAATTTAACCAGTTGTAGATGTCTTTTCTGCAAGTTTCATTAAATTTCATGCTGTCATTTATGGTACAGACCGACGCAAAAACATGATCACGTTCTGCGGTGAGCGATAATCCCCTGCAGCTTGTAACGAGTCTGTTCTGACTGCTGATCTGTCAGTGTTTGTGCCACAATGAAAGATGCTGTGGGGGGGGGGAAGTACCAGTGTTTGTGCAGCGTTTTGCTTTTTCAGTGTTTGATAACTCACTGCTGTGTCCCCGGTCTTTGTCCGACACTTGCTTGATAAATTATAAAATGTTGTTACGCTCATCTTTTACCATCTTTTAAAAAAAATATATATACGAACAGTATTTTTTTTTTTTCTTTTTGCTGACTGATAATCTTTCCTCACAGGAGGCTCAGAATCTGCCATATCAGATGTAAGTTGTCACATTATTGAATCAGTGTATGGATTTCTGCTCATGCCCAACTTATCTGCGTGAGTTTGTGTGAACTTGTTTGTGTACTGCCAGATCCAGGTGCCCTCCCTGAGCCCCTCTGCCTGCAGCTGGTCATGGGACCGCGAGGAAGATCGCAGGCGTCAGGAGAAGTGGCAGGAAGAACAGGAGCGCCTCCTACAGGCGCTTACTTTTTTTTTTTTTTTTTTTTTTTTTTTTCAAAAGCATTGGATTACACAAGGATGAACTTGTTTGTGATATACACACACAACTTGTTGTGGTTCTCCTTTTAGGAGCAGTACCAGAGGGATCAGGAGAGGCTGGAGGCGGAGTGGAGACGGGCCCAGCAGGATGCAGCAGAAGGCAGGAAGTTGCAGGTAATTTACAGCTATTTTTATACACAATTAGTCATATTTTCTAAATCAGAGATGGAACATAAAGGAACATATTATATTCTGGATTAAACAACTTTCTGTATTCAAAGGAGAACACACATGAGGTGACCGGTGGTACTGAGAACCTCAGCTCTGGGTTTTACATGAACGGACTTATGAAGAAAACTCCAGACGAGCAGAGACCTGGTGGAGAAGATCTGAAGGAAGTGGTGATAAAACAGAGTGTTGCTCACAGACCACTGACTGACAAGATTACTGAAAATGATTGGTAAACGCTTTTCTCCTTGTACTGATGCATGTCAGATGAACAGTGGTCTAAAACTGCTTTTATTTTAAATGGTTGCTCATGTGGCTGCTTCTGCTTTGGATTGGGTCTTCTTGCTGCTAACGCTGAACGTCAGGGCTGAGGGCTCCTCTGGTTTCACTCGGCTGTCACCTGCACACAGGTCAGAACCAGCTTGGCTGTCTTTCATCTGATTTCTGTTGCTTTGATTTAAATCTACTGCTAACCAGCAGGGCCAGCTCTAGGTAATTTGGTGCCCTAGGCAAGATTTCAGGTGGTGCCCCGTGTTCAGTTTTTTTTTTTTTTTTAAAGCAGTTCACATCCATTCACATACCAAATTAAATAGTTTTGTCATATTTTTATAATCTTTAGAATAGTTAACAATTCATTTGAAATAGAATATCCAAAGTCGACTTCTTACTGTTAAAAATTGACTGACTCAAAACTTTGCATTTTCCAGCTGCTTGAAGAACATTATACTAAACTCGTGGGATTAATTATAAAAGTCAGTATTTTATGAAGGTAGAACACTGAAAACCAGACTTTAACCTGAACTTTAACTGAGATCAGAAATAAAACTTCCATTATCTTTATTTTATTTTTCTATTTTTCACGATTTGTCTTGACCGCATCAAATGAAACTTATCATGAAATATTCTTTGCACCATATAACACACTAGAGGGACTATGTTTCTCAGCTGGCCTGGGATTGCCTTGGAATTCCCCCAGATGAGCTGGCCCAAGTGGCTGTGGAGAGAGAAGTCTGGGTCTCTCTGCTTAGGCTGCTGTCCCCGCGACCCGACCCCAGATAAGCAGAAGAAAACGGACAAAAGAAAAAAAAAAAATTAATAAAGTTATAGGGTATTATCTCCCGCATTTGTGGCACCCCTTAGATGGAGAGCCCCCTTAGCACTTGCCTATGCCACGGACCAGCCCTGCTAACAATTGAGTATAGCATACCCACCTGATTGAGAGACTGATTTTGTCATCAGGTTAATGTTTTATATTAATCATACCCATCAATTCAAAATTGTACAAATGCTATTTTGATTCACATAAGTTATTTCCTTTTGATTTGTGTCTCTAACAGGGCACTGTCCTCCTCTACCCCAGCATTATCTGGACCCTACAAGCAAACCAAAGGTTAGGTTAGCTTCCTGTCGCAATAACTTCCTGAAGATACACTGGGTTAACTCTAAACTCTTTTAGGTGATCAGAGGAGAAGACTGGGACGGTCCATGTCGAAGGCTGAGCGAGACCGGCAGCAGATTTTGGAGGAGATGAAGAAAAGGACCCAGCTTCTAACTGACAACAGCTGGATACGTCAGCGTAGCAACAGTTTCCACAAGGAGCCAATCGATGTTGGTGCCTCCATGAAGAGGTGGGCTCAGTATTCCGACCACACCCAACCTAGGTTTTACCTTGGGCTTATTACACATTAACAGTTGTTGTCCTGCAGATATGAGTCTCTGGATAACCTGGATACGTTGTCCTCAAACTTGGCAGCAACATTTTCTTACCCTCGCCCTCATTCGGCTGCCGAAGGTTGCGTCGTTCCGAGTAGAAACGCTGCTTCTCGGTACAGCACAGGATCGATGATTCAAAGAAATGATTCACCTCACTACGCCAGGTACACAACTCATGTATTTAGTTATTTTCTGCATCATTTCAAACATTGTAGCCTCATCTTGTTAACGTGTGCTGCCCCAGGATGGTCAGTGGCACAAGGACTTGCTGTATGTGTGAGCGTGTCCTGGGTAGTGGGGCAGCCATGGTCATAGAGGCCCTAAGTCTCTACTTCCACCTGACCTGTTTCCAGGTGAGAGGGTCTGAGCAGGTGGAGGTGTGGTCACTTTGTGGCATTTCCTGTAGGTACTTGATCTGGTTCAATCAGCTGGCATTACTTGTTCTTTTTGTGCTTAATTTAGAAAAATGTCACCTTTTTAGTAAGGTCAATAGGAACCTTTGCTTGCATGTCTGTGACCTTTCTAAAGCCAGTATCTCACTTGGCTGCTTCATAAGGCTAAATAAGGCTGCTTGGATTCAAAATGAGGAGGAGTGGCAATTTAAAAAAATAAAAAATGAAGCCCAGTTTACTCAACACTGCTTTTGAGTGAAACCATGGGATTTCTAATGTGGTTTAAATGTTCATGTACACGACCACTCGTTTGCGCTGAAATCAAAGCTTTTTGAATCTTGTAGAGGTTTTGAAAACCCACCACAAAGGTGTGAAATTGCCCATGCGCACTTGGACGGCTGCAGTCAATAGTTTTTCTGCGCTTGTGTCAGTCTGGTGGCGATGCTTACTGATGTGTTTAGTCGTGTGAATTTTTACCTCTGTGCACCTTATTGGCTCAGTGGGAGAATGTGGCATTCTGTCACGCTTTTGCTTTTAGGTGCTAATTGCAAAAGCCTCACTGATGGAGGGGATAAATCTGTCACAGGTTCATTACCATGTAGACATAAAAGTCAAAACTTTTAGTTCCAGATGAGTTCCATGCAGGCAAACATGCATGTTTTAATTATTGTAAAATGGTTTAATGTGGGAAATGGAGCTGCTTCTGAATTCTGTGCTTGGGTGGCGTACAATCCAGTGGAGTGATTCTGACACTAAAAGCCTGTAATAAAGGTCAGCTAGACTTTTTTTTTTTTTTTTTTTAATTGACTCTCTTCACTTTCTGACTTCCCCATCCTCAGTGTGTGGGCTGCTACAGACATCTTGGAGGAACAGAGACTGGAGTCCAGGTCCATGTCAGGAACAGGAAGCCCTATTGTGAGCGCTGCTATTTCCAACTCAAGTGTAAGTATTTGCTCTTTGTGAGGCCATGATACTGATTTTTTTTTTCTTTTTTTGGGGGGAAATGCCATACCTCACAATTTCTGTACACCATACATTTTATGTTTTACATGACTGGTGCACAGATGATTTGGTTTTCAAAATAAAACTTTAATCAATTAAAAAAAAAAAAAAATCTAATTTTTCGTTTTGTATTGTTTGTTCCATTTTAGACACTGTTACCATGTGACCAACATGAAGTTCTCCAGATCGAAGAGTAAACAGAATGACCAACAGCCACTGTTAATGGAAAAAGTAAAAAAACTGCACCCCTACAGCCAAACCATGACTTGTTTCCTTTATTTGTGAGTTCAGATAAACTGAAATGTGATGTAAAATCAAAGAAAATTTGATCACAACACAAAGTAGATCTTAACAGGTGATTTTTATTGGGTAGACTGTATTTAGCTTTATTTTTTCTTAATTTGATCTAGGTTATGTGGATTTATTACAACTTGCAGAAAAGTAAAAACTGTTCATCCATGGTATGTTTTTGAAGTAATTATCACTTGTGTGTGTGCTAACTTCAGTCTTTACTCAGTGCATTAAATATCAGGCTCATCTTGAGAAGCTCTTATTGTAATCCAGAGACATTTTAAATATGCACTGAAGCACTTTCTGTCCACTTGGAAAGTCTCAAAGTGCACATTAGGATGAGTCAATGAGATATAAATATAAATAAATATAAATGCATTATGTTCCTAATATAAAATGACAAATTAAAATGTTTTTTTTTTGTTTTGTTAAATAAATAAAGTGCACTAAACTAAATCCAACAGAACTGATCGTTTATTCATTCATGCACCAGGTGGCATCGTTGGCCTCCTCGTGAAACAGTCTTGTTTGGCTGCTGAAATTTATTTTTTTCTTTGAATGAATGCAAATTATTTCCGGTCACTGTTTGACTAATAGCTAATCGTTTAGATGTTTGTTTTAAAAAAAATTGCATCTTATTTCAATTTTTTTTTTCTCTAGCATGTACTAATGACTTCATCTGAGTGCTGTGAACTTTTAACATTTGTCACCAGAGTGAAAAACCAGCCTGGGTCAAAAAAAAAAAAAGAAGTGTGTAATTACTGAAATGCCAACAGAAGTGCCTGCTGTAGCTGAACCAAGACGTTGCACTTTTTTGCTGATCTCCCAGTTTGTTGTGTAATGCAACAGCACTGCAGTTGTGTAATGCATCAACATTTCTTAGAACTATAACAGGAAAGGTTTCTGCTTGTTTCCTTTGTTGTAACATGTCAGGAACTTCAGCTTAAATTGGAGTCGAGGCAAAACGCTGCAGGTGGGTCAGGAAAACCTCCTGAACTCATTTAACATCAAAATAATAGACCAAGTTTTCTAAAATGATTTTATCTGCAAATTATAGACAGGTTCAAAATACTAGTTTTAATTTGAACTTAAAACTCTATAAAGGAGATTATCATGTATTTTTTTTTTTTTTTTTTTTTACAAGTTAAGGAAAACTCTGTTACCAAACCAATAATATTTTTAGGCACAAAGAAGCTAATGACTAATCTGACCAAAGTGTGTCGCCATCTTTAAACTGATGTAAATGGTTTAAACTTGCATTGTTCACATGCAGTCTGCCTAGGATGAGTCATTCCTGCATAAATATTATATTCCTGCTTAAAATACTTCGGGCTGCACAGGAAGTGCTACAGCTAGCTGCTGCTATTGATTGATTGCATATCTATGTAAATAACATAATATGGAGGATGATGAAAAGCTGTAAAAAGTAAGAACTGGCATGAAATTTGAGATTTGTTTTAAGACTGCAGGAGTCCACTTTGGTTTTTTAAAACTATCCATAACAAGTAGATACTGATATATTCAGAACCCAATTTTAATTTAGACTTAGTTTGTTTTAGTGATTTTTAAGACTCAAAAATGTTTAACATTACTTGAAATTTAAAATCTAAAATCAACAGATTTTTTTTTTTTTTTTTTTTAAAGGAACAGATTTTACCTGAGCAAAAATGGTATATAAATATCTTTAATCTTAATCTTAATCTTTTTTTTTTTTTTTTTTTTTTCTGACTAATATTGTGCAAAAAGGGGATCGTTTCAGTTTAATTTGCATATTTTAATATAAATGAGACTTTAATAACAAATGTTTTAAGTTTTTGTTTAGTGCTGAAACTTGAACTGGTCAGACGCCTTAGTTCACCTTTTACCTTCAATACATTAACTATTAACGTCCTTTTCCTCATTTCTTTCAGATTATTAACTTCTGTCAGAGAAGAGCCTGCACAGTTAGCTGCTAGTTTTTAGCATGAAACGATCCTTTTCCTTTAGTTTGAAATTAAAATAAAACAAAAGGTTTTGCATAGCACCAACTTTGCGTAGGAGCGTAAAAGAAAGTGTTTTGATGAAGTGGCTTACAGGAATGAAGAAACGTCAGCAACAAAAAGGAAGAGAGTTTTCCTGTCCTCAGACCTTTCAGTAGACGTGCTCAGTTATTGAAACGGCTGCTAAAAATCTGTCTCCAGTTGCACTTTTGTGGTTTTAGGAGGACAAATTCTACAAAAATGTGGAAATTTTAAAAAGCTGGTTCACATTATGGGATGTTTGAATCATGGTATTAATTTGCTTTGATGTAACTGTGTTGAACTCCAAGCAGAATGTGAAGCAGCTTTATGTCCAAACAAGGAAGTTATTTCATTCAAATTCAGTGAATAATGGGATGTAAATGAAAAACTTTCCAACTGTTTACTCAACAGTTATTTTTTTTTTTTAGCCACAATCTGAACACGGCTGCGTAAATGCAGCAACATTAGTGTGTAATTACAAAGATAATTTGGGTCTGTGGTCAGACACACAGTCTCACTGCTGAACGGATGGAAATGTTTTTACTCTCGACTGTGAATCTGGTCTTTTGCAACAGAGTTCACTTCCCCAAAGGCAGAGAGGCATTTTTCAGTTTGACATCCTCCATCTGTTCAGGATGACACCAGTGACTCCGGCTCGACCCATTAAAATACCACAAACACGGTTTTGCTGGGAACTGTGGCGGGTCAAACGGAACAAGCGGACATTTGTTCAAATTTACCTTGAGATGAAAGAAACTGATTGATCATGTGGACAACGGTTCTGCAGCGACATCAAACATTCCTGTCAGCGTAAAAGGTTTTTTATCTTACTCAGACTTAATTTTATTTTGTTTTTCCAATAACTAATCAAGTTTACATTATTTTCTTTAGCTCATATAGGCAGACTTTGGTCTAACCTAAAACCATAATTAGTAATGCTTAAAGGTTATATGAACACAAACTGACAATAGTTCAGATTTTGAAGAAGTCTGGTTTGAGCTCAGCTTCAGTCACCGATAGGGAAAATCCTGACCCAGTTCTTCACACAAGAATCTGAAGAATTTTTAAAGTTTATTTCTTCCTTCTGGTTTTCAGGAGAGTCTCTTGTTTTTTCACATGGGAGGAGCCCAGAAATATCCTCAAAGCTGCTTTATTACATCCAGGAAATGATTCATCTCTTTAAAGCTCCTGCCTCAGTTTGTGAGAGGCTCTTTTGTTCAATTTATTAATGATTAAAAGTTTCCTGATAAGCAGCTCTGTTGTTTTATACTGACTGTAAATCATTTTAAACAGAACAAACACTTCTGCTTTTCTGATCCGAAACATGTGTTTAAAAAAAAAAAATAAAGGAACCTAAATTTAAAGTGCTGTCAAGCTGACATTTTGCTGTTTTTGCCAAATCTTAACAAGAAAGCACGATGACCTGAGTAAACTGGTTTAAAGCACAAGTGTGGCACAGACCTCCTATTATCATTCTTCTTTTGTTTAATGAGCTGACATGAAGAAGACAAACTGAGCCTTCCAGTTTCCTCAGGTTCCTGTGAGAAACATCTTTGCTGTAACATTATCTAGATCCCAGACAGACTGGAGATGTTCAGCTCGTGGGACGTTCAGGCCGGCTGCTGTGGAATGTGTTTACAACTCACTGCAGCTCTAATGCTTTAATAAATGTGATGTTTTGTGTCATTTTCCATTTTATGCTTTACACTGGAGACTACTTTGAAAAATATCTTTGATATGACTCTAAGGTTGCATTTAAAGGAAATCTGAGACATTCTAATGTTTGCTGTTGAGGAAATATAATCTATACTGCAGTCCTGTTACATGTTAGTTTGTGAGAATTATATTTTTTCCGCTAAAATGAAATTTCCTCAAGTAATTTATGGTAAGATATCTAAAAGCAGGATATGTAGCTTTATTTTTGTACAATATTAGTTACTAAAAGACTGAACTGTTTAGGATGAGTTGTTGGTCAAATCCCCTGATTAGAAAAGGTTCTGACAGGTTTGAGCTGTTTTCTGATGAAATCCATTACACAAAGTACAAGTTGTGCAGCATCTTACACCTCAGAAGATGGGAAAAACATGTTGAATCTGATGTGACCTTATTAGAAGTTCTTAAGGCCTATATTCACGCTCCATGAGTATGATGGGCTGGTTCATGGGTAGACTCTGAATTAGGTTTTCTTTCACGTCTTGCCCTTTCAAACGGCCTTAAGAGGAAGGAAGAGGGGAGCTGCACTTCTTGTGAAAGGAGACCTGCTGCAGCATCAGCAGGGGAGGAGGATGCTCCCTCTATTCCCCGCAGCTGATTGATGCTGGCAGCCCTTTTTTTTTTTTTTTTTATAAGTTTACCAGCACAGCGCATGGCTCGGCTTTGTCACTGGGAGCGGTGGCAATCTCCGGTCTGCTGCTGGGAGCAGCTCAGCAGAGACTCGCGACATTTACGCTCTCCCTCAATCTCAACAAAACAAGAGGAGAGGAAAGCTCCACGATCAGAAACACCAAAGTAAAAGACTTAAGAGACACTTAATTACTGAAGGTCCACAGCTACTCCTGGCTTTTGTCTCCCCTTTGGCTGTTACCACAACATAAAACTTAAGAGTTTCAAAGGCAAACAAGTTCCATGCAACAGTCAAAACACTGAAGACAAACACCTCATAAATGAGCTCACAGCAGCTGGATGATGAAGAAAAAACTTTCATGAACTGATTCTTCTTTGTCAGGTCTTGCAAAAGCAAAAAATATATTTTTTTGTGGATGTACACATTTCTGAAAACTCATTTCTGAATTCATTAATCTTTTCCAGTTTAAGTTTGTCTCCACTGGCTCCCAGTAACGTTCAGAATAGAATAAAAACATACAAAACTCTACAACTGAGCTCCATCTTATTTTAAAGATCATCTTGTTCCATAGTTTCTTAACAGAGCACATCACTCTCAGACTGCCGGTTTACTTGTGGTTCCTAAAGCTCCGAGAGGAAACAAAAAAGGTGCTGAGTGAAAACAGGAAAGTTAAGTAAATCACATTAAAAGCATTACAATGTATTGTAACCCCAAAATATCTCGAATATTGACTTGACTCCACCATTGTTATTCTTTGTCACCGATTCTAGGCACAGCCAAGGTGTTGAGGGGATCTGTTTTGGTGGATCTCCTCTCTTTGCAGATGATGTGGTCCTACAGGCTTCATCAGATCGTGATCTCCAGGAGCGGTTCACAGCCGAGTGTGAAGCAGCCGGGATGAGGATCTGTGCCTCCAAATCCAAGACTATGGTCTTGAGCCAGAAAAGGGTAGGGTGCTCTCTCCGGGTCGGGGAGGAGGTGTTTAAGTATCTTGGGGTCTTCTTCACGAATGAGGGAAGAATGGAGCAGCAGATCGATAGGCAGATCGGAGCTGCATCTGCAGTGATGCGGGCGCTGTACCGATCTGTCGTGGTGAAACAAGAACTCACCATGTGACCTCATCTATGGTCACGAGCTTTGAGTAGTGACTGAAAGAACGAGATCGCGGATACAACCGGCTGAAATGAGTTTCCTCTGCAGGGTGTCTGGGCTCTCCCTTAGAGATAGGGTGAGAAGCTCCGTCATCCGGGAGGGACTCAGAGTAGAGCCGCTGCTCCTCCACGTTGAGAGGAGCCAGTTGAGGTGGCTCGGGCATCTGGTTAGGATGCCTCCTGGATGCCTCCCTGGTGAGGTGCCGCCCAGACCCCAGATATGCGAAAGAAAATGCATGGGTGAAATATCTTGAATCCTTTTACAAAAATGATTCATTAAATAAAGAGGCAGAGTATAACCTCTCCCAATTGTAGACCTAAAGTTCGGCCCTTGTTTGACTGCAATGAGCACAGGTCAGATGTAAGAACTTCTTAATAAATCACTGTCGTGATATTGTGAGTAAAAATCTGATTAGATAAGTTTTTATAACTTCTGGTTTATGTCACAAAGTTATGAGTATAGTAGAGTCAAGAAGCTGGGTTTTTGTTGTAAAAAAGAAAAAAAACAAAAGCTTCTTGTCTGGAGTTGTCAGCTGAGAGTTTCTAAGATGAAAACAGGCTCTGCGGGGCAAGTGTCGTTTTGACTGGAACCCTGTTGTTGCATTCAGCCACATTCACCAAATTCTGTTCTCTTCACAGACATAAGCATCTCAGCTCATCAGTCATTTCTGGTGAACCAAACGCTAAATTACAGCAGAGATCCATTCTGACGATAAAAAGAAAAGTCAGATTGTAAACTTGAATGATGCGGCTGAGTGGGACCGATATCAGAACTGAATAGCTATGGATTAGAGTATCACATTTCAAGAACAAATCTGAGCTAAAGAATGACGGATTGTGGCTTAAAAAAGTGTTTCTGGGAGATTGCTGCTTCAGGGGAGAATTTATGAAAGAGGGTGTTTGTTCTGCTGTGAAAGTGTCAGAGGACTTTGGAGAACTAGAGGAGCTCAGTGATGTATCATTCGCACGACCAGACCAAAATATACACAGGGAAGTTTAGAGGGCAAAATAAACAATTCTGGGAAGTGTTAATGATTGAAGAACAGTGTGGGCTCTTAATGGTTTCACTGCTTGGTAACACAAACTGTTAATTATCAGTTCAGGTGGTAACCGAGCACTAATGTGAGCCAGGGACCGTTTGTTGCGCAACGTTTACTTTACATTAGCCATCAGTGGCTAAGTACTTATCATGCTTTATTCAAACAGTCAAGTGTTTACTCTAAAACCAGGACAAATGGAGGGATTAAAGAGACATGGAAAAAGTCCAAAAGAAGCCAAAAACTCGTGGATCTTCAGATTGTTTTGTCAGTTTCTGATCCCAAACGTTCCAACTGTAAACTATTTACAGGATAAGGCCGTCGTGTCCTCGAGTTACTCCTGGTTTTTGTTGTTCGCTCTGAAAAAATTCATTAATATTTGATGTTGCAAAAAATCTTTTTCTTTCATTTTGTGAGTAATTGTCTAATAAAGACAAATCAATAAAAATATTGTGGATAATGACAATTTTAAAATAATTTACATTTCTGACGCTCACTTTGATAATTTCACTTCAGTACACAGTTTCAAACTGATAAACCTAAAGAGGAAACTGAAATATGAGCAGACAGCTCTCTGAGCAAACGGCTCACAGTGATAAGGAAGCAGCTGACAGAAGAAAGATTGATGGTTTGATTCCTGGTGTCAGCTGAGAAAAGTTGTTTTCATCAACTGAAACTGTTGTAAACTTTAAAACTGATTATTAAAAATGAAAAGTGAGTGGAGACTGAAGGCCAGTAGAGCAAACGGCTCAGGATGATAAACAGGTGGTTATCAATGCTGAGGTTGTTGGTTCATTTCCCAACCAACGTGAAAATGTTTATATTTAACCAGCTGCAGTTATGCCAAACTTTAGGACTTCTTAAGAAAACTAAAGTTCAAAATCTTCCAAAGCAAAGTTTCATGTGTCTGTTTGGAAAGAGACTTGAAATGAACTTGTTTGTGAGACGTCGGATCAAATCTTATTGATTTTCTAAAAAAAATAAAATGGACAGTGAGAACATCTCTGGATGTGGAGCAGACTCTGTGACTCAGTCTGTGACCTGAAGATACCGGTGGTGGAGAACCTGGCTTGAGTCCTTCCTCCAGAAAAACCAGCCCCGCTAATGGGGGTTGGGGAGGAGGCTGTGTGGTTATGGTCCACATGACCAGCAGCACCTGTAGGTTTTATTACTGCATCTGATCTTCAGTTTACATCTTTCACTTCTGGACTTCAATCATTTAGACTCTATAGAATCACATCAAACTGACTCAACATAGACTTTAAGGAACTTTAGACGTCTGCTGTGCTACAACTCCTGAATGTCCTGAAGGAGATTGTTCTTTCATCACAAACCACAGAAACCAAACAAGAGTAAAAGAGTCAAAATTCAAATGAATTTGTTTGTTCAACAACTTAGAGAAATCACTGAAAACACGTTAAGAATGAAGAACACTCTAAATTTGTTCCAAACTCAAGAACCCTCAATTCATTTCAGATTCCTCACATAAATGCTGTTCATTGAGACATTTGCTGCCTTGATGATGTTGGACCTGAAACAACAGCACTGTGGGTTTTCAAACGGCAATCATCTCACTGATCTAATGAGCAAGAAACGTCGGAAACTTTCCCCCTGAACCCGAGAAAACTCCTGAAAACAAACAAAGCTAAGTTCTTCATGCAGTTCGGAGCAAAGTTCTCCAACATGTGTTCAGCGAAAAAACTCAGATCAAACCTTCAACTCAAATCATATCTGGATCTGGAAGCCTTTCAGGAAAAAAAAAACTCCTTCAGAACATCTAAAGTTTCCAGAACCAAAGCAGATCCCTAAAGTCTAAACTTCTGGTTTTCCTTCATGATTGGAACCTATTCAGTCCATCTGATGGGATTCTAGAGTCCAAAGCAATGATTGCATCAAATGTTTGCTGCAGGTGCTTCATCCAACCAAACAGCAGCTGAAAGGCCAACTATCAAACAGGAAGTGGAGATATCCAGACACATTTGGAAGGGGGGGGGGGGGCTGTAATAATTAATAGTTTCTTTAACCAAGTTTAGATTTTCTGATATTTCCTTCTTCACACCTACAGTTTGTTTATTTTCTCTCTTTCTAATCAGTATTTTACATCTTGGTTTTTAAATTAAAAGTCGTCTTCTGTCACATTAAATTATTGTCTTTTTATTCTTGGTAACATTAGGTTGTGAATGTTTTTATTCCATCAGGGACAATCACTGAAAGATTTCTGGTATATGTGCAATGTTAAGAAATTAAAGATCAGCTTAAACAACAAACACAACAGACAAAATCAATTGAGTGACAAAAAAATGAGCTTATAAAAGTTCTGTTAAATAAAGAACATTTTCAGGTTCACCAAGAAGCAATCCTACTTTATTTCCTGCTCTCACACCGAAATTAAGAAAAAATAATTTGTTTCCTCGCTCTTTGTGTGAATTTGATGTATGTACCAAAGCAGCTGAATTAAAACATAAAACAGAATCAAAGACAAGCAGTGAGCTCCAGATAAAGGCTGTGAGAGAAAAGTGTGAAAGATTTAACACGACGAGGCTGATATGAAGAAAGCCAGCAGGCCGGCGTTATCTCCAGCTCTGTAATTTAACTCATTTGGCTCCCTTCATCCGTCTGCCTCCTGCGCCTTGTGTGTTCACAAGTGTGTATGCATGCGTGTGTGTGTGCATTTTTACCATTTGTTGATAAGAGCTTTATTGGAGAGAGAAAATAGCACAGAGTGAGTGAAATGTGTTTGGGAGGTGTTTTATCACCGTCAACACAAATCTCTCTCACACGAAGTATAATATTAGAAAAAAAGGTGCATGCCAAAAAAACACAACGTTGTTTCAGGAGAACAGAATAGGTAAATATATAAAATTAACCAGTGCTTGTATTTAGATTTTTATATGATTTCAGTGAAAATGAATGTTTTGCCTTTCAGATGAATTTAAGGAGAACATATCTTACAAAATCTTTTTTTTAAGCCATTAAATACATTTTGTTGTGTACGTGAAGTCTATAGGAGTGCAGAAAAGTTGAATTCAGACAACCTCAAAATGAATTAATCTGAGACACACCTCAGAGAGAAGGTGAAAGGGGGATTGTGGAGTTACAATAAGGAGGAATTCAGACCAAAGCATTGCAGTTCCTCTTTATAAAGACCCCAACTGAAGGATTTAAATGTGAAAAAACATCAAATGTCCACTTTTGAAGAACTAATTTTGTGACATAATCAGTGGTGGGATGTAACAAAATACAAGTACTTTATTGCTGTATTTAAGTACATTTTCCATTTATCTGTACTTTACTTAAGTAGCTTTAATCATGGGTACTTTTGACTTTTACTCCACTACATTTTACATATCTGTACTTTCTACTCCTCCACATTTCTGTAATGTGTTGCATTACAAATACATTACAGCTACAACTTTTTTTATTATTTGTTTTTTTAGTTTGAAAAATAATCAATAGCGAGAGGAGAAATGCTGTAATTGGTCGTGGCGATTCCACATCACCTGCTGGAGCATCAGCGGCAGCACCAGCACTCACAAACTGGATTCCACCATGGAGAGGACATGTGACACAGAGATTTATTCAAGTTAACCGGTTCAAAAAACGACTTGTGGAAGATTTGATAGAAGAGGTTGGTGGAGAATTTACAGCTTCTGTAGCTGTTGTCACAATCTCTGATGATGCATCACAAGTCCAAGTGTGAGCAGTGTCACAGAGCGTAAACACAAAAACACGCATTATCTGCAGCATTGAATATCACAGCACACCATTGATGTATTAAAATATATACATACAGTGTGCACACTTCATGATATAGCATCCATCGACAGGAAGTGAAAGGGAAGCAAGACGTGCAGCAGAAAAATCCTGCAGCTTGCACAAAAACAGCAACTAAATGGAAAATGTATTCTGAATGACAGTGAATAACTGTGTTTTGTAAAAACAGAAACGGAATCAAAAATGTATTAACTGAGAATTATGATTTAGCTATAGATTTTAAAGATAATCTTATGTATGTGAAGTGATAAGGAAGTAATTTTCACAGGTTTGAAATGTCATGAACTGGATGGGATCTCATATATGCGAAATAACTAAATAAGTAGCCATTTGGAGAAAAAATATTATACATTTGTATTTTGGGACAGATGATTGGATGTTATATTATTTGATATGAGTTTAGAATCGATTTTAAGATGATCTTATGTATGTGAAATAATGATTGATGTCATGTTAGAACCAGGTGGTATATGAATAATGATTAATATTTTTACTACACTGGCTACTTTAATTCAATATATCATAATTTCAAAAGAGTAAAAACAGGAAGTTGGTGTTTACAGAAGGATTTTTAAAAGCTAAAGGAAATTATTAAAGGGGCAATATCATGTAAAATCAACTTTTTTGAGTTTTAAATTATGTTATAATGTTATCCTCTCATCAAAAACATCTCCAGAGTCTTACTTTGACTCATTCATGCATGTTTGAGAAATCCTGTGTTGTCCTGAGGAAGCCAGGCAGGAGAGCAAAAACGACCGTTTGGGTCTAGAACCGCCTTTTGGTAATATCGCCTCCCCTGGGCTGGGTCTAAGAACCGAGCTTCCTCATCAGAGAGCACACCTCCCCACCCCCGGCCTGCCCTGGGACTCCTGCAGGTTCTCAGGAGCAACAACTAGCAAACATCCAGTGAAAACCGTGTCTGCTGAGCTCTAATACTAACTACTTCTACCTCCAGTCCTCTTTAGCTTAAAGATACCATTGAGGAAATGTATTTTCATATGCCAAGCAAACCTTCGAGCTTCCGCAACCCCATCCTGCTCGACTATCAGCAGCAGTTATAGTACACGCACACAGTTTTCCTCTGCAGTTGAGCTGAAAAACAACTCACGTTGTTTTGTTCACATCCTTGTTTGGTCTATGTGTTCAGATGTGTAACTTATATTACGATCAGTCTGTGAGGATGACTGAAATAATCTTACCAGCTGAAACGTCCTCTCTGTAATCGCGCCGGTTCTTTAGAAAACATGCTTTCCGGTCCGACAATAAGGTTCATATTTATCCTGAGATGAAATTTTTCAAAACAGATTTTGTATAATGTTGCTACTTTTTGAATTATTATTACAACAAAGTCGCCTCCAGGCTGTAAACAGCAGAGCCTTCTAGAGAGAAGCGGCTGTGATGACGCTGAAATGGGCGGGACAGAAGTGGAAGGAGGTTCTTAAAGAAACAGAGACCAGTTTCAAGGTGTTTATAAACGGATATGATGAGAGGTCATGTTTATATTCTATATAAACAGCCTTTTAATAACAACTAATGGTGACATAGTTACTCTATTATGGTATAGAATTTAAATATTTGCCTGAGAAACACATAATATTGCCCCTTTAACAGAGAATTCCTACAATTCTTTTTGTGGCGGGAAGCAATTGGAGCTATGTGACTGGGCAACGCGCCCAGCCTTCTCAAATTGCATGCCTGCTGTGGTTCTGATCTACAGTTCGGTCGAAGTGTATCTCCAGGTTCCAACCACGTAGAACCACGCCCAGCCCCACAGTTTGTGCCTTCTCTACAATGGTTCTGGGTAGACGTGAATACAACACGCGTATGATTCTGATGTTAAATTCATTCTCTTATTTTGAAGTGAAAAGGGTTTCCTATCCTCCGTCCTGTACCCAGAATGCATCTCTTCAATTCTACAATACACAGTTAAAAGTTACTAACATATTGCATGCTTTCTTACCAAAGCCCTACCATAAACAAATGACCAAGAAGCAGTAGAATTCGCAATCCATAACAACTGTTTATCACCATCAGCCAAAAGTCTGTTTCAACAAATCACCTCCCCAAATCACACCGTCATGTGCAATGCTATGAAAATAAACTTTCGTGCCTCTAGTATTGCGCAAGCATGGCTTATGTTATTACAGGAATATACTGTAGTGAACTCTGAGACAAATGTGTGCTTTAGATTTAGCTTCCGCTAAGTTTTATTTGATAAATGCACTTTACAACTTGTTGACCTAAAGACCTAAACAATTTTGCAAACGCTTTAGAATTTGTGCAACTAACTTTTGAATTAGCTGTCCTCCACTGGTGATTATTGATTGAGAAAACTTTCAGGTTGATTACGCTGATCAGCTGTGAGACTCTTTACTTGATCAAACATGATGGAAATGTTAGTGACAACAGCCAAGAAGAAGCCACCTTGTCTGTTTTTATTCTGAATTAACCGAGGAGGACAGAACATACATCAGTCCCAGACTGAGCTGTCTTGTGAATGAGGCTATTAGGATTCAGCATTCAGCAGATTCGGTTTTTCTTCCTTTGCTTCTACACCACCTCATCATTTTGCTGCTTCTTCTGCTCATTTACTTCTTATACTTTTTCCCTTCTCCTTCTTCTCAACACCCCCCCAGCATCCCTGCTTAAGCTGATTTTTCTTTACACAGATGTCAAAAGAATGGGAGAAAGTTGTGTGCGGACAAACTAAAGACCAGCTCATAATGACGGAGAAGGCAAGGCGCTACCTTCGCTCAATGAAATCCCATGCTCCCAACCGAGCTCTGATTCTTTCCTGAGATTTGAGAATATTTTCACACCAACACGTTGCTGTGTCAGAGCGTAATGTTGTTATTGCTCACTGGCATAAGCTGGGTTAATAAAATGTTCAGGAAACAAAGATGTACCAATACAATCACTGACCGTATAAAACTCTGACTTGCTATAGTGGTGCATGTGTATTTTTTTTTTCAACCCCTCCTTTTTTCATTATTGATTATAATGTTAGAGAAAAACTAAATATAAAAGTAAAAATCAAGATTTTACCATCATTAAACAGTTTTACATACCATAATGTGTCTGAAATGTGGCTTTGTATCTTTGTGATTTAAAAACATTCAGGTATCACCGCTGGAACTCTTGTTGTTGATCAGTAATGCACTGACTGAAGACAGTAGTAGACTGTAGTATCATTTATGCATTTATATTCTTTTCTCGGTTAGCCTTATTTACAGCTCACACACAGGGGAAGCAAACAAATTAAAAGTTTAAGAAATCAATATTCTGTAAAGGTGATCAGTTCCTAAAAAGGTTTGCTAAAGCCTCAATTGTTTTTCTCATATAGCAGAGGTTTGTTCTGACCACTGCAGCCAGGACTAATGGTAAACTTTTGACAAACTTTCATATATTTAGTGTTGGATGCTATTTTACTTGTACAACTGTTTGTCACAAAATATAATAAAACACTGATGGTATGTCGAAATTTTGTGTGGTTTGTTTTATGACATGTAAATTGTTTAAAAGATTTTGGGAAACCTGCTGTTCCTACAGTCATTGTGTTTCCAGACCTTTTTCTGTAAATATAAAAATGCAAATTTCTACAAACGTACTAAAACTAGTACAATACATTTTACTTATTATAAATAAAGACTATTAAATATGTTGATGGCCATCAACGTAAGCAAAATCAACAATTACTGTGTCTGTCAGTTTTACAGATATTGAGCTTAAATTTTGTAAAGTAGTAGCTAAGCGTCATCTCCAACACAATGAGTGCCAAAAGAGCACCGGATTTTTGTTAAAACGTTTGGCATGCAATATGTGAGATGTATTCCTTGATATACAGTTAGGTCCATATATATTTGGACACAGACATTACCACAATGAATTTTAAACAAAATTCAGATGCAAAGAATGTTCTTTCAGAACTGTGCTGTTTTTTTTAAGCAAAGTCCACTCTAGCCTTTTTATTGATGCTTATGAGTGGCTTGTACCGTGCAGTGAACCCACTGTATTTACTTTCATGGAGTCTTCTCTTTATGGTAAATTTGGATATTGATATGCCTACCTCCTGGAGAGTGTTATTCACTTGGTTGGCTGTTGTGAAGAGGTTTCTCTTCACCATGGAGATTATTCTGTGATCATCCACCACTGTTGTCTTCCGTGGGCGCCCAGGTCTTTTTGCA
>JARVJO010000164.1:5071206-5073129 GCA_031762555.1 Cynodonichthys magdalenae | reverse complement strand
ACAAAAAAAAACCCCCCCCCCCCCCCCCCCCCCACACACACACACACACACACACATATTCATAAACAAGACTAATTAAAATGAAAAGGCTCAAAAGTTTATCCAACAAGAAAAAAAAAATGAATTAGATGTTTTAAAAATGTCAAACATCTGGAAAATCAGTCTAAATATAAGATAATTTTTAAACTCAAACTGGGTAAAAAATATACTAAATCTTTTAATTAAAATATGTTTATTTGTTGCATTGTGATTAAAATGTGTATATGTATGTATAGGTTTATAAAAACTGCTTCTCGCAGGTCAGGCTGATTGTTGCTGACATCACATCTGAGCTGATATAACTTAAATTTTTAAAAAAAATCATTTTCTGACCATAAATTCTTATCTCTAAGTGTTCAGCTTTTGCTCCTGACAACATCTATTTGTTGCTTTCTTGACATTTACCAAAAGTCTTTCTATTCTTCCTCTTTTCTTGGTCATTTTTTATTTTCTGTATTAGACTGACCCCTAGTGGACAGGACACAAAAAGGCAGCCTAATGGATTTTTTTTTTTTTACTGCAGAATTCAAGCTGCAGCTGCTTTTAACAGAAACCCTTATCACACATCTTGTTCACGGTAAGTAAGCCTTTATCAAATTTTATCAGTACACCACATGTTTTTGCATTGATTCATTTCCATGAAAACAATCATTGAATAATAACAAGCTCAAACACTTTTTCACTACTTTAAAATAAATTAAGAGTTGGAAGTCTTCTCTCTTCCAGCACTTTAATCCTGTCTCCAGTTTGACTTCCTGTGTGTGTCATCACTGTTAAAGCTTGGCCTTTTCCCTCCAAGCTGCCACAGGATAATTGGGTGAAAGAAGATGTAAAGGTTGGCTCATCTGTCATTTCCAGGGGAGTGTGAGGACTGTTAGGATGGAAACTTGTTTTATAGTTACACGTGGAAGGTTCCTCCTGTCATTTTTTATTGGCTGTCTGTTCTTCTGAGACAGTTTGTGGGAAAATCCACATTCTGGACTTCATGTTTCTGCTGCCGTTTAATTAATGAGTGACTGGAGTTTATTAAGAGTTTTTATTTCAGGTTTTGTTTGGCATTTATCCAAATTTTGTATTTTTTTTTTTAGGTTCTGATTGTATATTTCAGCAGAAGCAAACAATAGATTCAGCAACAAGTGGCTGCATGATTTAAATACAAAAATGTTTTGTAATTGTAATGTTTTTTTAATACATTCTGCTTCTTTAAAGCAAAAAAATAAACATGAAACTTCTAAAAAGTGCTTAAGGTAGCTTCAAAAACTAAAATGTGATTGGTAAAAAAATAAAAAGACGACATCATTAAATAAATTATTAACAGAAAAAATTAATAAAAGCTTTGCACAATACAGCAGCTTTACCAGACTCTAGGTTTCACCTACAATCCCACACACCTGACAGAATCATGAGACTTCCAGCAGGGGCGGAGCCAGAGGGATGGTTAGGATTATTGGTTAGGATGACACTTCCCCCTGGGACCTGATTGGCCACCCCAGCTGCCACCTTAACTGGCTGTCAAGTCACAGCATGTGGCTGTGAAAGATGCACAAGTAGAGTAAATAAATACAAAACCAATGAATTAATAAAAAGCAACAATTGTGTGCAATCATAATAGAATATAATAGAAATATGGTGACATCTGCTGGCCAATCTATAACATAGCATTGGTATAAAAACTAATGCAGTTAAAGATGTTCAACAAGACAACAGTAAATGTTCTGATGGGTTTTGTGGACCAACACAGATGAGACTAACAACTCTGTTCACACACACACATTGTTATTGTCACAGGTTGACCTAACGTGTGTTTTTAGATTGTAGGGGGACGCTGGAGTAGAAAAACCAAAGCTCCACACAGAAAAACTGCAGCTGAGACCCAAACTGGAG
>JARVJO010000164.1:5058706-5066206 GCA_031762555.1 Cynodonichthys magdalenae | reverse complement strand
CTTTTCCTATCTGATGCATTTTAACCAGCATTATTTATAAACCTTATATTATATATTATATTTATACAAATGTACATATCACAAATAAATAATCTAAATAATGTTTACCGCTTCTGACCACACTGACACCAAAACGTAAAGAAAAACGTAGCTGAAGATGTAGATCATAGACGTTACATTCATAACCAAGTTGGAGCAGAATCTGAACAGAACCAAGAAAATTAAAATATTTTCTTTTACGAGCATCATTAAGGCAGCTGAAAAACACTAAGCCACATGTTTTTTTTTCCAAACATCAACAAGAATGTGCACTAATCCATATCAGCTACAACAGTTTCTAGTTACATATTTGTCTACTCAGCACAGTGGTAACTGTATTTTTATCATAATTCACTGTCTAATAAAAAGAAATAAATATATATGCACACTTGTCTGCAAGAATGTTTTGCAATAAATGGCTTGATTTGACGTAATTATATCAATCGTATTTTTTTTTCTGATTTATTCTACGCTTAGTGTCACAATCAGAATATAAGCATGATATAGTGTTTACATGAATTATTGCTTTTTTGTGATTGGTTCTCTTCTGGTAAGATGTTGTGCTGTCACCTCTTATAAAATTCTCATCTTTTTATATATTTGTCCGTATATTAAACAGAATCTTTTGAGAGAACTAATTTGGCAACAAAATCCAGGATCCCAGGTCCACAGTTTGTCTGGATCCATTTTGAAAGACGTCCTCTGCACAGCGAGTTCAGGCTCCTCCCATCAGGACGCAGATAGTGCCAAAATGTAAAACTAAGCATTTTAAAATCAGTTTTGTCCCTTTTGCCTTCATTCAAATTCAAGCTTACATAGTATAACATATCAGTGATTTTTTATGTATTCTACTTTGTTTTATTGGGTTTTTTATGGCTTTATCTGATTTTATCATGTTTTATCTTTTTATTCTGATATTAAAGTTGGGAGTCACTTTTTAACCATGCTGTGTTGTATGTCCGTGTCACATGTCTTGTGTTTTTCTCGGAATGAAGCTGACTCACTTTTATTGTGATCAAATTTACCTGCGGGTACAAATAAAGTTGATTGATTGATTTGATTGTTTTTTTTTTTTCAAATACGATGAAAAGTACTGTAGTACTGTATGAATATGATTGTGTTGCTTTACTTCATGAAGAGACAGTGTCAGGAAGCAGTTATGTTACATAAATCCTGAAATGTGGTGCTTATCCATCTTATCCGAGTTTTTCCTGTCCGGGGAGGGGGGGTAGTTTGTAGTCCTTTGGCTCCCTTCCAGTTCAGTCAGGTGCTCAGGCTTTTTCTCATTTTCTAAATGAAATCCTAGCATCGTCATTCCTCCTCATGGTGGGAGGAGTCAGGACTGGACTCCTCCTCCTCTTCCTCCACCGTTTCCGTGGGCAGCGTGTCACGGCGGGTGAAGGCGGCCGCCAAGGTCACGCTCAGCCGCGGTTTGACGGACACCATCTCCGACAGCCCGATGTTGTTGCCACGAGTCACCAGAGTCGTTTTATCCATTATCTCCCCGCTGTGCCTGGACACCACCGCATCCAGAAAGTCGTACTTGTGAGAGATCTTCCCACTCTCAAACAAGTACTTGGCCAGGTGGGAGAACGCAAAGTTCCCAACAAACGAGGCCAACATGGAGACGGTCTTAAAGGGGAACTTCTGTATAACGATTTCCTCCATTTTTCCCGTGAAGTGGTCTTTCTTCAGTTCCGTCGTCCAGCCGGGGTAATAAATGAAAGGGGGCAGCTGCAGGTAAGGTTCGCCTCCACCTATGCGCAGAAGCAGGCCGAACAGGTACGCGGCCACAGAACCGTACGTGTTGGTGCCCTTGACAAAGAGCACGCTGAGCAGCTGGGGGAAGATGATTACATAAACCAGATCTGAGCTCAGGTACCAGAGGCCGTAAACGGTGCCGGTAACCAGAGCCATCAGGGTGGCAAGGCCGCCGAACACAAAGATTGTGATTCGCATCACCCACACAATTTCACGATCAGATGCCTGTGGAGACAGAGAGGAGGGGTAGAAATGACAGTGACTTGTGTAACACTCAAGAATAAAAAAAAAGAACACCTCTTTAAAAGTCTACAAAACGAATTGATGAAGAGACGATGGCAGACATAAAAAAAGAAAGTACAGATAAATCTAAAGAGATGCTTACATTCACGCTGCAGGTCTTAATGCTCAATTCAGATGTTTTGCAAAAATCAGATTTTTTTAAATGTTTACAATATATTTTAAATGCGACCTCCATCAGAATCCAGTGTGAACCCCTCACCGCGCTGGTGTGACCCACATGCGCAGTAGAAGTTGTGACGTCACATTCAGCTCACTGTTTACAGGAGTAGCTAAACAGGGATGCTACATGTTAGCATGTCGATTCTGAAACTGTGCAATCAGAGCCGATTAAACAAATATCTGACGTGCTTGTTTAGTTCACTGTTTACATTTACGTTCCTCTGGTGAAGCATGTAGTTATGGTTGCCTGTGAAATATAAATCCAGTTACTTTAGTGTCGATACGGTCTGAGAGCAACGTTACGATCATGTGTTTCTGTGGATTCTCAGTCATCCAGGACAGGGAAAATTAAAGGAACAAAATGAGGCAACTGGACTTCTGGTCTGTAGCTGAAGACGTGTGGAGCTACAAGATTTAAACTGCACAAGATTAGTATCAATGTTATAAATACTTGGATCAATCTGGTCACCCCCACCTTGCTGAAGGAAAATCAGACATAATGCGACATGAGCATTCAGATTGAGGTCACTTTGAAAAACATCAGGTATCCTATTTATTAAAAGGCCTGGGTCAGAAAAATCAGATTTATCACGTTCAAACTGTTAGGAAAAAAATCCAATATGGGTCACATGTAGGCATTTAGCTGCAGTGTAAACGTAGCCTGTGTTCTTTTGATGTGAAAAAGGACCAAAAAAAAAAAAAAAAAAAGTAAATTAAAAAAAATCAATGTACGGTTTACTAAAGCAGAGACATGTACTCACTGACTGTCTGAAGGCCAGCTGGTAGATGTTTCTGGCGAACATGGAGCTGGCTGAAAGGATGGAGGAGTCTGCAGATGACATGACAGCTGCAGAGACGGCCCCCAAACCAAAAAACGAAACAAACGGGGGACAAAGATGTTGGAGAACGATGGGGAGAATCATGTCTGCTTCGTCGTTCTCTTTAGGAGAAGTGGACCCATAACTGGTCTGGTTCCAGTCTAAAAAATGTGGAGAAAAATCAATCAACATTAGATTTTCAAAACTCTTTTTATCATAGTTTCTAATAAAAGACACGTTAACTCTTCACAAACTTAAATTAGAAAATGTCGGTCAAACTATCTCAGGGTTTAGTGCAAATAAATATATAAATAGTTGTGTTTTCATTTCTTCAATTTGAAATTTAATGCCTAAAAATCTGGAGATCACAGTACTAATTTGGTCCCTTGCCTCCTTCTAATGTAATATTTACAAACCAATGAGGTTATTAAGCGGATTGCTGCTTCATTATGGATGAGCTGAACCAGCTGCTATTTACCAGGCTCTCTCAGATCTAAGGGCAACAAGGACCCATCCAGAGCCCCCCCCCCCAAAACAAACACGCACACGTGTCTCGTACCTGTGGAGGCCCCGATGGCCCCGATGAGAACGGAAGGCACGGCCATGACGAGGCACCCAAACGCAGCCAGGAAGGAGAGGACCTGTGCGTAGGTGGCCGAGGAGGCTGACAGCACCCTTTGGAAATAAACTTGCCAGGGAATACCTCCCAGCATCTGTAGCAAAAATAACAACTTTTTTTAAAATACAGGTTTTAAAGCAAGAAACTGTACTTTGTTTCCAAACGCCAAACTAATCTTTGAAAAAGATTAAGATCAGTAGTTCTCCAGGTTTTCTGAAAGCTTTTTCAAAGTTTTCCTTTGATTTGGCAGCTTTTTTCTTCATTACCATCCATTACTTGATCTTATTCATATAAAACTTCTAAACTCAAAGAAAGAATCAGCATTATGTCGACACATAACAGACAATTTAGCAATGAATTCATGAGTTTCAGCTAAATGATTTGGATAAGATAAAATGTTGAACAATAAAAAGTAAAGAAACTTTCAAATAATGATCAGGACCAAAGCAAATACGGGTCTCTGTAGTACATGGTGGGTATTTCCTGTTTGTGGGCGGAGATTGTCCTAACCGTGATTGTCCAAGTTTTTTGGAGTGGGTGGAGTTTGGCAAAACTGTGATTTGTCGGGTTGACTTACAACATTTTGTGAGGCAAGTTAAACGATGAAGTAATTGTAATAGTAAAATATTACAAACATGTAAATAACTTCAATATTGGTGAAACTAGAATCTTCCTGTTATAACTGATAATAATTAATCATATTCAAAAATAGCTCTTTTTCCAGGGAAAAGAGGCTGTTTTGTCCAAACTTGAGCCAAACTGTTACACATCCCTCCAGTTGTACAACGTTCAAACTTTGTGCGTTTAGCACCTTCCTGTCACAAGTTATGGCTAAAATTAAAATTATTTTTAAAAATAAACGGACTTTCTGGCCGCTTTGACTGAGCTACGTGTCCCTCCTGCCTGTTGTTCATCCAAACAAATCCTGTCAATAACAAACCACGCCCACAAAACTCAAACAGATCAATCAAATCTTGGACAAACTCCTCCCACACAACAAGAAACTGCAAAGACCCCCTTCTAGACAGAAGTGCACGTTTCAGACAAGATGAAAACTTTTTCTTAGAAAAATTCCTTTTTTCACAGTAAAATATATTACAGAAAACTCTTTGCTAAATGAGTGATTAAGAAATCTGTTAACATCATTTTCTATAAAAGTGAATGAATGCATTTTCACAACCATCTGTCACTGATCAAATGAATCATTTTTACACGCCGATAGAGACCATGAGATTTTATTATTCATCAAATAAATGTTGGCTGCTTAACTGTTTAATAAATTACTGTAAAATGACAAATAATGAGAACAACTTGTTTGACCGAAGTTCTTCTATTTTTAAAACTGGACTCAACAAACAGACCATCTTTTTGTTAAAATTCACCAGCAGAAGTTGCTTTAGACTTTGCGTAGGGGAGGTGGATACAGTACCAGCAGACAGAAGTTGTCGATCCAAACCCAGGTGTCTTCCTTCTTGACGCTGCCTCTCCATGGTGACTGGTAAATCTGCTTTACTGCAGTAACGGTGATGTCTGACACTGCAGCGTTGGTCAGAGCAAAGGGGACGCTGATCCACTGCAAGCAGAAAAAAAAACAGACAATTACCATATTTATTTTTACGTATGTAAATTTGATTACTAAATTAATTTTTTAAAATGATGGAAAACGTCCACATGAACCTACCAGACCAACAAAGATACAGAAGAGCTGCACCACATCAGTGTAGGCCACAGAGTACAGTCCTCCAACCAGGGTGTAAAAGATGGCAATGAGTGCAGAGATAACCACCGACATCTTAATGTTGATGTCCACAATGACGCTCAGAGTGGCCCCTAAAGTCAGGAACAGATGGAAGAACATGGCCCCTGCTGACACAATCGGAGAACAAGCTTTCATTTTGTAGTTTGCAGAAGAACAAACTCACCGAGGGCCGATAAGATGGCAGCAGACCAGAAAATCTCCCCCATGAGAGCAGGTATGAAGAGAAGCCCCCCCATGCGTTTCCCATACAGCTGCTGGAAGGGGTCCAACATGGTGACGTAACCCCTGGAGCGCATGGGTTTGGCAAAAAAAAGACCACCTGGGACAAAGAGTGAGCATCAAGAACTGAGGCACAGAGATTCCAAAGAACAATTCTCCAAAAAGAAATAACATTTACAAAATAACAAATTCTGATATCTGCGAGAGTTTGTGTCAAGATTTATAGAAGCCCCCTAATGACACAAGAAATAAAAACACATTAGGATTAGAGTCACACTAAAAATAATCATTTGATTCAAGGACAAAAGTTTAATTTTGGGGTTTAGAAACTCATCTGATCAGTGAGCAATTTTCACATAATCCCAGAAATAAAGGAAAATCACTCACCAACAACCAGGCTGAGAGCATATCCAAAGGGGGCTTGAGCCCACGCCAAACCATAACCTGGAAGATAGACGTACTCAGCTGTGCCGTTGATGTAGCCCCCTCCAACCCAGGTCGCTGGAAATACATAGAAAAACACTTAATCAGGCTGAAGATTTTAAAAATGTGTAAGCTATAAAATAAATAAAATAGTCTTCATGGTTTCAAAAAAAGGTGTCTATAAAATAGAAAAACTAATTTCTTGAAGCAGAATTATATTTGTCCATATTTTAATGCAACCAAAATAATTATTGTCTTTAAAACAGACATGAACAGACTGAACTTCACCTGTCATGGTGAATCCTCCAACAAACAGCCCGATGTCCCTGCCCCCCACCATGATGGTCTCACTGCGGTCAGTGCCCTCCGCCTCCCCGGAGTGCTTGTTCTTCCACGCCGCCCAGATGCCCACGAACAGGATCAGCAGGTAGAAGAAGGCGATAGCCACGAGCCCCTCCACGTGGATGGCCATTGTCGCAGCGGTCTTCTGCTAGGAGCTGGAAGGCATGAAGACCTGGAAAAGCACAGAAAAAAACGGGATGCGAAAGGAAACAATTCTGCTTTTAAATATTTGATACTCCTAATAAACCATCAAGTTCTAGAAGGGGGTCAAAACTGGTAATGGGATAAAAAAGACAAACTAAGGTATTTCAGCTTTGAAACTCATTACTGTTTAAAAAAAAAAAAAGCACAAAAATGATTCAGAACCAGAACCGCCAGTTTCAAAGATCTGCTCTAACATTATGCGTAAAAATCCATAATTATATTTAAAAAATATACATTAAATTCATATATGTAAATTAAAGTTAGTGTTAAACAGTCAAATTGAGTCCAGTGTGCCGTGTTTTTATGATTGTTTTTATTCCTTTTTTTCTTTTTAACAGTCTTTGCTCTGAAAGAATGGTGCGTAATTACGCACGAAAAATCCTTGTCTTTCTACCCATTTATCTGTCTAGCCACCTTCAAGAACGCGGGATAACTTACCTGGAGTATTCCTACAGTCATGTGGAGCTCTCAGATAAAAAAAGGCGCATAACAGTCTCTTTCTGAGCCGCGTGGAGCTGCGATGGGGGTCTCCTGTTTGACTCGCTGACGCTTAAAAGGGGCCAGATGCCGTCAAAGGACACGAGTCGCGCGTCAGAAATCCTACCCGTCCCTCCTAATGAGCTCCGTGCACGGAAACACGTCACGATGTTCGTGGCTGATCTGATCTGACCGGAGAAGGGTGGAGAGATTCCTTCATCCAATAACGTGGACGTCCTTTTTTTTTAATAGTGAACCAAACCTGGACAATATCACAGTCACATTGGACAATCAATCATGCACTGAAAAAAGTAAACCCCTACAGTCATTGGTGTAATATGTTTTTTTCATATTCCAATAGTTTAAAAAGATTAGTT
>JARVJO010000164.1:5010066-5038601 GCA_031762555.1 Cynodonichthys magdalenae | reverse complement strand
TTGATCTCTGCGCGGACCAGTCCGGCGGACGGCCGCTTCAAGTCCGCATCGAGTCCGCCTAGAGTCCGCGCGGACCCCCGCGGAGCGAAGTACGCCCGAGTATGTTGGGGCCTTAAGCCTGTTGATCAGTTCCAGCGATGACTTTGTTACAAATACAAAAGAAATATGTGCCATGATACAAAAACAAACATCCTACCCTCAGCTGCTGTCGCACACTCAAAGTTGTGGCTGTAGGCCGTGAAGCCGGCTGCGGTGCGAGCGCGCACGTGGAAGATGTAAACGGTCGAGGGTCTGAGGCCCGTTATTACCACGCTGGCAGTTCTGGTCCGTGTTGACGAGTAGCTCAGCTGCTCCTGCTCCTGTTGAAACAGAGACAGGCAGAAATGATGAACAGGATGTTGACAAATGAGTTTTTCTACAAATCAGTCACGACCAAAGCACAGATTTTTTTATCCTATTATCTTTCAGAACAGATGGTGACAAAAGCAAAGCTTATTTAGTTGATGGAGTTGATGATTATTCTGTGAGCTGGGATTGTTACATTACACGTGTTTTTTCCATTTTTGGTTTCCTAACTGAACGATTCACCTTCTCATAATATTTGACTTCATAGTCCAGGATCTCTGAAGGCGGTGGTTCCACTTCTGACCAGGAGAGGGCGATGCTGCTGTAAGTGACCCAGTCTTTCTTCACTATCCCCAAAAATGCAGGACCTGAAGTGAGGAGAGGGGTTTCAGAAAGCTGCTACATGAAAACTGTTCATTGGTTCATGAGATATTTTGCTGACAACAGTTAATGTGAAAGTTTTAAACAAAAACTACAACATCCAATATTAGCTCCATTTCTCCAAAATTAACTGAGTTATAGCTTTTTTTTGCATTTACTGTTTGTTTAGCTTTAGTGGCCATCTTAAACAGGATTTAATCACTAGCTATTAAAATGAGTGCTTGATGAGATATTTTGCTAACAGGACAAACAAAAAAATGAGCAAAAACATAAACATCTCTCTCCTTTGAGGGCAATAAAGAGGAAAGTTGGCTGAAGACCTGCAAAAGTGACAGCAGTCATCAAAAAGAGTCAGGTATAGATTTTAGGAGAAAAAAAAAAGAAGAAAAAGTAAAAGTAGCCCAACAAGCATCTGAAACAATCTTTGTAAAATGTGCCTGCTTGTATATCGTCCTGTATATCTTCAGCTTTCAGTAGATGATCCCACGTCAAACAGCTTCGAGTAATGGTGGCACTTTGAGAGAAATACTTTAGATATCACAGCGGGGCAAAGGAAAGACAAAAAACTGGGGCTTTTTCTACCAACTTCTGCTCAATGTGAGGATTTTTGTAAACAAAACCATCAGCCCTACAGCACCTGCAGAACATGTTTGACATTGTCTCACAGTCTGGGTGAACAGTTTACAAAAGGCTGCCGTGGACGTCGCAAAATCACCTTCCAGAGATTCAAATATTTACCATCAATTATTCATAAAGGTGCTGCTTGAACAGAATATCATTTGGCAAACTAAGAGATCCGAGCCGTCTGACGTTGCTTCACTGTCTGAGAGATCATGCGGAGAATAAAAATGGAGAACCGGGCATGTTTTTTTATGGAAAGCAGAGAACTTATACGACATGCAGGAGGCCTCAGGTTGGACGAGGATGTATCGCCGCATAAGTCAGAGTGCAGATCCAACAACCGCATCTCGTCAAAAGCCAAGATTTCCTCGACGCAGACGGAACACTTCACAGTTCAGCAGCTCAAATGCTCATTTTAGAAAAAAAAAAAAAAAGAGGAGAAAAAAACTAGAGCAGGCTGGAAGCAGAAATTAAAGGGTGTTGTCTGTGAAAAATCTAGTAAAAAAAACAGGTATTCATTGAAGGAATGCATTTCACCTGCTGCTTTTTGTGATGGAGATTTAAACTAAGATTATTATAGCCTCTTTAGACAAACCTTGTAAATAACTGTACGTGTAATATCACTTGAGTCTCACCTCTTTATTTCAAGCAGAGATTCAATTAGAGCTGATGATGTGTTTTTGATTTTTAAACTAACTTCATGATTTCTCGTGTTTCCTTGTTCTTATTATTAATAATAATAATAATACATTTTATTTAAAGGCATCTTTCAAAACTTCCAAGGTCACCTTACAAAGGTCAATTATTAAATCCCAATAGAACAATAAACACAATAAAATCAATTAACAAAATAAAATAGTGCAAAGCTTTAATTTTACATTTTCATTTGACTGAATCAAAAAGCACTTTGTTCATATGTGGTTGTTTTAATGTGCTATAGAAATACACAAACACTGACAATTTGAGATAGCCAGCACAGCTTACTGACCTCAGCCAAGACAAAAAGGTTAAACTGCAGTGAAACACACAGACACTGAAATCAGACTTGGTGTGGTAATATTTGAGTCATCTCCAACACCTCAAAGAGCAGATCCTGCAGGATTACATGAGATAATTGTGTATAATGTTATTTTCAAAGTTTTATCAAAATGGTTAGCCTGACTCTTCCGCTCAATTGTATTTCCCTTCTCTGCTCCGTCTGGGATTTCTCCTACAGACGAGGATTTCTCTGGTAGAATTGTAGCCGGGCCAGTCAGCATATAAGGAGAAGTTGTTGATTTTCTGTACCATTTTAGTCTGCCTGTAGTTTAGCAATGGAAGCAGAGGAAGTGAATGAAGCCAGTCCGTGCTGACAAGGCTTCCAAATTGCATACATTTTGTTTTACAAAGCCTGCAGCCATCTTGTTCGGTTCGTTTACAGCGCACGTCATTTCCTGTTAGCTTCTTAGCTTAGCTTCCTTCATGGTTGAACTGGCGCACTGCATACGTTACGGCCAAACGTTAGCAATTAGGTAAAATCAGATCCAATCGTTTTAAACTTCAGTAGAGTCCACTCCAGACCCTCTGGTTTTTACCAGGCTACAAAAGGGTTTAAACACCTTCGTTTCTCAACATAATGCCTGCATCACACGGCAAGAGAACTGTGCCAATTTTTGGCCTGATTTTGCTCTCCTGACATTCGTTAGGACACTCTGATTATGGTGATGCTCTAAAAATAACTTAAGGAGATATTCCAGCCATGTGTGGAGTGTTAAGAGTGTTTGGCCAACAAAAGGTTAACTTTAACCCAGAAAAGCAGAACATGCAGATAGATAGATGCGCATCACTAACTTTATATCATCAAAACTTGAATAAAATGTTCAATCAAACACACTGGTGATTTGGGAGAATCTGGTGAAAGTAGATATTATTCAGGTAATGCCAGGCAGAACTGTATGCATAGCCTACTTAAAGGACAAGGATGTTCTTGAGAGTCACATTACTAAAGGATTTATGTCCACAGAATACTTATTTTATTCATGAGAAAGAAGCACAAAGTTTTAGATTTTTTTTTTTTTTTTTGTGCAACAACAATCTTTTTTTTTTTGAAACTGAGAAAAATCCCCAACAACCTTCTGCGCTCTTATGTAATAAGATATTTTAGGCTTTGCACAAATCAATCTGCTCCCTGCAAACCTTCTGGTACGGATGAGCAACTCCAAGAGAACAATTATCCTTTAATCATAGTTCATTTGTCTAGAGTTAAGAGAATCTATATGTATTAGCTGGTTTATTGGGAACATGTAAAAAAAAATAGGTTACCCCTCAGCTACGGGTGCTTAAAAAGCTGAAGGAAAGCAAGAAAGGCGAGACGATAGAGCGAATGAGCGAACAGGGAAAGCTGTGAAGAAATCCCACGAGGTTGCATCTCCCCAGCATCTGAGCATAAAAATAGAAGACAGCTTTATTCCCAGAGCAGAGGGGATGAAAACAGAGGGGAAAGAACTGAAAGGAAGGGAAAAAGAGCAAAGTACGAGTGAGAATCCTCTCCTGAACAAGGACACCTAAAAACAGAGGAAAACATCACTTTGAACAGAACTCAGCAAGACCTGTTAAAAAAAACAGCTCAAGATACAATCAGTTTGAAAAATGTTTGTGCATAAGTTGAATAATTGTCTTAAACAAAAACATACTCCAATACACCTTGACTGAAATTAGAAGTCTAAAAACGGACTTTTCTTCCAATAATTTGCTTTAAGTAGCTCTTTAAAGTTAAATTAGGATTAAAAGAACTGCACATTTTGATTTAGTTTTTTTTCAGTGAGTAAAAGTGATACATAATGTATTAAAAAATGAAAATGCAGTAGATGTAATATTCCCATCTTCTAGCAAGTTTTACCTTTGACAAACTACTCCGGTAGCCACTAACAAGCTTCTGGCAGAATTCTGGCTGAATATTTAATCGCTCTCCAAGGAAGGAAAAAAGTTCAGTTAGAGACTTTTGAAAATGCTCAATTTTCCAAAGTCAGGACTCCTTGATAATAACCTTCAGTTGTTCCAAAAGTCACAGGATGTGTTTTGGGTCACACCTGTTCACACAGTGGTTTTAAGTCTGAAGGACCAAATTAATCAACCTGCTCCTCTGACAGAAACCAAGCTCATGCTGTTGTGGTGTTCATCACTTGCTGGAAGCTGAGCAGCGTTGAGTTAAGTGGGGTGGGGGTGTATCATGTATTTTCCATAGCTAATAGGCACATAGTTCAGTTCTATACCACAATCAACTGTCACCTTCAGCCATGGGCGTAACGGACGCGGGGGTACGCGTGGGACATGTCCCCTGCACTTTCTGTATCTGTGCCCTCTGCCCCCCGCACTTTTTTCAACCATTACAACTGCCTAATCAGTGGCGGCTGGTCAATAGGGGGCGCACGTTCGCCGCCTCACCTCTATTTTTGATACACAAAAATAAAATACAATAAAATAACAAAACAAAATAAAATGGTATAAATGTTTCGACAAAATACCGTTTATAGGTTTTCTGATAAGCAAAATAAATAATTTATAGTTATTGATGTGTAAACTTCCATTTTACTCGAGCGTTTTCATGTTGAGTCACTTCCAGGTCACGACCGTTCGGCGCTACAGATTCCCATTCCCATCAATTGTTTTTTATATATTAATTATATAATAGAAAGCTCACTTGTCATCTTCATATTGAAATAATTTTGTGCATTTATTTTTTTAGGTTTTATGACACCATCCTGAGCCATTCAAAAAGCATCTAATCAGTGCCCCACTGCTGCAGGCAGACAGGTTCCTGCAGGACCACAGCCAGTTCTCTGAGGCAGCACTGAAGACCATCATGAAGGCTCACCCAGGACAGGACCAAGAAGTCTGATCTAGTTCAGGAGCTGCAGTGGTGCTGTGGCTCTGTTCCAGCTCTTCATGGAGAACAATCTGCAGGACACCTTCAGAGACTATGACTCTGCTGAAGATTCTTATCACATCTCCTCTGACCACAGCAGAATCTGAGAGGAGCTTGTTTTATTATTTTATTATTTTTATTTGATTAATAAATACACTGGCGTGATACAACTTAGCACATGTTTGATTGCTTTTTGAGATGTGTCTGTTTTGGAAAAGTCCACCAGCCGCCACTGTGCCTAATCTTCTATTAAAGATACGGTAACGCATTTTTCCGAGTCGTCTTTAAATGCACCATGAGATAATGCAGGTGTACACCTGTGGATCACTGAGGGGTGCAGAGCTGCACCGTGTGGGTCAGACACAGCTGCGGACTGGCTGTCTGTGAGTCCTGGAGGATCACAGAATGGCCGGTGTTCTGTCGGTTTAGGCAGCTGTTATGCAGCCACCTGTGTTTTTGTTCTTTTACCCCATAAAATGCTGCTGGGTACCGACGCAGCCAAATTTGTCCCCCTCTTATCTGAGATGGTGATTACGCCCTTGCCTTCAGCTGTTATGAAAAAGCTGTGCATATCAAAAATGAATGTGACTTTGCATCACAGTCTATCTAAACTCCTTGAAATTGGCCTCTGTGTCTTTAAGAACCTTCTACCATTTCTGACACTCCCACTTCAGCACTTCTTCACAAAAAATGCTTCAGGGAAGTGGGGGGGTTGTGAGTTTAAGCAACACTCTGGGTATGTTTTTGAGGAGGGAATGAGATTAGAACATGATATAAAGCTCAAAAAAGTTGATTTTGCAAAATACCCCCCTTTAATGCATTAGGAAGTTTTCAGCATCACTACATTACAGAAGAAAAAAAGAAAAAAGCTTTTTTTAATTTGAAGGACAGTTCTGTATAAAGGTTATGAACAATTATTTGTAAATGGACTGGCTAACCAGGAAGCTCAGAGCTCTTCACAACACAATCTGTGTCCTCAGTAACCCATCAGCTCACATTCTCACAGCACTCTAATCTATCTCTACAAAGCTAATCTGAATAAATCATTCTATAGAGTCCAAAGCTGCAGTCTAAACAACAGCTGCAGGCGACGCTGTAAATGGCTGAAAGTTAATGTAAATAAAACCAAATTTATGTTGTTTTTTAACAAAAGTATCATCCTACGAATATTTGGCGGATAACTGTACTTCTTTAAAATTTCACAATGAGCTTTTAGTAACACTGCTGAAGCTTATTAGAGTTTTTATTATTGAAAAAAACATTTTTTTTAAATTATGATCAGGAAAAAACTTGTTCATGTTACATTTTTAATTGTTTTTGACTATGGTGATGAAACCATGTGTAGCTGAAAAAAAAATAGTTATACGTAGAATGACTGACTCATTATACAGTGATCAAGTGGACAGTTGGAGCAGAGCCATAGTCATCAACAGGAAGTAAAAATCACTGAAAGTTTTGCTATGATGTTTGTGTCCAGTGTGTTTGTGTGTGTACTTTTTTCTACTACAAAGTGAGGACCATTTGCACCATAATGACTATAAAAGTGAGGTCTTTCATGTAAAGTGAGGATCTCTTAAATTTATATCCAGCTTTATTGCGCTTTACTAGTTAGGTTAGAGGTATGGTGTGAATTAAGTTTTGGTTCAGGTTAGGGAACAGACCAGTAATGGTTAATTTTAGGGAAAATGTCTGGTTTAGGCATAAATACAGTTAAAAAAATGAATAAAAGTCTATACAAATTCCTCAGTTTGATGCAAGTACAAGGATGTGTGTGTGTGTGGGTGGCCATGTTTTTGCTACTTGGTGGGGACTGTTTTTCAAGAAAATGCAGGCTGATTTTGGGTGGAGGGTTAGGTTTAGGACCAAGGTGGGCATTAAGTTTATGCTAGATTTAGGGTCAGGAGTGGTTAACTTTAGAGTAAGGGGTCAAGGTTAGGCTATAGAAATGACCAATAAATAAATGGAAGTCAATGGAAAGTCCCCACAAGGATAGAGAAACATAGCGTGTGTGTGTAAGTATGTATGTGTGCGTGTAAAGCTAAACATTCTGTACAGTACACCTCTGCACTGAATAAATCATTCATGTTCTTCGCTCGTATGTTTCCTCTTCTGTCATGTTGCTAAGTGACCTTACTGTCAGAGTAGAAACCTAAATATACTGCTTGCTGAAAAGTTAAAGACAAATTAGGCAAATAACTCTAGAATTGCTCTGAAACTAATTAGAAGGACACTTTTTTGACTTAAATAAATAATATGATTTCAGTTCTTAATTTGCATTTCAATCTTTTCCTCTGGGAACCTTCCTAACATCTTTTTTTTCCAGTATGTAAAGCTTACTTCTAACGCAGACTAACATCTCTATTTGTGGTTGCCCCCTTTGCTCCTTTTGTAGGAGCACATTTCTGATCTGAGCAGCAAACTCCTTACACAAATTTGTGCTGACTTCTCGATGTTTTTTCACAGAGTGCTGCAGTGAACTTAGTGGGAGGAATCTTCTGTGACAAATGCTTTGCTGAGCAACAACTAGCCCACAGCGAGTTCTGAGCAGAGTGCAGCTCACTCTTCATAAATATAGAGATCATCCCGCTCACTCAGCTCTGCATTGCTGTTCTGAGAGACGTTTGAACGGCTGACCATCATCAGACGATCAACATCCTGCTGCATGGGAAACATTAGCTGTTCAACAGGGATCCCTGTGATTTCTGAGAATTTATGTTGAAGCAAAACAAAATGTTTAATTTAATAAGTTGCATCATGGGGCTGCATTCTACTCAAAAACATAGTTTGATCAAAGCCGGTAGGGAGCATCGTGAAAATGAATATTCATGTATGTAGGAGGTGCATGTGTGCGCAAATGTCATATTTGTATGAATTTACTCGCCTGCTTGTTTGCACATGTGCCTCTGTGTGTCTGCTTACAGCGTGTCTGCTGAGGAAAAGCAGTTTGACAACTTAATCCGGCCTAAACACCCTAATAGGAACATTCCCACAGGCTGCCTTCCCTCCTCCGCTGAGATTATTTTGCAGTCTGACATCCTCCCATCAGTCTAGCTGCCTTTGCGGCAGAGAGAGACTGGGATACACAGAGACACACACACCTGACATCCAGCTTTCATGGGAGGATGACAGCTTATCTGCACAAATATACAGTACACGTCCAAAAATAATACCTCAATACGTTAGTTTTCTCTGCAAGTGAGAGGAAAATTAGCCATGAGGAATGTCCACCTAATTGGTAGGAGGATAAATACTACTGGTGATATAACGGCTGCAATCTTTTATTGATTTAGCTGCCAGGTTCAGCCTATTGCTGTGGGAAAAAATGAGTAAATCAGTTCAACCAAATGCAGAAAAGTATAATAAATTATTAAGAAAACACTCATGAGATCGGCGTCTACTATTTATAAACCAACAGGAACATTTGCCCAGGCAGAATACTTGACCAAAAAAAAAAAATGGAATAGCTTTTTCATTTTCTCTATTCACTCATGTTTCTTTGCAATCTCATATTGACCGGATCATTTGTGCTACATCAATCTGAGAGCAATTCACTGCTTTGACTCAAGAAACTGCTGTTTTCTCCTTTTCACAGCTGTAATCAGTGCATGGCCACAGATCCTTTTGGTAACATCAATAGAAAAATATTACTTATTGGCTATAACATAATATTCTGCAGCTACCGTATCAGGAAATTCTACAGCCCATTTCCTCAAAGAAATGCATATTTCCTGCCAACTTTCAGGCCAGAGTTTTACACTAAGATCATCTCATGGTGAGAAACAGAGTTTTGGTCCAAACTTGGGAAAAAAAAAAAAACATAAAACCTTTTGTGCAATTTCATGCAATGTTGCAATAATATGAAATAATATGTTATAAATAACTATCAGCTACTAACGCATCAAATTTGAGCTCAATATCTGTAAAATCGACTGAATTGTAGCCATTTTGGTGTTTTCAGTGCTCAGGTGGCTGTGGTGGCCATTTTGAGTTGAACTGACTCCAACATCAGTTCCAGAAAGTTTAATTAAAATTCATGCATGAGATATTTTGCTAACAGACAAAAGTTTTAAAGAGATCTTGTGCAGTCAGTTGGTGCTCAGAGTATATCTCAGGAATTAGACCAGTGGGGTCAAACTTAGAGATTCAAAATTCTAAACTTGGTCCAACTTTTTTTCAATATATATTGAAGAAATGTTAGATATCAAATTATTCATATAGAAGTACAAACAACCTTTTCCAAACTACATATTATGGATCATTTAGAACATGCATAAATTAACAGATACAGAAAATATTACATTTAAAAAGACACATCATTAGCATATATTTCTTATGCTTTACTTTCTATTAACCGCTTTTTGATTTACTATTTCTTAAAAATACATTTACACAATAACAAATTCAGCAAATTAATTAAAAAGGAAAACTCACTCTAGAGATCCAATTAATTGACTTTAAAATGTGAAAATAGTACAGGAAAAGATAATTAAAGTTGACACTCTGTTGCTCTTTCTACGCCAAAATCAAAATTTACTGAAAAAGTTCTAAATAAATTTTTCTGGCACTTACCAAAAACATGAATGTCAGGATAATTTGGTAACATTAAATGGTTCTTGTTAAAGAAAGAATCAGGTAAAAGATAATGGATGGATGGGTCCAGCCACAGAAATCCAATTTTGTTGAGATTTAGCAAAATGGCTAAAATTCTGTCAGTTCTTGCTAACAGAACGTGCTACTCGTTATCTGCAGTACCATTAAAAAAGGCAGGCAATAGACATTATTACTAGGAATGTTACACATTTAATACTTTTATGCATTTATTTATTATCATTTGTATGCATTCCTTCTTTTCCTGTTTTGTCCTGTTTAGTGTTACAAAGGAAATATTTTTACTTTTCTGGTAGTCACTTTTGCTTGGATACGATTTTATTTAAGTACCAATCTTCCTTTTTCTTGAATCCTTTTTGCTTACAGTCTATCCCTGTTTAAAATGCTGATGCTGCAAAGCAAACAGCCATTGTACAAGGGATCAACTTCATCTAGCCAGAGCTGGAAGGACCTGGGAGACCACGAGGCTTCCAGCAGATGCATAATAAATGTCTGATGAATGGGATCAATGCACAAAAAGGTGGATGTTCTTCAGGCATTTATTATTCATAGCAAGCTTCTCACTGCATATGAGAGGAGAAATTACAGTGTGTGAGTCGGAAAAATTGTTTGGTCACACCGGGGACTTTGGGCCTTTTTCATCAGGAAAAGTACAACACTCGCAAGGTGACTTTTAATCTTAGCTGTTACTGATGAGCCACACTGTAAAAACGTATTGCGGTCACATCAACTGGCACTAATTTTCATTTTAGTGAATAAATTATTGACACAACAAATAAAACTGAATTATTATTACAGGAATTATGTGTTATCTGTAGTCTGGTTTCTGCTACACCCATAACATTTAAATTATCTTTAAATCTGATTTCGGGAGCCACATTATGCTAGTAAGGCTTTTTCAGAAATCTTATTTCATTAATATAAGATTATAAATCAATATAATTCCAATAAAAGAGCTTGTATAAAATGTCACGGCAGCTTTTGCTTCAAGGTCAACATTTGGAATATTATTTGCACCGGTTTAACCCAAAATATTTATTTTTTATCGTTTGCAATAAAAATATTTATCTTTTATATAATCGGTGTTCATACAGTCAAAAAAGCATCAAAAAAAGAGTTTAAATATCTCAAAGTTTTTGCCCAAAGTCAGGAGAGATTGGTGCACATTGGATGGATGGATGAATGGATGGTGGATGGATGGATAGATGAATGGGTGATGGATGGGTGGATTGGTGGGTGGATGGATGGATGATGGATGAATGATGGGTGGATGGATGGGTGATGGGTGGATGAATGGATGGATGGATAGGTGGATGGGTGGATGGATGGATGGATGGATGAATGATGGATGGATGGATGGATGGATGGACGGGCGGATGGGTGGATGGATGGATGGGTGGATGAATGGATGGATGGGTGATGGATGGGTAGATGAATGGGTGATGGATGGGTGATGGATGGGTAGATGGATGGATGGGGGATAGATGGATGGATGGATGGATGGATGGATGGATGAATGGATGGATGGGTGATGGATGGGTGATGGATGGGTAGATGGATGGATGGGTGATGGGTGATGGATGGATGGATGGATGGATGATGGATTAATGGATGGGTGGGTGGATGGGTAGCTGGCTGGCTGGATCGGTTGCTGGATGGATGGATGGATGATTGGCTGATGGATGGGTGGGTGGATGGGTAGATGGATGGATGGATGAATAGCTGATGGATGGATGGATGGGTGGGTGGATGGATAAATGGCTGATGGATGGATGGATGAATGGATGGATGGATGGGTGATGGGTGGATGGATGGATGAATGGATGATGGATGGATGTGATTTTCCACAGTTGAACCGATCATTCTCATTGGATGAACTGATAACTGCGAAGCGTCACCTTTATTCTCATCAGAATTTTACCCCAAATGGTTGCTTCCCTTTAGGGGGGAAACGTGCACTCAGTCTAACTATAAATTCACCTCTTCTCATCCTTCATCTCGTCCTTCTTCATCAATTATTCCATCGATATTCTTGCCCTTGAAACACAAGTCTTAGGTTGAACCTCAGATGTCTCCGTTTTTGCTAATTCAAGCCAAAGACAATGATCCCATGTGAACTTGTGGCGCAGCAAACCTCGGGTCAGCTGGGTTTTACTAATTAGGATAAAGTTCAACTCACAGTTGCTCTGTCAGCTCGTCAAGGGTCAGGAGAGTGTTTCACACATTGACTCATTAAGTGGTGCTGAGAGATTGTGTAAAAAGATGCAGGATGTTCATGAAGCAAAAAGCTCATTTAGAAAATCAGATATTTCCTATTTAGCTACATAAAAGTTAAATAATGTGGCAGTACATGAATTTAAATACATAGCTGATCAATTATTGGGCTGTAAGACAGGAAATTTCTCTACAATGAAAATGATAAAGAACGATTTAGGATAAACTATTGGGTATAAATACATAACACTTACTGTGTACTTACCAGGTATGTACCTAGTATTTAAAGGGCACATCATACAGCATCATCCTTTAGCTCTTTTGAACACAACTAAATGTTGGACAAACGTGCTTAGAATAAAGCTACTTTCATTTTTTTCAAAATCAAAACTTGATCAGTCCCAGTAATGAAAACTGAAACTCATCAGAAGTTCTGTCATGAGTAATTTATAAATTCATTTAATTATTGAACCATTTAATCCTTCTTATTAATGCATTATTGATAAGAACTCTGATTCAAGCCAGTACAAGTACAACTAACCTGCGGTGGGAGAAAACCACTTTTATTCCACCTGCCAGGGTTGAATTTTTGAGAGAATAAACAAAGCTGAATCCAAACAAGGAGAAGCTTTGTAACTTACCAGCTTGATGTGTGGTGACGGTGACATTTGTCAGCGAGCGTGCAGCCACGCCCAGCTCAGAGACGCCGTTCACAGCCTCCACGTGGAACGTGTAGTTGGCGTGCATGGCGAAGTCCAGTATGGCCACGGATGTCCCGGTAATACCGAGCGGCCGAGGGATGAAGCGCAGGTCTGGCTCGCACGGCTCGCACTGTGCCGCTCCGCCGTCGCCTCCATCGCATCTTTGACACAGGATGTTGTACGCGACGTCGCTTCGTCCTCCTGTGTTACTGGGAGGCATCCAGTGCAAGAACAGGGCCGTGTCGTTGAGCAGGGAAACCAGGTTCCGGGGAGCCGATGGAGGCCCTGAGGACAAAAACAAGTTAGACAAAGAAATTAATAAGAGATGCCACATATCATACTTTCCACAAGTAAGCAGCCAACAAACATAGTTTTAAACTTTAGAAAGTAGAGTAGGTGGTTGGCTTTCAGCTCTGATGTCAGCTTATTTTATTGATATCATTCTGCCGGTCTGTGTTGCCTTTTTTAGTTTCCAAAGCTGTAAATGATCTGATTTGGCACAAAGTAAGTGAAGTTTTGCATGTCTCCCTGAATATCTGTGTGGGTGTGTGAGTGGTACGCTTTCAAGTGTTTTTATTCCAGCAGGCATTTTGTTGGTTTCATGCATATAACTGACAAAAGTCTTCACACCCAGTAATGAGCCTTTTATTCCATGTTTGGATATAAAGAGATGCACACAAATGTAGCTGAAAGGAGGTAAGTAATTTCACGGCAAAATAAGAGCTGTCAGCTCTAAGCAGTAAATTTGTTTGATACGAGTTTGAAACAAATGCAAAGTCCCCACGACAATGCTGATTATTTTGAGCTCATTTGTTGTAACGTTTTTGAGCATTCTCAAAATTTAAACCTCTGTGACTCATGAGAGGAAATTCAGAGTTGAGGCTCCCTCCTGACCACTGTTTTGCAAACCTTTCCTCAACCTTGGTGACCAACTATCCCAATATATTTACCCAATATTAACACCAACGATTAGCATAACATAAAATCTAAGGTTGGGCTTTAGAATTGGTGTTTAAACTATAATTCATTGGTCAGTGAATGCAAAAGATGTAGGAAGTTCAACAACACATTCAGTTTAAAAAGCTAAAACTGGATTCTTTACAAATGTGGGCAAGTTTACGAAAGCTCAAAAAAGCACTTCAAATATTCCAGTCAAAGGCTATAAAGTACGCAGAGATACTTTGGCAACTGACTTTTAAAACCCTAAAATATATCCTGTATATCAAAACAAATGCTTAGGGTTTAACCAAATTCCCAGTTAATTTAACACAATTGCCTTGAAGCTCTGTGTTGCAAAAAAAAAAATAAAAATTGTCTCAAACCATCTGATGTAAGTTTGATGCAGCATCAAAGTCCACAACAATGCATTTGCTCAAATCACTGTTTTTGTGATTTGAGTTGTGTTTGAAAGCAAAAAGTGTTTTTCTTGTGATTTGAACTGTGTTTAGTTTAGATTACCTTTTCTATTGAAAAGTCTAATCTAAAGATGAGTCTTTCTTTCAGCAAAATTGTTCTTTCAATACAATAATTTAATTACATTCTAGGTAAGAGGGTTAGGTCTGGTCTTTGTTTAGCGGAACATTCAGTCCGAGTAATTCTTGACTTTCTGACGTGACTGAGACAGATTTCTAAAAGCATATCAGACAGATCTGATTGTTTGTAATAAGTTAAGTTGAATCTTTCTGCTCTTTCTGCCCCTCTGGATGTAGAAAGTCAGCTGAGTATAATTTGATTAATCTGAACTAAGTTAAAGCAGAATTAAAGTGCCTGTGACAAATTTTTTGTAATAAATTTTGAATGCATTTTTGGAAATATAACATTGATAACAGACTGAAAAAAAATCCATGCTGCTGAGATGAAACGTTGTTGAGATATTTGCATGCGAAGAAACAGGAAGTGATGTCAAAGGGGAATGTCTTAAAAAACAGTGCATTGCTACAACGGCTAAGAACAAAGACGTTTAGATTAGAAGCTGATGTTTAGATTAGTTTGAGTCACTATTGGAGAGATGAAGAAGAGTCGAAGTTCAAATTTTATTGTTTCAATAAACAAATCCCAGAGAGTTCCCCTTTGATGTCACTTCCTGTTTCTCTTTGGAAAAGCCAAGTTCAAAGGAAAATATGCCAGTTATATCAAAATGGGTAAAGTCATGTGTTTATGTCAATGTTTTTATTATAAAGATGTTTTGTTTGACTTTTTGTATTTGAAGGATAAGAATACACAATAAAGTTAGAGTTTTGCTGCTTTTAAGGACAAAAAAGAGCCTTCTAGTTTGTCCTCTAATAACTAAACTTCCTTCTTCTAAAATGTACTGTACATACTGTAAACTCAGAAGATTTGGGCAGCAAAATGGCAACTCGGGTAATGCTGCATAAGACTGAAAGTTTTCAAAGTTTGACTAACTTGTGCACGCCATCGTGGGGGGGTCTTTGTTGGCCCTGTAGAAGCCTTTATCGCAGTGACAAATGGTGGCAGCCTGGTCATGGCTGGAGCTGTGCAGAGGACACTTCGGGCATTTGAAGTTTCCAGCATTTCCCTTGAAGAAACCCGGTCTACAAGCTGGAAAGAGAAAGACAGAACAAAAAAATAATGTATAAGGTTAGTGATCACACTTGTGTGATCACTTTTCCATTGCATTATCTTTGGTACAGATCAATCAACAAACACGAATAATAAGCAGGTTTTAAACTGTAAAGAGCTGAAAGATGCTCATTGTAATGTCAGGCAGACCTGCCCAAAAAAATTCATAAAATAGAAAACAAAATACCCACATTTTTTTTTCTTATAATAACTACTTTGTCCTTAAATGAAAAAAAATCCCACAAATGTCCCAGAATTCTATTTATTTTAATCAGCAGGTTTATTTGGTTCCTTCTTTCAGATTTCCATATATACAGATAAAAAAAAAACATATTTCAGGTAAGACATTCAATATTCTCAGGTTTCCACCCTTTCCACCACTTCCCCTTTTGACAACCATGATTACAGTTTTACCTTCCAATTTCTTTCTTTCAATCAACAAAACCAATCTTCCGTTCCTTATCTTGTTAATACTTCACCAGCTGTTTTGCTCTACCTCACTTTTCACCTTTACTTGTTTTTCCATTTTTCTTCCAATATATTTTATTTTTCCATTTGCCCTCCTGCTTTCCTCTCTGTTGCCTTTTTCCCCACATGGCTTATCAGAAGATGACAAAACCTCTGAACGTTTACCTGCTGACATTACTCTGCAGGCTAGAATAAAGCACCAATGGTAAAGTTACTTAATTTTGGGAAGTTTTATTGCTGAAATTAGAAGTTTGAGAATACACGTGTGCAGGCAGGATATTGATTTCAAAATGACCTGTGTTGTGGGGATGGGGAGGCAGGTAAAAACACTATATAGCCTGTATAAAAACAGCTTTTAGTGACATGCCAACATATTTAAGTTTGTGTTACTTGCAGGGAGTCAGACATGTTTATGTCCTGGTTGAATGAAGGACACATATTAAATTTTTTTGTTTGTGTTGGTCAAAACCAAAAGCTGCGATTTAATCAATATCATGCAGTGAAAACTCTAAAAATATTCAGGCCTGCTGTCTTTTATGTCAGTAGTGATGTCAGAGTTTTGGTCAAACCCTGTGAGGGACTCATGCGATATAACAAGATTTTGTGAGAAGTATTAGTCCTCAAAGTACGTGTTGAGGACAAGGACAAGTCTCAGCTACCATAACATCCAATTTTAACTCAATATCTGCAAAATTACCTGAGTTATGACCATTTTTTTGTTTTGGTTTGGTTGTCATCTTGATTTAAATTGACTCCAAAAGTTAAACAACTGGATTCATTCATCCAAGGATTACTCTTCTGAATGTTTCATTAATCCACTTAAACCCTTTTTGTGTTTGTTAAAGTCACTTTACTTGTTGGGGCCTGTCTAAAAACTACTTTCTGAATTTTCAATTAAAATCTATCTGGTTCATAAGAGTTTTTACTATAAGACAGACAAACTAAAGGATTTATTTTGGCGTCAGATTGAGTTTTTCAACCAACAACCTAAACACAAGTGTCACTCAGTAATCTCAGACTAAAAGACAAAAATGGAACATCATCAGCACATTTAAAGGAGACTTATCCTGCTTTTCTTTTCCACCTGTTGGGGTCGATATAAAGTGGAACTGCAATGCTTTGGTCTGAATTCCTCCTTATTGTAGCTCCACAAGCCCAAGTACAGAACAAAATATATTTTAAAGCTAAAAAATGGATTTTGTATAATATATCCTCTTTAACGTAAGAGCATACTAAAAGATTTTAAAGATAGTCCAGTCATCTTTAAAGTTATGTTTTAACTAATAATAATCAATAACTTGATACTGCACATTGATAGCATATATGAACCCTGCATGTACACAAAGCACCAATGCACCAGATCTCTGAACTCACCAGAACAGATTAATTGTTTTGGGTGGGGGGCTTATTTGTGGGCCCAATGGACAGTCCTTCATCAGAGCTAAACAACAAAATAAAGAAAGAAACAAATCAGAAGCTCCCATATTGAATAGTTTTTGAGATATAGGCATTTTTGTTTGTCCAGATACCCCATCTTTGGATGGAGCCCCCTCCTCAAACTTGTGTAGGTCGGACACATCCATATTCCTGCCAAATTTCACGTTGATCGGTGCAGCTGTTTCCATAAGGTTGACCAAAATCTTTAAAAAAAATAAAAAAATAAAAAATAAACAGTAGAAAAAAACAATGTGACCCCTGTTTTGCGTACGGGGGTCATAATTAGTACAAACATTAGTCAATGAGCACAAAGTAAAAGTCTTTGTCCAGGTTAGGCTAACGGCTAGCCAAATGAGAGTCCGTTTGTCTTTTTTTCTTCACTTTGTTAACTTTGAAAAATTAAACTAGTGCAGACTGTTGGACAGCACAAAAGTTGACGGGACAATCCATTTCAGTTGAGACTCCAGGGTTAAAAGTTGTCTCTGGCTTTATGTTGCCTGAAACAGATGGTGCCAGAATGGATGTTTACCCTGCCCGGTCCCTCAGCTTTGATATGCAGATGGCAAGTTCACAGAGAATGAGAGATGTTCTAGTCTGGCTGGGCTGAGTTGGAGGACAGAGTAAACACAGTCCTAATGGACACAAAAAAAAAAAAACTACAACCAGGAGATTATTGATTTCCTCATTTCTTGTTCCACTTTACCTGAATTTAAGGTCACAGGCTGCAAAACCAGGAATATTTTCAAGTTCAGTCAAAAACAGACCTATTAAATTGTGTTATTTAAGGTTCCTCAGCATTAAATTTAGTCGACAGCAGGAGCAGAATAGAGCTGTAGCTCCATGAATGACATTCCGTGTACAGAATGTGGCAATGCGTTTGATTTTCAACCCAAAATATTAGAATTTCTCTGCTGAGTGTAATCACTCATCCAACCGGTGGGTGTTAGGGCTTCACAGACTATCTGCTCTGATTCAAATGAATTTTGAAAAGACATCTCTATTAGCGTCCCCCCCGCCATAAATCCGTGCCTCCTTTTGAATGCGGTGCCGTGACGAAAGGATGCGGAACAAACAGAATCAGCTCTATGATGTTCCCTTATCTAGGTCATGATATAACCAGCCTATCTCTGAGTAATCCTCCTGTGGCTGACACTGAATGAAAGCAATAGAATAATAAAGTGTTAGATTGAGATGTCAGAGCAGCCTGGTAGAATGCTGTTGGGGTGAAAAGCAGGGTTTGATAAGCACTGATGCCTTTGTTTAGGCAGCTGGGAGGGAAAGATGGACGTGTTAGTGCCGAGCTCTGCTTATATTCGGGAGCGCTGGGGTTTTCCCTATTCTCTCCCTGCCTCTCTCATCCTCTTGCTCCCTCTCTCCCTCTTTTGCTTTTTCCCCACGCTCCCTCTCAGACAGCTTTGATCACAGTACCCTTTGAAGCAGTGCTCCAAAATGAAAACGAGGAGAAAGCAGAAGTCACTGAAAGTTCACGCCTAAACTTCCTGCAACTACTTGCAAAGTGCACATCTTTATAACGGCATAAGCTCTGACATACCTACAGAAATTATTCAAAGAGGGGAAAAAAGACCCGCTATAGAGCGTCGAAGTAATAAATCATTAATTACAAGGACTTGTTGTGTTCCTATTGACCATTCTTTCTAACTAATGATAATGAGTTTCAGGACGCTGTTTCTGAATTCCACAAAGATATTTTTAGTATATACTCTTTTAATTAATCAGTGATTATTGCACAGAAGAACAATACAGCAAGTTAATGCAGGGCCTTTGTTTCCAGTTTCTTTAAATCATTGTAGAACAATAGCAGCTCCAAGGGATGAGAACTCCTGTAGCGGTCTGTCTTACAGCGGATCTGAAAAAGGCTCTGACTGAAGACTGTTGTAGAATGACAGTCTGATAAAGAAGATGCTCAGAGTTGTCCATAGTGTGATCAGAGAACCTGGCAGGGAGATGCTGGAGTCAGGGATATAATCCTGCAGCCACGTCTCAGTGAAACACATAATACTGTATTCCCGATACCCTGGCTGGGTTCTTGTTAGGGCTTGGAGTCCATTCAACTTGTTCCCCAATGATCTCACATTGTCCATCATGGTCGATGGAAGAGATGGTTTGAACTTCCTCCTTCTGTCTCTCCTCTTCTCTCCTGGTCTGCATGTACAGTGCCTCCTTTTCAACTCCTCTGGGATTCGGGGCTGTAGTTGAGGTGTTATTTGAGCTTTTGAGATGTTAATCAGTTGCTGGTTATAACAAACCACCATGTTGCTATGGTTACGCATCATAACAAATGTCCAAAAGCAAGATAGGTGTTCGCAAAAATCCTTCCAGCTGCACATCATCCAACAGCAGAGGAAAAAAAAACATCCAAAAATATCGATCTTTATCCAGAAAAAGAGGAATTAAAAATGTTTAAAAAGAAAATGTCAGAACAAATGTAACAGAGCTACTCCAACATGCTGCCACCTTGAGGGGCACAATTCTAGTAACTCATGTGAACAATCTCTTAATCAGAGGGTAAAATCAGTATCAGAGTCATGTTCAGATGGTTATTGCATAAAAAATACTGATTTAAAGTGAAAGTATTTAAGTATTTGTTCCGAAATATCTTTTAAAACTGAAATAAATAAATATATTTAAAGCCAAAAGAATTAACTATAGCCTTGCACACATGTGAAGAGCAACCTAACAAATAACCTTTTTCTAAATTATTTTGTTGGGATTTGGTAACAGCAGCTCATAAAGCTTTTTTTTTTTTTTTTTGTCTTTTTTTAAATAGGGGACAGTGTGCATTAATGAACATCCAAACTAGCTGGAATGTTTTAGCCAGAAGGTCATTTTCACTGGAAGTCTCTTTGACTGGTAAAGTCAGAAATTTACTAGAAAAAAGCTTGTAAATTTCTAAGAAGTTTTCAGGAATGGCTAAAGGGTGATTCCACCTGTTTTCACTACCTTGAGCATCTTTAATCTGCTCTAGTCTATTTTACCATGTCAGAAAATATTTAGTTTAGATGTCAAAATTCTTTGAGTTTGAGATTTTTTCTCACAAATTTGCAACTTTTACACCTGTGTTTTTCTCAAAAATTTTATAAAATTAATCACAGAAATTCAGAGTTTTGTCTTGCAAATTTACAACTTTTGGAGCTCAGAGAATTTCCTTGTTTTTTCTTGAAAAATTCTGAAATTAATAGTGAGTTTTTGGCAGAGATTTCCTCCTTTTTTTTCATCTGCAAAGTGTCTCTAATACCCCATCGTAGAAAACTAGAAAATTGGTTTGTTCAGTTTATTCTTCTGAGGCGTCCAATTTGATTTTTTTTTTTAAATACAGTGTGTCACATCATACATGACATTACAGTTTTACTGTTCCCTGAGCTTTCTGTCACATTGTTTTCCCAATGCTAAGTGGGTCACATATACAGGAAGTACTGACATATAGCAGCTGTTAAAAGAACTCAGTGTTGCAACTACAGAACCATCAAGAAAAGCCACTGCTGTCAGCCGAACGTAGTGAACGGGGAGAGCATAGATTTGGGACACATATATAAAATACACCATGAGACTGCAGCTCTTCAGCTCCCGCCTCATTGGTAATCTCTCCCGTCAGGCTTCAGCGTTGTTTAACTTCAGATGATTGAGAGGGAGAGAGAGAGAGTGAAAAGATAAATAAGGAGCAGATAAAAGAGACAAAGATAAGAAGGAAAAGTACACCCGAGGAGCAACTAAAGAAGATATTACAGACTGTCCTACATATCTGCTACTAATGACTGTTTGAGCTGTAATACCCTGAGCAACCGCATCTCCACAGGGGTACCACATGAATTTCACCCCAGCCAGCTGAGACTGCTGTCTGCAAAATGTGGTCAGAAACACAAGCACTTTAATTGTAATCATGCGGTGTGGCTCAATTTAGCTCCCGCTTTAATTACCAGAGTGAGGCAGGAAGAAAAAAAGAGGAGGGGTTGGGGGGGAGTTTTAGAAAAGACTAGGTGCAAGCTAAATTATCTGTGAAACTAACAAATGAAGGCAATTAGCCAGCTAGCTCCCAGTCTGTCTGCACAGTCTAAATGAGAAACCAGGCCAAAAGACTATTTGGAACAAGTCAACAATTTCTTAAACTTTTTTCCTAATGTGTTCCACTCACAGTGAGCTACGTTTAGGGAATGCTGATAGAACTAATTACAGAGAAAACATTTTAGAAAGCCATTTGCTGAAGAGTTGTGGTATTTATAACAATTTTTATTTTCAAATGCCTGTACAGTAAATGTCAAGTGAAGCTAAAGTTTTGCACCTATCTCAACTGAATATTTATCACCTGTGTATACTGTAAACTACAGATTTAAAAGACTTATCTCCTCCTCCATTTGCGCATAATGAAGACTAGGACGGTAGCTTAGGTAATGATTCAGACATTTTGAACAACTCTGGGCATTACATTCTCTGATTTGCATGGCTTATTATCTCCTGGAAGAAAATGAGTGCAGTGCAATTTAAAGGAGAGAAAATATAGGAGTAAGAATGAAAGGGAAGTAAATAAAATGGACAAGAGAGCAGGGGAAACAATGAAGGGAAATGGAGCTGAAAAAGGATGATGAGAATCGTAGATGAAAAGGATCAGACAAGGATCTCAGAGTGAGAGGAGGAACTATCAGTTCGGCAAACTCCAACTTGTGCAAATCACAAAGAAGACCCAAGAGATCCGACAGCGTGATGCAACTTCATCACTTTTTATTTTAATTTGGTTTTCCTTTCCGTGTGCAGTTTTTAATTAGCACAAAAAACAAAACATGTCGTGAAGCGTCTCACCTCTGCAGTGGCCGTCCGTCTCCTCGTGGCCGATGCTACAGATGCATCGGCCCAACGGTACCAGCCAGTCCCCGTCAGCACCACAGTACAGTTTGGGTGTGTCCCTCTCCTCTGCGTTCTCCAAACACGCCCCTCTCACTTCCACCAGCGAGGACGAGTCCATGTGCGGCACCGTTTCAGGAAAGGCCGCGAGGTTCCTCAAGGTTGATGGGCAGCGTTTGTAGAACGCCTTATGTGAGAGAAGATAAACAAAACGTTGAGGTAAAACGTAAAAATTCTAAATTTCATGAGTGTCATTCTCAACAATAAAATGATCCAGTTTACAAACCTTGACAGACACAAGCGCGATACAAGCTCCCACATCTTGAAAAGCCAAGTAGAATCCTTTCTGTGTCACCGGTCCCACCTCCCTGACCTCCGTGTTGAGGCGAAGAACTCGATCTCCAAGATCCGTCTGCGTGAAGCTTTCGTCTGCTGCTATGGTGTCCACCTTGAAGCCAACAAAAACACTTTGTCCTGTTCTGCTTAAGGAGAACCAGCGGCACAACCGAGAACCTAAACTTGATCCAGGAACTGACCTTTGCGTAGTCAGACGGCCGAAACCGCGTTCCTGCAGGAAGCGGCTCGTCTGTCTGCAGGTAAAAGAGGTTGAATGTTTCCTTGCAGGTGCCGGGGACCCACGGAATGGAGTTACAGTCTCTCAGGGTGAAACGCAGCTCCACATACACCTGACACAAAACATCAAAGAAAGTTTATTAGCGAAACATTTTGTTTCAGTTTGACCTATTTTGTGAAAAAGCAGTGTAAATGCTGAGTGCTGGGAGGTTGTTAAAAGACACATATGATGCTTTTAAATTATTTTTCACATTTAAATCCTTCAGTCGGGGTCTACATAAAATGAAACTGCAATACTTTGTTCTGAATTCCTCTTAATTGTAACTTCACAAGCCCTTTTCTAAAGGTGTGTATCAGAGTAATTTGCACTTCACACCTTGTCCCCCTGCTTCTTCCAGAGTGGTCCATTCTAATTTGATAGAGGGGTTTACGACTATATAGCTGCACTTTGTTTACAAAAAAATTAATTATGTGAACAAGAGAAAACTTGCCCATCCAGCCTTACATGTTGGAGCCAGAGTCTGACCCAGAACCAGAGGAGGAGGAGGAGGATGAAGACCAACAAATTGTTTAGTTGGTAAGTCCAGACTTTGACTGTGACCCACCTGGGCCACGTCTGCTACATCCTTCCCAGTCCGGGTAGGCTAAATAAAATGAAACGGCCTAGCTTTCGCAATATTTCACAATTAAAACATTACGTTAAAAAAAACAACTAATAATTTGGGTTTAGCTCCATTAACTGTTTGTAGTTGCATTTTTTAAATCTAATATCTTATTGTAGCATGAATTTCATCAGCTAAGTTGCCAAACTTAAATTTAAAAACAAATTCTTCAGTTTGTCATGAATTTTCAAACTATGCCAACTTGGTAAAAAAATAAAAACTCTGTCGTCTTTGTTTCTCTGTTTACTTTGCTTTTGGTGCATGGAATCCTGGGATATCCTCGGCTGGTATAGATACCCTGATGCATCCTTGGTTTTCGAGATTTTGTGATTTTTTTTTTTTTTTTAGATTTTTTGACATTCCTTGACTGCATGAGGAGGAGCCTTTGAATTGGGACACAGCAATTATTTGGCAGTTTTGTCACAAATAATTGTACGTAATAGTTCAGAAATCGTCAAAGAAAAGAGAGAAAACTGAACAGGTTGAAAAATATGAGCCAAACAAAATATAAAGGTATTTACGCAGCACCTGTAGAAATTAAATTAAATTTTTCTGCACTGCTAGACTCCAAATACTCAACAAAATGCATTTAATGCCTAAAAAAGTGGATTTTGTACAATATGTTCCCTTTAAAGTTTTTGGAAAAAGCTAAAACTGAATTATTAAAGCTAAAAGAAGCAGAATTTTGGTTAAGAGGAGCCAAAGAGTACTTAATTATTTTGTGTGAAAGCCTTAAAACATCTATTTATACTACACTAAATTAAGAGACTGGGCAAAAATGATTCTAACATAGATAAAAGTTAGCTCACTCAAACTGTTAAGATGTACATTTCTGCAAATACACAACAAGAAAAGCTCATTTTTCACCACATTTTCAGCATTTATGATTCAGCTGTCACCATAACAAAGAGCTCTCCAGTATGTAAGACAAAAAAACACTCTCCATTTCTATTATAAGCTTCTCTAAACTGATTTTAATGAAACTGTCTTGAAAGAAGTAACTTTTTTTGACGCACTAAAGCAAATCTGCTTGTTATTTTTCTCATATGATAGAAAATGCGGAGGACTGAATTCCCTCCAGGGAGCGAGACATTATCTCAAAGTTGAGAAAATGTCACAACAACAAACCCCTACTTTGAGACGACTTCATAAAAAAAAAACTGATTTCAGACAAAGATTTTGGAACAAGAACACGTCTCGGGATAAGTGATAAGGTTCAGACCCGCTGTGCAGCTTGTCTCTGGATCCAGCCGGACCTCAGCCAGTTGTTCTGGTTCGGCTCCATGACGTGGCAAACCTGGAAGGTGTGAATGGGCCGGTTCTGTTCATCCATCTCTGTGATGGCGTCCCACTGGAAACACACACCAAGAAAAACAGCTGGATTTATGACTAACATGAGAAATAAACAACTAATACATTTTAGATTCACATTCATATTATATGCTGCACACTGGATAATATTCTTACACATTTGTTGTGTTTATCCCTTATAGGAGATGTTTTTCTTTAGTTCAGGAAACGTTTAGGTAGTGAACCTTCTATTTCTAGTAGTAAAACTTATTTTCTGTAAAAATATGACGTTTGTGAGACACAAGTGGTTTTCAGGCTGTTGCATCAGTCAGACTCTCTCATTTGTCTGCTTCACTTTAACAGTGTGATGATCAGAGCTTCAAAAGCCCCAACGTTTATTGACAGGACTCCTCCTGCAGCATTACATGGACAGCTGGGATTTAGCCTGTTAAATAGATGGACGGGAAATTTTACCTCCTGAGGAAGAGGAGGAGATGGTTTTATGTTTAACTTTAAAAACTTGTAACAAATGAGAAGACTGCTCAATTCCTAAAATATGTTGTGTTAAGAACTTCACATAGATTATGATATTGTTTGATTTGAGCTTCAGAGAGATCAAACATCCATCCATCCATCCATTATTTGCCGTTTGTTCTGAGTTGGGTCTCGGGGGCAGCAGCTTGAGCATGGAGGCCCAGAAACCTCCTCCAGCTCTTCTGGGAGGATTCCAATGTGTTCCCAGAACAGACAAGAGACATAGTCTGTGTCCAAATTCAGCGGCTGGTTCCTCCGAAGGTCGTAAGGCCGCTTACGTCACAGTGCCACGCCAGAGGTTGTCCAAATTTGAAGACTCCTCCGATGCGCCCCACAAATGTGTTCTCCTTTTTCTCCAATTTGAGGGACAAGTCTGATGGATCCCTGTCGGCCCACCATATCCCATAATGCATTGCGGGCCGACTGGAGATTTGTTTCCTGCTCATAATGGCAGACTAAGCGAGAGATAGGAGTACAGTTTGAAATAAAAATCTGGCGGTATAAAAATTAAAAGTTTAAAGCAGTTGTGTTGTTAATGCTTTTATCATTTGTTTAGACATGTTTTTAATATTATTCTTGTCAGAAATCAAACGAGCAGGTAGAACAAAATAAACATGCACCAATGGCGGGTCCCTTAGTTCTTCAAATATTGCCTTTAAGCTAATTTTGCTGCTTTATGATATTTCTAATACTAATATACTGATATTTTGTTAATTTCAATCTATTTTTGCTTCTGTTTAGCATCGTCACGGTTGCTAGGCGACAGGACATACACCTGGGTGAGGATGGGAATAAAGCTAGACCGTCCAAATTCACAGCCATTTAGTCATTTGGTTGACCAAGGACTTCTTCATAGGACACAACCTTAGTCTCTTCAGTGTGTCCTGGGTCTTCCTCGGGGTCTCCTCCCAATTGGACATGCCTGAAGCACCTCCCTAGGAAGGTTTCCAGAAAGCGTCCTTACCAGATGCCCGAACCACCTCAACTGGCTCCTCTCGATGTGGAGGAGCAGCAGCTCTGCTCTAAACCTCTCAGCCGATCTCTAAGGGAGAGTCCAGCTACCCTGTGGAGAAAACTCATTTTGACTGCTTGTATCTATGATCTTGTTCTTTCTGTCACTACCCAAAGTTCATGACCATAGCTGAGGGTTAGAACTTAGCCTGATCTTTAGTTTCACCTTACAGCTCAACTCCCTCTGAACCACAACAGACTGGTACAGAGTCCACAATACTGCAGAAGGTTTACCAATCAGTCTGTCAATCTCTCGCTCCATTCTTCACTCACTCGTATACAAAACTCCAAGTTACTTGAATTCCTCCACCTCAAGCAGAACCTCACCCCTGACCCAGAGAGAGCAATCCACCCTTTTTCAACTGAGGACCATGGACTCAGATTCGGAGGTGCTGATCCTCATCCCAGCTGCAAGCTGCTCCAGTGAGAACTGAACAGGACCACATCATCTGCAAACAGCAGAGATGGAATCCTGAGGCTACCAGACCGGACTCCCTCCACGGGGCGGAGCTCAAACTTCTTTCATTAAATTCTCCTCTGACTGTTTGCAGCCAGTAACAGTTTGATAAACAATTTATTCAATAAACTTAGACTGAAGTCTTTGTCTCTCCGACTGTAACTTTTTTCATTCGTTTAACCCAAGGTACAATTTTTCCTCCAGCTGCTCCAGTTCAGCAGCCCTTTTAATAAGTATTGTCACTTCATAAAATCCATTTATTCCATAAACCTTCTATAATTATTCAGCAAATGACAGTTACAGACTTCTTGGAAGGTGCACCCATTTTTAAAGGATACCATGGCTCATAAAAGATACATTGCAGCGTCTCAGTCCATTTAGAAAGGCCACTCCAAATGGGATATGTCATGACAGCCTATTAAAATGTCTTTGGTATGAAATGCTGTCTTTCCAGCATGGATCCCCTGATGGATCGGGTTTCCAGCGAAGGGGAGGGACCGCTCGGTAAATCCTTTCCTGTAAGCGTTCTCTCTCCTCCATTTTCATTCACTGAGTGGAAGATTGAAACTTCCTCTGTGATTTAACACAACCATTTTCAGGTCACGACCAGCGCTCCGGTCAAACGAGGCGACTGCACAGAAAACAATCCGACCGGTTATTGATTCCACTCTCCGACCCGTCGGCTCCCTGCATTACATCCATTTCTGCATGTGACATCAGCAAAGTGAGGTGTTTATTGGATGAAAAACATGTTGAGTTCTTGTTTCAGAAGTGTGGTGCTGATGTTTTTTAAAAATGCAGACAGACACTAGAGTCTTATAAGAAATTGAAACAAGTGAAGTAGAGTGCTCTCCATTATAAATTATTAAATAACACTCTAACCTTGACTGGAGTGTGCAAAAAGCAATTAATCTTATATTAATTAGGCTATGTAAATTATCACTATGTGACACCCCTGGGCCAAATGATTAATCAATCAAAATCATTCCCTCTTTCATTTGGAACTGTGGAAAACTAACTATGTTGAACCTGCCTTAATGATATTTAGCAAACTTGTTTGGCTGGATTTGTGGACATCTCTTCATTCAGTTCAGCCTAAAAGTTGTAGAAAATGCAGATGTTCTAGTAAATGTATGTTTATATAAGCAAATACAGAATATTATGCTATGTGTTAGGGTAGGAAAATATGACCAATACATTTATTACCATAAAACTAATTAAAGTTTTGAACAAAATAATATTTTGCTCATTAAACATTTAAAATAACAATCAGAATATGTTTTGGAAATGACTCTCAGAAACTAACACACAACATTTACCTTTGTATCTGTAGATTTGACTGAGTTATAGCCATTTTTCTGTTTGCTAACGTCAATTAATTACGGCAGTCATCTTCTGATTAACTTCCAAAAAGTAATTTGTTGTAGCTGTTCATTGATTACTTTATAATAGATTCATTGAAATCAGTCCAGTAGTTCATGAGATATTTTGTTAACAAACAAACAAGGTACAAACAATTAATAATAAACTTTTAATTATCTTTTTTTTTTAATTATATATTGAATTGTTATTTAAGAGAGTTTAAGAGATATTTGATATATATTGTTTCATTCTTACGTCTAACAGTTTGTTGAAAAGTTGTTGGGGTTTTTTTCAATCAGAATATAATGAAGTGTTTAAAACATGTTTGTTAATTGAATCTTTATGCTAAACAAATGTAAAACTTATTGAATATTGAATAAAATTTAGAAAAAAACATTTACTAAAAGTTGATGTTTCTACATATTTTGTATGTAGAATTGTTTGTTGGTTTGCGGGGGGGGGGGGGTCCCTAGCCCGAACCAATTGCAGTCTGGGGGGCCCTGGTAAATGCAATGAACAGCCATTTAAAATGT